>WBNO01016694.1:0-84168 GCA_013400575.1 Peucedramus taeniatus
GATTATATATATTAATATATTGTATTGATCTTTAATATATGTTATATGGTATATATTTTATATACACAACATATGTTAATGCAATATAAATTCATATTAACACAAATTTCTGTTATACAGATATCTGTGGCTATACATTAATGGTGGATCCTCTTGGCTTGTCCCATTTTTGGAAGAGAGGGTGGCAGGTGAATGTCCCCTGTCCAGCACGGTCCCTGCTCCTGAAAAAAACATCAGGGAAAGCTTCTCCAAGAATTCTTAAATATTTTGCTTTCCCCCAGTGCTGCAGGAACAGCAAATTGGCTTTTCCTGGTAAATCAAAGTGCAAAATGGAACCAAAAATGTGGTTTTATGTCTACTTAGAGAAATTATATATAATATATCAAACAGGGGGGCTCTAAGGTGTTTTTCCTGGGAAGCAGGTTTCTTGGGAAGAGGGTTATTTATTTAAAACTGGCCAGGGGGGATAAAAATTTTCCATGGGGGAAAATTCATTTTTTTCAAAGTCTGCTAAAATTCAGCATAATTTAATTTATGTTAGATCTCCTATGAAAAGTTTGTGATTAATGCATATAAAAAAGATATTTGGAAGTTGGGCACCAGTGAAATAAGGAATGCTTTTTGGGAAAAAAGTGGAAAAAAAATTTTAAGGGTCACTGTTGTCTGTGGGATATAGAGGAGGATGTGGAGCAGGGAGAGGGTGGATCTGAGGATGGTTTGGTTGGAGAAAGCTCAGATTTGGGTCTCAAACCCAAAATGTTGGGACATTCCGAGGTGTTGGAGGTTGGGATCAGGGCCAGGATTGGGATAGGGCTGGAAAAGCCCCGTGGAACATCCTGCACATCCTCCCTGGTTCCAGCTCCACTGCTCACATGGGATCCCTGGAAAAGTTTCCCCAGCCCAGCTCAGCTTTCCCAAACCCAACCTCGTGCTTCCCTCTGTTAATTAACATTTCATAGGAGGAATCAAATCCCTGGTGTGAGGGGCACGGGGAACAACGAGCTGGAATTCCATCCTGGATATGTTCCTGTGGCTCTCACTGCTGATCCTGATTTTTACTTGAGCTCGCTGAGCTGTTTGCAGCACATGGGGAATAATCCACACTCCATGAAATGGAGAAACCTCCTAAAATCACTGAGGCAGGAGCATCATTTTCCTTTTGGAGTGTTTTGTGTGCTGTTGTTCCCATAAAATCCAAAATTCCTTCCTGAGTGGAGCAGGAAAAGCTTCCATGGATGCAAGCAGAGGGTTAATGTGTAATTTTTTAGGAGCTGCTTCCTTATTTGGATAAATCAAAGGGCAAAATGGGCATTTATTGATGCTCCAAAGGATTTGGAGGGCTTGGATTCCCTTAGCATTGATTTCTCCATGGTCCTGGTACAGCCAGTTCCAGGCATGGAAAAGCTCCTGAGTCAGAGCTAAAAATCCATGGAGCTGCTTGAAGTTGGGGAATGCTCATGATGGAAAATCCTGTTTTTATTTCCTTCCTGCGTTGCCATTTCCTGGTGGGATTGGGTTGTGTTGGGAAGTTTGGGCTGGGCTGGGGGATCAGTGCTGGGTTTGCTCCAGCTCAGAGCTGTCCCATCCTGCTGGGACACCTGGAGTGCCTGTGCCACCTGCCTGTGCCTTGGGAATGGGTTAATCCTGATGGGACAGAGCCCTGGGCATGGGATAGATCCTGATGGGACAGAGCCCTGGGAATGGGTTAATCCTGATGGGATAGAGCCCTGGGAATGGGCTCTTCACAGCTTGGCTGTGCTCTGCCCTTGGGGGCACCTGGGAATGTTTGATGGCCTTTGTGGTGGGATTCCAGAGGGAATTCTGGAAAATGTCCTCACTGGTGCCTTAGGGGAATAATCTGGGCATCATTCACTGGCACAGGGTGCCCAGAGCGGCTGTGGCTGCCCCTGGATCCCTGGCAGTGCCCAAGGCCAGGTTGGACACTGGGGCTGGAGCAGCCTAGGACAGTGGGAGGTGTCCCTGCCATGGCAGGGGTGGCACTGGGTGGGATTTAAGGTCTCTTCCAACCCAAACCATCCTGGGATTCAGATTTCAGGTGTGATTCAGACCTCAGGGACTCAGAGAGGGATATCTGTGTACTTTTATCCATACTCAGTTTGATTTGAGATGTTGCTGGGATAATTTCATATTTTAACAGCTGTGGGAGCAGAAGACTGGAAAACTGGGAATTTTCTCTGTTGGAGATCCCAGCATGGACAATTTAATGGATTCATCAACCATGAGAGTGAAGCCCCAAAACAACTTCAATGGGACTCCCAGGGTGAGGAGATGAAGCACAAGGAGTTTGTAAATGGGATTTAATGGCAGTGTCCTTCATCAGCCAGGCTGGGATTTAATTACCTTAATGGCCCCTGTGCTCCTAGAAACAACCAATTAAGGCATTTTTAATGAAGTGTGATGGGCACAAGGTAGGAATTGCACACTTATTGGTTGGGATGGCTCAGGTGTGGAGAGGATTCCATGTTCTGCAGGTGGGCAGCCCAGTGCTGTGTCCAGGTGTTCCTGGGGGATTGTTTTGCTTGGGAGGAAGATAAAGGAGCAGTTTTGTCCTTTCTTCAGGCTGGGCTGGGATTTTGGGATACCTGAGCTGGCAGGAGCACTCTGGCTTCAGCTGCTTTGGGGGATGATCCCAGTCCCAGCCAGGCCCTGTCCCCACAGCTGCTTGGCATTGCCCAAAGAAGAGTTTTTAAAATCCATTCAGATTCCAGCGTGGATTCCTGGCCGTGGTGCAGCTCCTGCCAGTGCTCCAGGGGCCCCCTCTGGATCCAGCACAGGAATCCTGGGCTCTGGACAGCTGCAGACCTGGATTTATTGTGATAAAACTCCTGTATTAATGATTGTCTTGGTTTGAACAGACAGGTGTCTGCTGAGGAAGGCAGGAGCCTCCCCTGAAATGGAAAATGCAAACCCCTCCCTCTGTATTACTATAATTTTGAAATTAAGGGGCTCTCAGGCAAAGATATCGGAGCAGGAAGAACAGTTCTTTACTAGGGAAGGGATGGAATGGGATGGGATTTAAAGTCCCTTCCCACTCAAACCATTCCATGATTTTCTTGAGTATTTATTGCACATGATGTTCCCAGATCTTGGTAACCTCAGGTTCTCTTGGACCTGCTCTCCCTGAATCTCCATCCTGCTCTCCTCAATCTCCATCCTGCTCTCCTCGATCTCCATCCTGCTCTCCTCAATCTCCATCCTGCTCTCCCTGATCTCCATCCTGCTCTCCCTGACCTCCATCCTGCTGTCCTTGATCTTCATCCTGCTCTCCTCGATCTCCATCCTGCTCTCCTCAATCTCCATCCTGCTCTCCCTGATTGCTCCCTCAGAGCCATAATTTGGACTTTTTTTCCCTGTGCCCTCAATTCCCCGCTCACAGTTCTCTCAGACCTCTTTGGATAACCTGAGCAGCCTTTCCACGAGCTGGAAGGTCACTCCAGGAAATTCCCACTCCTTCCAGAGGAGCCAAAAGAGGACCCAAAACCTGCTTTTCCTCTCTGGCATTTTAAAAGCTGCACTTTGGGGCTGCTGAAGAGATTTTCTCAGCTTCCCCAGAACAGAAGGGCATTGCTGAAAATGGGGAACTGGGAATTCTCATTTTCCATGGTGAGGGAACACTTTTATTCTTCGCTCCTTCCTCAAGGCTCTCCAGATTTCTTCAGGAATCACCTTTTCATCCACACACCAAGTGAATGAAAGGCACCACCAAGTCTCACTTGAGCATGTCCTGCTCCCATTTTCCCAGCTTTTCCTTTGGGAAAAGGGAATGAGGATAATCAGGCTGAACAATTCCAGTGAATTCTGCTCCTGCAGTCACAGCCCCTCCAGAAGGCACAGCCAATGCTGAATATTTTGATTTATTCCTTTGAATTCCACACAGGAACTCGCTTGAAAGGAGCTGCTCCACCTGTTGGAGGTCTGGAGGCAGTTTGGCCACTGATGGATCCTGCAGAAAATGGGAATTTGGCTGGAAAAAAGGAAAACTATCATAAATATGCATAAAGCACATAAAATAAAAAGCAGTTACTTTGGCCTTAAATGCTGGGAAGAGTTTAGCAGAACAGATGGGTTGCACAAATCTGGCAAAAATGAGGGCAGGAGGGATTTGTGTGTGGAGAGTAGCAGGGGATCAGGCCAGGGCTGGAGTGAAAAAGAATTTGTTGGAGCTTGAAATTTGTCTGTTTTCCTGCATTTTCAGAGAAAAAGCAGAGCCTGGGATCCCAGCACGAGGCTCCTCAGGAGTGCTTGGGATCAACTGCACATCTCCCATCAGGAAGAGCTGCTTCCAGCTCCTGGAACATCTCTGGCTTGGGAAGTTTCCTGCTCTTTGCTGCTTCCAGCCTCTCGAAGTCATTGAGAATCCCAGACTGGTTTGGGATCCCAACTTTGGGTTGGAAGGGATCTTTAATCCCACCCAGTGCCAGCCCTGCCATGGCAGGGACACCTCCCACTGTCCCAGGCTGCTCCAAGCCCCAGTGTCCAACCTGGCCTGGGGCACTGCCAGGGATCCAGGGGCAGCCACAGCTGCTCTGGCAATTCCAGCCCAGCCAGGAATTCCCAATTCCCAATCTCCCATCCATCCCTGCCCTCTGGCACTGGGAGCCATTCCCTGGGTCCTGTCCCTCCATGCCTTGTCTCCCTTATGGAACAGGTTTTATAAACTGAGTCTGCTCCAGACTCTAATTGTGCTGCTAACAAGCACAAATAGGTGGATTTTGTGTCCTATTGATCCTGGAATTACCTGAGTGATCCAAAAATCAATCAGAAACCTCTCCTGGGCAGCTCCACACAGGATCCTTTTTATTAAGCCTGGCCATGATTTATGGTTTTGTCATTAGTGTTAATGTGGAGTTCATACCCATCCTTCCTCCTTCCCTCCTCTGAACTCTTCCTTTTCCATGGACTCTTCCAAAGCAGTGCTGAACTTCCTTCTCCAAAACATGGGAGGGATAACCCAGGATCACCATCCCAACCTTCTCTTCCCTGTGAGGGTGGGGAGGCTCTCAGAATTCCCAGAGAAGTTGTGGTGATAAAAAGTTTGATATTCCTCAGGTTCTCCAAGATGAAAAAGTTTCACTTCCACTTCCAGCTAAGCCTGGATATTCTTAAAGTAACTTTTTTAAAAGATAAAATGGTTGCTTTTTGGGAGGGAGGAAGTGCTTTGGGAGGATTTACCCACAACACACCTGGTACAAAATGAAACTGGGAGTGCCCAGGTCGATGGAGCCCCTGAGGAACCATTTCCAGGTGGTTTTGGAGCTCCTGCCTGGGGTGTCCCAATCCTGGGGCTGCAGGAACATCCCCAGCCTGCCTGGGGCTGGAAAGGGCTCCAGGAGAGCTGGAGAGGGACTGGGGACAAGGCATGGAGGGACAGGACACAGGGAATGGCTTCCCACATCTTCTCAGCCAGCCCGGAGCTCTGAGTGGGCAGGGAATTCCTGGGACACCTCCAGGGATGGGCACTCCAACCCTCCCTGGGCAGTTCCAAGGCCTGAGCCTCCTTTCCATGGGGAAATTCCTGGTGATGTCCCACCTGAGCTCCCCCTTGGGAATCTCCTCACTTACCTGGAGCCCCTTTTCTCCTGCCAAACTTCAGGTGGTTTTTGGACCCTGGGGTTGTTCCTCCTTCCTTTCGTTAAATACTGGAACTCAACCAGCAAAAGGCCCTCAGATCCCTCAGGATTTTGGATCCTGAGGTTCTCTGGCAGTGGGTGGGAGAGGGAATTCTCATCTCAGAGCCATTAATTAGAAGTATATATTATATATATTATAAGAGCTAACAATGGTGTTTTTTAATGATGCACATGATGCTTAGAACCCGTAGAATCCATTCAGTAAAGATAAAATCAGATTATTTTTGTGCCCGTGCAATTTTGCATCGAGTGTTCCAGGCATTAAAAAGTATTTCATGCATCATTTGCTTACAATAAATTAAAAATCTCCAACTATTAAAACACTGGAAAAATCCTGTTTGGAATGAAATTATTTTTATTGCTCCTTTGCTGGGCGACTTTCTGCTGCAAATGCTGCTTGGGCACAAAGTGATTAAGATCAAAAATGATTTGTTGCACTCAAATATTTTCTTTTCTAGGTGTTTATGGTGAGTTAAAATAAACTCTGCTAATTACTGTACATCTCTGTTCTGCCATGGCACTTTAAATTCATGGCTGGGCAGCAGGTGCTGGTGTTTATTTATTTTAATGTTTATTATTTATGTTGAAAATGGATTTATTCTTCCTTTGGTGCAGGGTTTAATAAAGATAAAAGTGGCTCTAGAGGATGAGAGCAGGAGGGAAGAGGGAAATAAGAGGTATCCAGGTTTGTTGGTCTCTTGGAAATGCAGATCAATTACTGTGTGGATGGAAATGAGAGCTAAAAATGGTAATTATGGCTATGAATGCTCCAGCCTTGTTTGTGGTCATGGGGAGGAGAGAGCTCATCAGAATTATTGCTGGAGCTCAGA
Organism: Peucedramus taeniatus; assembly: GCA_013400575.1. Taxonomy (NCBI): domain Eukaryota; kingdom Metazoa; phylum Chordata; class Aves; order Passeriformes; family Fringillidae; genus Peucedramus; species Peucedramus taeniatus. Next base: position 6,482 of record WBNO01016694.1, read on the forward strand.
TCTGGGGCAAATCCAGCTCTGAACATGGGGAAATTCCAAATTTCCAGACTTTTCCACTTCCCAGGGCAGTGTGGAGTCGCCATTCCTGGGGAATTTAAAAGCTGTGGATGTGGCACTTGGGGACACAGGGTAGAGCTGGGATTCCTCTGGGAATGATCTTTGGCAGGAAAGAAAATCCCCAAATTTCAGTTGATCTTCAGGAAGCAAAACTCTTCCCTGTTCAATCCCAGGAGGCAGAGCTGGGATTTTCCCCTGGTGCTCCAGAAAAATCCTGAGGAATGAGGGGCTGGGGTGGGATCTGCCAGGTCCCACCTTGGCAGGATGGATTTGGTGGCCCCATGTGGCAAATGGGGACACCTGAGAGTGGCACCTGCAAGGGGCTGCTGGTGCCAGGCTGGGAGAGCTGGGAATGTTCCCCTGGAGAGGAGAAGGCTCCAGGGAGAGCTCAGAGCCCCTGGCAGGGCCTGAAGGGGCTCCAGGAGAGCTGGAGAGGGACTGGGGACAAGGGATGGAGGGACAGGACCCAGGGAATGGCTCCCAGTGCCAGAGGGCAGGGATGGATGGGAGATTCGGAATTGGGAATTGCTGGCTGGGCTGGAATTGCCAGAGCAGCTGTGGCTGCCCCTGGATCCCTGGCAGTGCCCAAGGCCAGGTTGGACACTGGGGCACCCTGGGACAGTGGGAGGTGTCCCTGCCATGGCAGGGCTGGCACTGGGTGGGATTAAAGGTCCCTTCCCACCCAAACCAGTCTGGAATTCTGGGATTTTGCATCCCCTGATCCCTACAGAGGAGGGAGAGCAGGCAGGGAACCCTAAAACACCACAAATGGTGTTTGTTACCAACGTGTGGGACCAGAATAGAGCTGAGCTCCTCCTAACTGTTATTTTGGGATTTTCCAGTTTTAGCCTTGCATCTAACCTGCTCTGTGTTCCTTAACTCATCTACACTGCAAGAATTCCATCTTTTTTTAATTCTGACTTTCATGGTGTGAATGTTCCCTCTTATTCATGAACCTCTGTGATCCCTCAGAAATCCCTCCTGATCTGTTTAATCCCAGTTTTAAACCTGCCTGCTAAGGTCAGTGCCCAAACTCAGGTTCTGTGTTTGGAAAAGCCAATTTAATAATTGTGCCCTATTCAATCTCTGCACATCTTCTAGGATTAAAATGCTCTTTGCCCTGTAATCATTTCTGCTGGATTTTTTCTCAAGCCAAGGAATCTTCACAATTTCTCATCCTGAGGCTCTTTTATCATCCTGGTTTAGTGGTTTAGTGCGTTGCCTGTTCCAACAGGTTGTCTTAGGATGTGAAAACATCTGTATTTCATTTTAATTTAGGTTTTATTGGTTGTTCCCTGCTCTTTCCTTTGATATTCAAGTTGTCTCTTTGTCTGCTGCTGGTTTCAGCAAATCTCTCCAAAGCCTCTGCTCCGTTTCCTGGAGGAAAAAAAAAACTGATTTAATTCCTGTTCTTGTGTACAGAAGGTGCAGACTTTTATTTCTCTGAGCATTCTCTGGTAATGACAGGTTCTGAATTTCATCCACCCTTTTATTGCCCTTCAAAGCTTCCCTCAAAGCAGGAGTAATTGGATTATTTGGAATAAATTCCCTGCAACCCTGGCAGCTCCCTGCCGGTCCCCTCTTGCAGATCTGATCTCTGATATCCTTTCCAGTCCCTCATTTAAGGGTTGGAACATGCCAGAATTCCAGGCTGGAAATTCCAAGGGAAATATGGGCTCTGTTTTTTTGGCACAAATAATTTGGGTTTTTTTATCTCTGTAGTCACAGATCCACTCGCTGTGGGGTGGAGCAAATCAAGAACTCGGCATAAACAAAAGGAAAAACCCAAAACAGCAACAAAAACCATCATAAAGATGGAAAAATGGAAAGGCTGTGGGAAACAAGGGATAAATATCAAGGGGAAGGGTTGGATTATGGAAAACAAAAACTGCTTTAAACTGGAGAGGTGTGACTGCCTCCATAGACCTTGAACAGTCTGGAAAACCTCGGGAATTTGGGAGAGTGGTGAAGGAGAGGGGTGGAATTTTTTCAAGTTTTGTTGAGGTCTATGAGGGTGTGGAGCTCTGTGGTTTATTTTCACTTTAAAGATGATTCCTGGGATTATTCTGCTGGATTAAAGCAGCTGCTGACAGAGGCCATGGAAAATAATCTGGGAATGGGAAAGGCCATCCAGGGCTGCAGTGAGCACAAATTGTGTTATTCCTGTTTTATTCCTGCTTTATTCCAGCTTTATTCCAGCTTTGTTCCAGTTTTATTTCTGCTTTATTCCTGCTTTATTCCAGCTTTATTCCTGCTTTATTCCTGCTTTATTCCAGTTTTATTTCAGCTTTATTCCAGTTTTATTCCTGCTTTATTCCAGCTTTATTCCAGCTTTATTCCTGCTTTATTCCAGCTTTATTCCCACTTTATTCCTGCTCCATTCCCACTTTATTCCCACTTTATTCCTGCTTTATTCCCACTTTATTCCTGCTCCATTCCTGCTTTATTCCTGTTTCATCCCCACTTGATTCCAGCTTGATTCCCGTTTGATTCCTGGCTTTATTCCCACTTTATTCCTGCTCCATTCCCACTTTATTCCTGGCTTTATTCCTGCTTTATTCCAGCCTGATTCCCGTCTTTGTTCCCATTTTATTCCGGCTCTATTCCCGCTCCATTCCCGCTTTATTCCTGCTCCATCCCATCCATCCTGGGTTTTTCTGGGAACCTTTTGGTTCCTCTCCTCGATATGAGCACTGCTGGAGGAGTCTCCCAAACGGCTCCTCGAGGATCCAGTTTTTATTCCATTTATTGCGGCATTTGCAGGAAAGCACAGCAGGGAAATGTCAGGTGCCTTCCCACGGCTCTGTGTTCCAGAGGCTGGGGGGAAATAAATTCCCTTTTCCATGGAATTATTTACAAGAATTCTCCCTGAGGGAGCAGAGAGTTCTGGGGAGGGCATTCCCAAATTTCCTCCCTGCCGTTATCCAGTCTGGGAATGGCTTTTGGAGCAGCCTGGTTGGAGAATTCTGGCTCATTATGAGCTCCTGAATGAAACCCTGGCTCTTTATGGGCTTGAACATTTGGAGACATCTCGAGTTCTGCATCTAAGTTATTTTTTTCCTGTCTAGCACCATTTTATTTTTTTATTTCAGATAGATTTAATCCAATTTCTGTGGTGTAAAAACAAAGAAATCTGTGTTTGAAAGACACTTCTTGCCTTGAAGGCACTGAAATTCTCCATTTCAGGGCTTTTAAAGTAAAGCTTTTGTGTTATTTTTGATCTGTGGAAACTGAATCATCCCAAAGTGCATTTTCTTTTTGTTTAAAGATAATCTGAGCTCAAATACAACATCTAAAGCTATTAGAAATAATAATAATAATAGCAATAAATGATCATTAATAATAGTAATAAAAACTGTCTTCATCATTGATTTCTTTATTATCACTGCTTTGTGAGTCCTGGTTAAACCTGGCAATTTTTATTCACTTTCACAATTGAAATTTGAAACCTCTCAGCTTTAGCCACTGACAGACTGTGGGATTCATCTGGATGCTTGAAAATCCTTTCCCATCTTTTGTTTGGGGTTTGTTTTCCTCGATATCCCTCATTTGCTGCCCTGAGCTCCAGGAATTCTGGCTGCAGGGAGTTGGAGAAATGAGCTGTGGAGGCAGAAGGGCTGAGTGGATCCTTTAATGTGACTCTGAAAAAGGTCCTGGTGTGACATCTCCTGTGCTGAGCCCTGTGACATGCCAGCAACTTGAGTTTTTGGAGGCCTTTCCCATAAAAAAGGGGCTCCTTGACTCCCTTTCCCAACAATTTCATTATATTCTTTTATTTCGGTGTAAGGCTGGGCTGGTTTCAGCAGCACTTTTAGCAATAATGATATTTTCTGAATTCATCACCTCCTAAGAATCTTCTGTTCCTGGATTGTAAAACCCTTTAGAACCCAATATTTTTAGTTCCTCTGAAGGTATTTACCCACTTAACCAAATATATTCATTTTTTTCCCCAACACCACATTGCAAATCCTTTATTTAATAGCACCCATTGCAGAGATATTGGCTGGAATAAATATCTCATTTCCTCTCTGTGCCTGACAATAACGGGCTTGTATTGGAAGTTTTATTATCCCATCCAGGACCTATCAGCAAATAAAAATTACACTAAACCTGACAAGAGAATTATATTCATTATGTTTGGGTACAGCCTATTTGCAGCACCTACAGAAATGAATCTTTAGAAGTGCCCCTTGAAGATTTTTATTTTATTCTTGCACAAGAAAATCTCTTGGAATTATGGTGAGCTAAGTGGGACTCTTTTTTTTTTTTTTTTTAGTCCAAAGGAATGAAGCAGGGAAGAATTTGGGAAAATGTTTCCATGTGGAGTCACCCTGTTTAGATGGAGCAGAATTATTTAAATTATATTAAATTATTTGCATTTTAATATGAGAAACAGGAGGGAGATTTTAGTCCTGTTTTCTGGGTGATGTTTAAGGGACAAAGCGAAATTTGCTGCTGAAAATGCTGAAAATTGAGGGGGAAAATCCACTGAGGGCAATATGGGAGTGGTGAAACTGTGGGATAGAATATCCTGAGTGGGAAGGGATCTCAAGGATCATCCCAGCAACCCAACAATCCCAGCCTGGGCATCCCTGGGAGCGTTTTCCAAACACTTCTGGAGCTCTGGCAGCCTCGGGGCCCTGCCCATTCCCTGGGGAGCTGTTCCTGTGCTCATCCCTCCCTCTGGGAAGAATCTTTTCCTAAAATCCATCCCAAACCCTTGGCACAGCTCCAGCCACTCCCCATTCTGACCAAGAGCAGATTGGAGATAGCAACATTTGGGAAGAGGAGAGCTGAGGAATCTCTGGAACCTGTGGAAGTTGCTTCCCTGGTTTCCACTTGGAGCAGGTTCATGATGTGGCTGCAGACTCTCATCCTTGGGAGAAAATGCAGTGGAATTGGGTTAAAAGGGAAAAGCTTCCCACCTGCTGGGGGTGAGGAAATAGCCCTTCATGTTCCCTGACAAATTTCCGCTGGGAAGTGTTGCAGTCTGTCTTTGGTTGGAAATGGGGGTGTGTATTCCATTCCTATCTGTCAGAGCTGGGGCAGCTCTCTGCTGTTCATGGGGCAGTTTTTTCTTTATCTCTGCCACAGCCAATCCTCCCTCCAGGAGATCTCTTCTGGCCATGGCCACTGAGTGTCCCTGCATGGCTGAGAAAATTCCATCATCCCATGGGGAGAGGCTCTGCCCAGGGGAGGAGCCAAGCATTCCTACCTGGATCCAATCTGGGGATTGGGACACCACAGCAGCCTTTGCCCACTGCATTCCCAGAGGAGCAGCTTTCTGCTCCACTGCATTCCCAGTACACAGGGAAGGGAGCAATAGGGAATTCCAGGGTGGATGGGCAGGGCTACACAAAACAATGGGAACACAGGGAAGGGAGAACTGGGCAGGAACAGCTTCCACCAGCCCCAGCGTCCAACCTGGCCTTGGACACCAAAAGAAAGTTAAAATCCTTTTCCTCTTCTTCCACCAAGGTCAAAGCTGGACAGATGAAGTTTGAACTTGGAATATCAACAGGAAAATCCTAAATAAAAAATACACCACTCATCAATTCACTTTGCAATGGGGGAAATTCCAACAAGATGTTAAAGAAAACTATTAATACACTAATTTTCCTTAAGCACTGGAACAGAGCAAAAAAAAAGATGGGAGCTCCACCCTCACAGACTTCAACAGAAATTGAAAAAATTCCACCCTTCTCCTTCACTGCTCTCCCAAATTCCCAAGTTTTTCCAAACTGTTCCAGTGTCTATTGAGGCAATCAAACCTCTCCAGCTTAAATCAGCTTTTGTTTTCCCTACCTTAACCCTTCCCCTTGAGATTCATCCCTAGTTTTCCACAACCTTTACCCTTTTTCCATGTTTATGATGGGTTTTGTGCCCTTGGGCACTTCCAGGGTGTTCCCACCCATCCCAGTGCTCCCGTTGGTTTGGATCACCTGTGAAAGCCTCCCCTGCTCCCGGTGTTTGTGCTGGATCTGCAAACAGGGGTGAGCCCCTGGGAGAGAGGGCACAGAGCCCTCATCCACCAGTGGCTGCTGCCCTTTGGATTGGAATTCCCAGCTTTGGTGGAATCTGGAATCCTGGATCTTAGCCAGGAAATAAATCCAAGTCCATGGAATAATAGTAATACTAATACTAATAACAGTAATATCTGTGCTCTCCCCATGCAGCTGGAAGCATTTTGGGTGGAATTTGGAGTTTTCCATCACAGATTCCTTTTACCTGTTGTCGAAATTACCAAATGATCTGTTCTTCATGAAAAGGAAAATCAGCTGGCAAAGGGGGGCTGGGATCCCCCTTAAAGAACAAGCCAAGCATTCCCAGATTTTTTGGGCAGGACTGGCTGGTGCCTCATTCCAGGTCTGGAGCAGTTGTTTTTCCATCCCATGTTGTGCAGCTGCAGCAGATTTTGGTTGGCATCAGATGTGGTTTGTTTTTCCTACCTGGCTCTGGATTACAGGAAATTCCTTGGGAACAAGTCCAGTGGCTTCAAGATGGAGCCTCCATCCTTAATCCTGGATATTCTTGGGAAAACCAAGGGAATTGAGCAGAAATCAGCTGATATTTGCTCTGCTGTTGTGACATTGGGAGCATTTGGATAAATATCCAACATTGCTCTATCTTGAAGGGCACACCCAACATCCCCACTGGGAAAATGGGATTTCCTCAGGAGATTTTGTTGGGTTGAAAGGCTGTGCAAAGGCTGGAAGAGTTGTCCAGGTGTATCCAGAGAATTCTGTCTTTTGCTGTAGTGCAAAAGTCGCTAAAACCCCACAGAAAAAGGGGATTTTTCCTTCCCTTCTCCTCTCTGATCCTCCTGGTTGTAAAAGCAGCCCATGGAGCTCCATCCTTGGAATTTTAGCTGGGAAAAAGGGAAAAGTTGTTTCCTGCAGAAAGTGGAGGTTCCAACTGAATGAGCACCCTGGGATGCTCAGGGTGGAAAAAGCCTTTCTGGGGATGGGAATGAGGCACTTTGCTGCCAAGCTGGAGCGGGCTGAGGGTAATTTTGTGGAATAATTTGGATCAGAGCATTCTCTCCCTTTCCCATCTCTCCTGGATTGGCTGTAATCCATCACTCTGATTGCCTTTCCCTGGTCAGTGGAATTTATATCCTTGTCTCCCTCATATTTAAAAGATTGTAGGTACAACTTGTCTTTGTTATTTAGATTAGGAGTCTTCTTTCCCTGCTCCTGGAAAGGTCACGGTGTCCCTCTTCCCAAAGCTGAGAGTACATTTTAATTTGGGAGCATTAGAGCAGGAATGTGAGGCAGTTTTCCTGAATTTCAGTTAATTTTCCCTGAATTTATTATTCCTGTGCCCAGGAATAATGTCAGCTGACATTAATGGGAAGGAGCTTTGTGGGTGGACAGAGATGATTCTCTAAAATTCAAACCAGATCCCACAGTTTGGACCTGTTATTCAAATGACATGGATTCAGCATGGAAAAGAAGGAAAATGAGTAGGAGGACTCATTGCTTCCCCTGGAATTGCTCCAGGAGAGGCTTCCCGGATTTCTCTGAGTGGCTGCAGCTCTCCCAGGGTGGTTCTGGAGGGGATTTACTGATATTTATTGGGAGCAGCCAAATTTGCCCATCAGAGTGGTAAGAGCCACCCAGCTGAGCATTGATCTGACCACTGAATGGGAAAAAAATCAATTTAAAAATGATCTTCCTGATTTAACAAATCAAATTAAAACAGACAGTAGATCCTAGTTAGACAATTTGTCTGAAGAAGAGAACTTTGCACCTTAACTAAAAGAGCTTGACAAAATAATTTTTAATGTATTAATATAGTAGTAATATTAGTAATAGTACCTTGTGTACTTCACTATGTTCAGCAGATGATAAATAAGTCCATCAAAGAAGTTTTTTCAGTGCAAGAAAGAGGGGGAGATGTGAGAAATGAATTTGTAAGGAATTCTCAAAACCTGACTGAAAGCTCACACAGCCTTGCACATCTGTGTGCAAACTCTGAGATGAGCTGTGCTGGCTTGGGGAGGCCATGGAGTAGAGATGACATTGCTGAGAGAGACTGAACTAGAAACAAGTTTCAACAAGTTTCAAACGATGGCCTTGCAAAAAGACCTGATATTTTAGAGAATTAGAACTATAAAAGATGCATTGTAACAAGACCACGTAGGGAAAAAAATATAAGTGATTAGTGTCAGAAGTAATAGCAGTATTGTGTGACATAATAGGCTGAAAAACATTTATAGATGTTACCAAGAAAATTATAAATGTATAATAATAAATTATAAATTTACAATTAGAAGTTGTAATTATAATTGTGACTATAATTATATTGTGATTGTGACTGTAATTGTAATTCTGATTATAAATGTACAATTTATAATTGTAACCAAGAAACAGGTTGGCTTGTAATAGAGTGGCATTGAGTTGTTCATCTCTTGTGTCTCCCTATTCATAATGATAGAGACTGATAATGCAATAAAATCTTTTAAAACACCTCCCAGTTACCCCATCTCTAAAAGATGGGAAAACCAACAAACTGCTAATGAGGTCTGAACAGCAGAGGAACAAGTGGACAAGGAAGTTATTTGGGGAGTGAAATCAAGTGACCAAATTCCCTTTGGGCTGTCATTTGGCAGCACTCTCAGCGTCTCAGACTGGGGATGAGGATGAGCTCCCACTGCTCGGGATGCAGGAGTGATCCCTGTCCCTGCTGTGACAAACACAGTGCAGTGACAGAGGCTCCCTGCTGGATTTTGCTTGATTTTGATGTATTTTAAATAACGGCTGTCAGAGCCGCTGGAGCTTTGCCTTTTGCTCCTTCCCGTGTTTCTGTGGAGGTTTTTTTTTTCAGCTGTGAAAAATCACAGATTGTATTTCACCAACCACACAAACAATTAACTCCTCAGCCTGGGCTGACTTAATGTGCAACTCATTTATTTTGTATCTACTGCAGAGGCAACGGTGGAATCAATAATATAAACGCAGTGGAATTTTAATTTATTGCTTCCAGAAGAGCAAAGCAAACAAAACCTCATCAAAGTTTAATATTTCACTGTTAGTTTTTTAAATAATGGATGCACTCTGGAAAGGCCATTGGTTTTCCATGAGTTCAGGGAAGATGTTTCTCATCTAGAAATTCGAGCAGCTAAACCCAAACAAAACCAACTCCCTCATCTTAGTCTCGGTCTTAGTTCAGAACTTCATTTATCAGAAATTTTCTTGGGATTTTTTTTCCCCAGAATTGTTGACGTTTTGGACATTGAGGTTTTCGTTTCAAGGAAAAAAACTCTTCCTGCTTTCCTGCTGATTTTTCCTGGAGGAGGTGGGATCCCATTGGGGTGGTTATAAATAAATCAATCCATATTTAGGAGCATTTGTCACTGCTGACCCTCACGTTGTCAATCCCTTATATTGATGTAAAAATATGACTGAAAGATCCCCACTGGGATTCTCAGGGAGATTTCAGATGTGGGCTGGATCAAAGTTAGGGCAGCTGGGATTAAAAAAAAGGGAATTCCCATTTTTCCTGCCTCCTTGACTGGGAGAGCTCCAGCAGTGGAGGTGTGGAGAGGAATTGTCCTCAGAGGGAGCTGCTGGGAGATGATAAATATCAGTGAAAGCTGTAATGCAGAGCAAGGATGTTGCTCCAAGGTGGCTTTTCCAGCATTTTGTCACCTTTTAGTTGGAAACTTCTTCTATTTTCATTGTTGCCTCCAAATCCTGAATCTTTTCCCAATCCCTCTCACCCTGCCAGCACCAGCACAGGGAGATGATCCTGATTTATCCAGGGATTTTTACATGCTGGGTGTTATTTACCTTCCCCTCCTGTGTGACTTTTCCAGTTTTCCCTCAGAAGTCACATCCTTCAAATCTGTCCCCTCTCCTCTTAATTAATTAATTTGGATTTTGTAATTTAGAGCTCCAGCTAATAAAGCTTGACCTGGTGTTCCCTGTTTTCTGTTTCCTGTTCCTTTATGAACCCTCTCCCCACAGTTCCTGCCACTGTGACCACCTGAAGGTTCTCAATCCACTTTTTTTAAAATATTCTCCTGAATATTTCATTTTATTCAAACATTGAGTGAGGTTTTGTGCTTATTAAATTTCACTGTTGCCTTTTTGGATGCTCTTTCTCCACTGTTGATGCAACTGAGGTTTTATTCCTGGTCACCAAAGGTGTCCTGGTTTTTTGTCTTCCAGGTTTTGTAGTTTTCCTTTTTTATTTTTAATTAGCTAATTTAGGAAAGCAGGGAACAAAAGCACAAATATCAGGGAATGTTACCTCTCCTTCCCCTACTGTGTCAGTTTAACAATGCAGTTAATTTTTCATGGAGTTTCCCCTCAAAATATTTTGGGGAATGAGAATGTAGCTGATGTCACAAGAAGTTCTGTCAAAATTGTGAAATAATGAAATATTTTCTACTTTTCTGACCACAGGACTCATGGCCAGGGGGAAAGGGAGTTAAATCCCTTAAAATCCAAACATTTGGGTTGGAAAAGAGCTCGAGGATTGAGTCCAACCTGAGACTGTCCCCTGTGTGTCACCCAGCCCTGAGTGTCACAGGCAGTCATGAATGCCACATCCAGTCATCAGAACCCTGAGTGATGGTGTGAAGATTATAAAGAGGTCAAGGTTTTCTTTTAATACAGAAAAAAAAAGCACTTCTGGGCATATAATCTGCATTTAATTTGCATTTCATTTGAAACTGTCGTTTATGGTGCAGGATAAGCAAAATGTTGGAGTCATAAAATGAAGCCGAGAGGGGAAGGACAGGGATTAATGCAGGGATTTTGTGGATTCATCCCTGCTGGAGTGACCTCCAGGGATGGGAGCTGCAGGGACAGGGCTGCTCCTCCACCCTGGAGCCCAAAGCCAGAGTGGGGTTAATGACTGGGATATAAAAACATGGATGGGATGGGAGCAGGATCCGTGCTGGGCGTTGTCTGAGGGCTGAAGGATCACGGTGGGAGAGGGAGAGAGGTGAGGGAAGAACGGACTTGAGGAAGTGCAAAGAATTCCTGAGGGGAGGATGTGGAACAGGAGCAGTCTAAGCTGCTGTGGGGTCCAGTTCCAAGTCAGGAGGGCAGTAATCCCACAGGAATATCCCATGGCCCTGGGAAGGATTATCCCACAGGAATATCCCATGGCCCTGGGCAGGAATCCCACAGGATTATCCCACAGGAATATCCCATGGCTCTGGACAGAATTATCCCACAGGAATATCCCATGGCTCTGGGCAGGAATCCCACAGGAATATCCCATGGCTCTGGACAGAATTATCCCACAGGAATATCCCATGGCTCTGGACAGGATAATCCCACAGGAATATCCCATGGCTCTGGACAGCCAGAGCTGCTCTGGACAAAGACGTGCATGACTGTGGTTGTACCTTCCAGGACCTAAAGGATCCAACAGAAAAGATGGAGAGAGATTATTTCCAAGGGATGGAGGGACAGGACCCAGGGAATGGCTCCCAGTGCCAGAGGGCAGGGATGGATGGGAGACTGGGAATTGGCAATTCCTGGCTGGGCTGGAATTGCCAGAGCAGCTGTGGCTGCCCCTGGATCCCTGGCAGTGCCCAAGGCCAGGTTGGACATTGGGGCTTGGAGCAGCCTGGGACAGTGGGAGGTGTCCCTGCTATGGCAGGGATGGCCCTGGATGATCCTTTAAATCCCCTCCAACCCAAACCATTCCATGATTCTGTTGTAGGAAATACTGAAAATCCAGACTTTCTGAAGCAAAGGTTCAGAGCTGCCTCTCTGAGGACATGAGGGGAAAGATGGGCTGCAAGGAAGCCCTGGAGATTCAACACAAATTAAATCCAAATTCCAGCCCTGGGGAGGGACAACCCCTGACACCAGCATGGGGGGGGGAGCTCTGCAGAAATGGACCTGCAGGAAAAGTTGTTGGAGCTGAACAGTTTTGGGATGAGATGCAGGAGAAACAAGTTTGGATGAGGGAAGTGCTAATCAGGGCTTGGGAGAATAAAATCAAGCCTGGCAGTGCACAGGCTCTGACAGGAGCAGGGCTGGGGTTTGATCCCAGCCTGGAGATCAAACCTCAGCTGCACGAGGGTCTGGGCAGCCTGACCTTATTTCCAAATTAGACCTGACTTCAAAGCTGGCCTGGCTTTGAGTGAGGGCTGAACCTGAGACCTCTGGAGGTCCCCTCTGGCCTGTATTTCCTGATTCTGAGGGAAGCACGGGAAAACCTGCCCTGCTCAGAGCTCAGAGGCCGTGCTGGTTAAAGCTTCACTGTGGAAGAGCTGGGATTTCCTCCCTGTCACTGAATATCAGGGATCACAGTGCCAGGGGGGCTTCCAGAGCCCAGGACATTTCTGTGACCAAGGTGGGGAGGGCAGGATGGGCACTGTGACACTGGGCAGGTGTCACCTGAGTTCTTTGGGGAGGGAGATGACAGCCCTGGATTCAGATCAAGCAGGAGGCAGTGCTGTGAGGAGGCTGAGGGAGCTGGGAAGAGGGTGGAGCCCTGGGGGGGGCTGAGGGAGCTGGGAAGGGGCTGGAGAATTCCTGAGGGAGCTGGGAAGGGGCTGGAGAATTCCTGAGGGAGCTGGGAAGGGGCTGGAGAGTTCCTGAGGGAGCTGGGAAGGGGCTGAGCCTGGAGCAAAGGAGGCTCAGGGGGCCCTTGTGGCTCTGCACAGCTCCTGGCAGGAGGGGACAGCCGGGGGGGTCGGGCTCTGCTCCAGGGAACAGGGACAGGAGGAGAGGGAACGGCCTCAGGCTGGGCCAGGGCAGGCTCAGGGTGGGCACAGCAGGAATTTCCCCATGGAAAGGGGGCTCAGGCCTTGGCACTGCCCAGGGAGGGTTGGAGTGCCCATCCCTGGAGGTGTCCCAGGAATTCCTGGAGGTGGCACTCAGAGCTCTGGGCTGGGGACAAGGTGGGCATTGGGCACAGCTGGGACTCGGTGACCTTGGAGGTCCTTTCCAATTGGAATGATTCCAGAATTCCGTGCCTGCAGACCTGAGCCTGGTTCTCCTTTCCCATGGGGATGGATCCTGAGCTCCACAGGTTCCTCAGGAGCCCCTGTGGGGATCTCAGTCCTGCTGAACCTCCCGCTGCCCTCCTGTCCCTGTCAGGGTGTTCAGGGCTCTCACTCTGCAACTCCTGCAGCCCTTCAGGGTGGCTGTTTAATTAAGGAAGCTGATTATTTGTGTAATTATGTTTTGGAGAGCCTGGCTGAGCATTGTTTTGAAGCAGCAGCACAAACAGACTCCCTGAAATTGTGGTGGCTCTGGAAGCAGCAGGGAGCAGCCCCCTCTCATCAGGTCACTTGTCTAATTAAACAGGGAATTTGAGGATTTCATGGATTCAAAGGCTGCTTTTAAATCCATTGCACAACCAAGGGGGGTTTGGCTCGCTGTTGTTTGCCTGAAAATAAAACATGTCTGGAGTTGTCTTTGATTTCATTTCTTTTTGTGCCTTGTGTGTTCTGTAAGATTGGCTCAAGCAAATTGGGAATTCAGGCCTGGATGCCAAGCTGGGATGAGTGGGGCAGAGAAGACAGTGTTGTTTTTCATCACCTATGGAATTTATGTATGGATATGCATATTTTTCATTGTTGTGATGAGTGGGGAGCTGTAGGACAACAAGGAGCAGCCCCAGGATCCCAGACAGAAAATATAAAGGAAAAAAAGAAAAGAAAAAGAAAAAGAAAAAGAAAAGAAAAGAAAAGAAAAGAAAAGAAAAGAAAAGAAAAGAAAAGAAAAGAAAAGAAAAGAAAAGAAAAGAAAAGAAAAGAAAAGAAAAGAAAAGAAAAGAAAAGAAAAGAAAAGAAAAGAAAAGAAAAGAAAAGAAAAGAAAAGAAAAGAAAAGAAAAGAAAAGAAAAGAAAAGAAAAGAAAAGAAAAGAAAAGAAAAGAAAAGAAAAGAAAAGAAAAGAAAAGAAAAGAAAAGAAAAGAAAAGAAAAGAAAAGAAAAGAAAAGAAAAGAAAAGAAAAGAAAAGAAAAGAAAAGAAAAGAAAAGAAAAGAAAAGAAAAGAAAAGAAAAGAAAAGAAAAGAAAAGAAAAGAAAAGAAAAGAAAAGAAAAGAAAAGAAAAGAAAAGAAAAGAAAAGAAAAGAAAAGAAAAGAAAAGAAAAGAAAAGAAAAGAAAAGAAAAGAAAAGAAAAGAAAAGAAAAGAAAAGAAAAGAAAAGAAAAGAAAAGAAAAGAAAAGAAAAGAAAAGAAAAGAAAAGAAAAGAAAAGAAAAGAAAAGAAAAGAAAAGAAAAGAAAAGAAAAGAAAAGAAAAGAAAAGAAAAGAAAAGAAAAGAAAAGAAAAGAAAAGAAAAAAGAAATAAAATATTTACTAGGTACCATGATTTATGGGATCATTCTGGAAGTGAATCAAGTACAATCCCAGAGTTATCAGGGGATGTTTTGGAAGTTAATTTTAAGGAGGAAGGGATAAATAACTTAACAAAGACAAGTCTTGGATGGATGGAGCTGGTCTCCACAGAGTTCTTCCAAAATCCAATTTTGTGTTTGCTTTTAGTGGAATTCGCTTCTTCATTCCTTGGATTTTCTAGTGGAGTGTGTTTAGAGGGACCCTGCACAGTTTGTTGTGTGTGGAGCCTTTTACAGGGGCAGGGGCAGAGCCCAAAGCCAAAAACCTCCAAGGCAAAAAAACTCCAAGGTTTGTTCCCAGCAAAATTCCTGTTTTGTCCTCTGCTGGGTCTGTGCTTGTCTGGAATATCTCAAACACTGAAACACACGAGGAGCTTTGCCCAGGTGAGAAGTGACACAGGGGACAGGGAGGAGGGGACAGGGACATCCCTTGCCGAGTTTGAAAGCCAAAGGGCTTGGCCAAGGTCCCAGAACTATGGAATTGTTTAGCTTGGAAAAACCCACTGAGCTCTTGGAGTCGTTCCCCCAGCGCTGCGGAGGCCACCCCTGACTCATGTCCCCAAGTGCCACATCCACAGGGGATGGGGACTCCACCACTGCCCTAGAGGAGAAATTGGTGAAGGAATTTTCCCCAAATCCACCTAAACCCTCCCCCGGCCCAGCCTGAGGCCGTTCCCTCTCCTCCTGTCCCTGTTCCCTGGAGCAGAGCCCGACCCCCCCGGCTGTCCCCTCCTGCCAGGAGCTGTGCAGAGCCACAAGGGCCCCCTGAGCCTCCTTTGCTCCAGGCTGAGCCCCTTCCCAGCTCCCTCAGGAATTCTCCAGCCCCTTCCCAGCTCCCTCAGGAATTCTCCAGCCCCTTCCCAGCTCCCTCAGGAATTCTCCAGCCCCTTCCCAGCTCCCTCAGGAATTCTCCAGCCCCTTCCCAGCTCCCTCAGGAATTCTCCAGCCCCTTCCCAGCTCCCTCAGGAATTCTCCAGCCCCTTCCCAGCTCCCTCAGGAATTCTCCAGCCCCTTCCCAGCTCCCTCAGGAATTCTCCAGCCCCTTCCCAGCTCCCTCAGGAATTCTCCAGCCCCTTCCCAGCTCCCTCAGGAATTCTCCAGCCCCTTCCCAGCTCCCTCAGGAATTCTCCAGCCCCTTCCCAGCTCCCTCAGGAATTCTCCAGCCCCTTCCCAGCTCCCTCAGGAATTCTCCAGCCCCTTCCCAGCTCCCTCAGGAATTCTCCAGCCCCTTCCCAGCTCCCTCAGGAATTCTCCAGCCCCTTCCCAGCTCCCTCAGGAATTCTCCAGCCCCTTCCCAGCTCCCTCAGGAATTCTCCAGCCCCTTCCCAGCTCCCTCAGGAATTCTCCAGCCCCTTCCCAGCTCCCTCAGGAATTCTCCAGCCCCTTCCCAGCTCCCTCAGGAATTCTCCAGCCCCTTCCCAGCTCTGTTCCCTTCCCTGGACATGCTCCAGTCCCTCCAGGTCCTTGTCTGGACGTGTCCCAGCTCCTGGGGACAGCGGAGGGAAGTGACAGATCCAGGAGCAGCAGCCAAGCCTGGGGATTGTGGAAGCCCAACCCAAAGCTGGGGCTGGGTCCTTTGTGCCACCAACTCACCCCAAATCACCCCAAAACCTCCCAAACTGATGGACTTTCCCAGGAGCTGACGCTGATTTTGGGATCACTTCCTGCTCTTCCTCGTTCCTGAGCTGCAGGGAGCAAGTCCCACCTGGGAAGTCAATTCCAAGTTCCCTGGGAATCATCCCCCGTCCTGTCAGGGATTGTGCAGGGCCAGGAGCTCCCCCCTGAGCCTCCTTTTCTCCTGGACAGTGATCCCTGTCTGTGGATCCCGGGACCTGGACACCATTCCGGGCTCATGGAATTGTGCTGTTCCCTTCCCATTCCTCGTGCATCCCAGAGATGTCTGAGCTCAGTGAAGGAGCTCTGAGCTGAGGAATTCCCAGTTACCCTTCCCAGTGCTCCCAGCCCTGCTGCTCCTCATGGTGGGCTCCAGGCTGTGGAGCAGCTCCTGCCCTTGGGGTGGAGACAAAAGTGGCAGCAGTGCAATGTCTGGGCCTGGGGGACAGCAGAGAAAACACCGTAATTACAACTCCTCTTCTTGCTCTGATTTTTCCTTTAGTGCTGTCTTGAGGATTGTAATTGCATCTATTTTAATGATTTCTGGCGAGTTGATGATTTATTTTTATAAACCAATGGCAGTGAGGTCTCAGCTTAGTCTGCAAGGCATAAAATAGAACTTGCCATAATTGAGTTCCAGCTGGAAATTCCATTAAAGCTCCGTCTAATTTGGGTGTTGAATTTTTCGGGGAGGTTCCTCGTGCCTAACGTGGTTCCCAAACAGCCCTGCATGCATTAAAGTTCATTAATATTAAATTAATTATGTAATTTGCTATCTTTGGGAAGATGAAACATTGCATTTGGCTCAGCTGAGGGAGAGATCTGCGTGGATTTGGCAGGAAATTTTGTTTGGAACAGGAATTAAAATGTAGATGCTGTTGTAGCTCATTTGCATGGGATTATCCACAGGGAAGGTGCTACTTCTGAAAAACCCTTGGAAACTTGAGAGGAGTGAAATCCAAAGTGGCTTTGTTGGAAAGTGATTGACAGGAGGCAAATCCAATGTTTTGGGGAGAAGAAGGGAAGGGAAGTTTCAGGGAAGAGAGGAGAGGAGAGGAGAGGAGAGGAGAGGAGAGGAGAGGAGAACCTTTGCAAGGTGGGCTCAGCTTGGGAGAAGGGGAAGGAGCTGCTGGGGGTTTTCACCTCTCTGGGGTTTTCTCTGTGGGAACCAAGCACCACTTCCCTGCTCCTGCCTCAGCTCCTCTCATTCCAGCTTGTGTTGCATTAAGCACAATTCATCTCTCACCTCTGACAGCTCCATCCTTTCCCCCCGCTCAGCCTGGCCCGTGAGCAGTGCTGGGCTCCCTGTCTGAGCCTGGAAAACATGGAATTGGTTTAGGGAAGGTCTGATCAGTCATTGTGAGCTTTCCTCGCCATGTGGAATTAACGAGCTTAGCCTGGAGGTGGAGCAGGACAGAGGCAGAAATACTTCTCGGGGTGATCACTGGAATAAATTGCTCATATTCCTGAGGTTGATGAACTGACCAGCAGGCAGGAGCTCTGAGATTAATAACCCAGACTTCCTTACACACTCCTCTTGCTGCTGTTGGCCTCAGAGAAAAGTTAAGGCTGATTTATTTACTGCAGTAACCCCGTGGTGTTTGCAAGGAGGGCCCCATCTGATGTCCCTGATCCATCACTGGGTGCAGGAACACTTTCAGCTCACTTATTCCAAGGATATTTGTTGATGGGGAATGTGGCTGGGTTGTTTTGGGGGTTTATAAATAATAAAGATTATGTATCCAGGGTGAGGAATGTCCAGCAATGTCGCTGTTCATTATTGATGTGTGCACACCACAAACAACCCAGGCTGCTCAATTTATTCATCTTTTTTCTTGTACGAAAGAATAAATGGATGGTGGTCACTCGGGACTTCTGCACCAGAGGGAAGAAAACGGAGCCTCCTGGATCCTAAATCCCTGGGTGGAGCAGGGCACCCACCCTCTGCATTTACTTCTGTCCTTGGAGATGTGGTGTGGAACACAAAACTCTCCATTTTCAGATCAGTTTGAGAGCTGTGAGGTGTCCCCGTGTCTCTGTCCAGGTTTGTGGCTGCAGGACACTGGGAGGTCACAAAGCCCTGAGGCAACTCCTCTTTCAGGGGCAAAGCTGAGAGTTCTCAGCCAGACTTCAGCTCTGGCCCATCCAACACTCCACACCTGGAGAGCTCAGAGCTCCCAGCAGAGTTGGAGAACCATGGAATCACTGACCTTGGAAAAAGACAGGACCCAGGGAATGGCTCCCAGTGCCAGAGGGCAGGGATGGATGGGAGATTGGGAATTGGGAATTCCTGGCTGGGCTGGAATTGCCAGAGCAGCTGTGGCTGCCCCTGGATCCCTGGCAGTGCCCAAGGCCAGGTTGGACACTGGGGCTGGAGCAGCCTGGGACAGTGGGAGGTGTCCCTGCCATGGCAGGAGTAGGATGGGATGAACTTTAAATTCTTTCCTAACTCAAAGCATTCCATGATTCCTACAGAACACTGGAATTGTTAATTAATCTCTCTGAGTGAACACTGAGTAACTGGGTTTTATTTTGTTATCCCTGTGTGCTCATCTGACTCCTCCAGTCTCTCCCAGGGGCTCCATCCCTGCACACAGAAATGCCAAACCTCAGGAAGAAAATGCATTTAAATGTTTGCTGTTCACCCTGCAAGTGTATTTTTATTCTGGTCCTTATGGTGTTCCCTTATTTTGTTGCTTGTTGAGAGGAGCCTCGTCTCGAGTGAGTATTAATCTGTTTTTAATTGTGGTGTCTAAAATGATTTAACGTCTGCCAGCGATGTCTGAGACATAAAATTTAGATGTTTCAAATGGGATTCACATGAAATGGAAAAGGTTTTACTGTTTCAAAACATCTCAGTCATTCTGGCATCCTGCCCAGCACTAATGCCTATCTCCAGAAAACAAATGCCAAGAGGACTTGAATTCTGGTTTTTGTAGGAAATTGAGGTCTCTTCAAGTCAGCCTCAGCATCGTTTTCTCCTCTCAGTTAATTTTTCCTGCTCAGTTTGGAGGTGCTGAGAGGAGAGAAAATAACCCCAGAAGCACAGAAACCTCCTGGTCCTGGTGATTCCAAGTGGGGCAGTGAAGATGTGACAGTCAGATGGGGAAACATTCCAAAGGAAGAGGGGATGGGATCGGATACAGGATCAGAAAGGAGTGACTGAGCCATAGAATTCCACCTCTCTCTGTAGGCAGCCACGTCCAGTTAGTCCTCAGCCTAGGCTCAAACCAGTCCAGCTGCGAGCCAGCAAAACTAGAGCTCAGTGCCTGATCCCAGACTAAATCCGTGGGATTAGGGCTGTGTTTTCCATGAAGGTGGTGTCCCCAGGTCACTGACATCCTTTCCTTCACCCAGAGCTCTTTGCTTTCATCCCTCACATTTGCTCCATCCCCTCCCCATGGCTGTCCTTCCCTTTCCCTTTCCATGCTCACATCAGCTCTGCACACCCCTTTTCCCCCACTTTTCCCAGTCCACTTTTCCCCCTCTTCAATCCAGGTTTCACCTCCCACATAGCCCAGGGCCTCTCTCTTCATGGTCCACACCCATCCCATCCCATCCCATCCCATCCCATCCCATCCCATCCCATCCCATCCCATCCCATCCTTCCACCTCTGCTCTGGGATCACCAGATCCACCCCTTTCCTCACTTTCAGCATTTCCAGTGACATTTTCTCCCTTTTTTCCCCACCTGAATCCTCTCCCAGGTGGAGCTGGGAACCAGCTGTAATTTAGGGATCAGCATCAGGCTAAAGGACCACAGTGGTTTGGGGGGAGATAAGTTAATAATCACCTTTTTTTGGGTGATCAGACCTCCTGCTCCTCATCCCAGGAGCTTGGAAGAGAAAGCTCCATGGCTGTGATGTTTGAATTTCCCAGGATTTTGTCCTGCAAAGCACAAAACAGCAGCATCAGGGAGGAAAAATGAGCAGGGGATGATCCAGACAGAGAGAAATGCTGGAAAAGGAGAGTGATGCTCTTTGCTCTGGGATTTTTGGTGATCACAAATTTCACACCTGTGCTTGGGATAAAGCTCTGGGAAAGAAAGTAAATGTAAAAAAGATGGGAAGTGACCCTGAAGTGCTGATTTCCAGCGTAAATCCATGTTCTGGGACATAGTAGGGACGCTTCTGTGAAAAAAAAAAACCAAAAAAAAAAAACACAAAAAAAGCACAGAGAAGTGCCAGAAACTGGTGGCACAGTGCCAAAATGATTCAACAAAATCAAGAAACCAATTTTTTTCCTTTTCATCAGGAAAAAAGAGGATGTCTGATGAAAAAACTCCGGATGAGGAGTTGGTCCCGTGTACCTTGACTCCTGTACAGATTGTCACTGTCATCTTCTTCCTTCCTAAAGCTGCCAGACATTTTTGGGTTCCCTTTCAAGGAGCATTTTTGGCAGTTTCCTCTGCACTGACTCATTTTTTTCCTTGTTTTATAAAATATGGAAGAAGGCCATGCTTGTGTATTATCTGTGTGCTCATAATAGGCATTAATAAATAAATCCCTGGAAGATGTTGGGATGTTTAGAAGATAAAAACCCCTCATATTTAGGGTTTTTTTGTGTTTAGGATCTGTGCCACATCAAGGCATTGGAGCTGCAGTGGGAATCTGTTCCCTTTTTTCATGACTATGGATGACTGCATTGCTTTATGGAATTCTCCAGTGCTCGGGAATAAAAGGCAGAGCTGAGATTTCACACAGGAGTTCAGGAGTTGGAGACAAAAAGCTGAGTTAAGGTTCAGAAATATTTGGGTTTTTTTAACACAGAAGGAGGTCAGTGCAGCCTTGATATTCCAGGCTGGAGAGAGAAAAGACTGAGAAGGTGGAAAACTTCCAAGAGCACATCTTGGAAGTGCTGGAAAATTACAAAATGGAATCATTAAAATGGGAAAAAAATCTCCAGGATTAAGTCCAACTTTGGGCTGAACCCCACCACATCCTGAAGTGCCACATCCATGTGGTTTTTGAACTTTTAAGGAATGGGAACTCCAGCAGTTCCATGGGAATCTGTTCCAATGTTTGACCACTCTGTCAGTGAAAGAATTTTCCTTGATATCCAATCTTGGCGTCTCCAGTGGACATGGAATTTTGGGGGTTCACTTCCAGGTGCTTTCAGTCCTTATTTGCAGATCATTGGCATCTTCCATGGCCTCTTGATGGTGTCCTGCAACTCTTTGGTCACTCCCTGTTTACTCTAGAATGGTGTGCAGGGATTTAGTGGAGGCATGAATGGGAATCACACAGATAAACATGGAATAACATGTTAATGGGATAAACATGGAATAACGTGGATAAACCCTCCAGCAGAGCTTTGGGAATGAATCCCCATCCCTGTGGATTCTTTGGGACACAGAACCCTATGAAAAACACTTGGAATTTTAGTTTATCCCTGAAATTTGCTCTTCTTTTTATCCTTACCCTGGGTCTGCTCCCACATCTGAGCATTTATGGAAATTGCTGATGCTGCTTTGGGCTTCCAGATAGTTTTCCTTTTGGAATATTGGATTATCTGCCTGTTCTTCCACCTCTGAGCACTTGGGTTCCATTTCCTCCTTTATCCTGAACAGGGATGAGACTGGAGAGCAAAGACAAGGCTGATGTGGACATGAACGTTCCCATTTCTCCCTTTGCTCTTTCCACTTGCCAATGAAGTCCTTGGGTAAATTTTTGGGAAGTTCTGAAGAGCCTGCACAACATTTCCAAGGATCCCTTGGATCATGAAGTCCAACCATCAACCAGCACCACCATGGTCACCACCAAACCACATCCCCTGGTGCCACATCCACGTGGTTTTTGAGCACTTCCAGGGATGGGGACTCCACCCCTGCCTTGAGAAGTCTTTTCCAGGATTTTACAATTTTTCTGGAAGAAGCTGTTCTCAATATCCAACAGGAACACTTTTCCTGGTGGAGTCTGAGGACATTTCTGCTTGTTTGCATTGCAGGGTATGAAGGATCCCATTTGCAGCTCTGCCTCAGCATTCCAAGGGCTGAAGAATCCCACTAAAACCAGGTCCTCATGGAACAGCAGCCTCAGGACTGAGGTGCCACCTTCCTGTCCTTTGTCTCACCAGGAGCCATTTGCTCATTCCTTAGGGCTGGTCCCAGTTTCCTCCTCTGGAGTCAGTTGTGCTTTATCCCAACTTTCCCATATAAAACTTCCCATCCTGCTGGTGGTGGGACCCACCTAGCTCACCAAAAAGGGGCCTAAACTTGGAAAATATTTTCTGTTCCCCTCTGTTTTCCTGGTTTTCCTCTCTCTAATCCTGGGTGTCCTCCTTCAACAATGCCTGCACCTTCCCACTTGGAGCACACCACGAATTTTTAGGGCAATATCCCATATTAACAAATCCACTTCTTGGGCTGTTTCCCTAAAGGATTCATTTATAATCCTAAGAAATGTTGGGATTTTCCCTCTGGAGTTTTCTCCTCCAGGCCCTTGTGTTGAGCTGTCCTCCAGGTGTAGAAAAAAACATTCAAATTATTAACAATTCATTCCAGTAATTATTATTCTTGGTTTGGAAAAAAATAATCCCTTTGCCACTTTTAATTTCCATGATCTTAGCTTCTAACTGCTGCTTCTTATCCTGCCTTTCTTCCTGAGATTAAAGTGTTTTTCCCTTCTCCTTGTGGAAGTGCTCCCTTGTTTATAACATTCCCTCTCATTTTCTTCCTTTTGATGAACAAACCCAGCCATTCCTTTGTATATTTTCAAGTAAGAAATTTTCCTTAACCTTTGAGTTATCCTGGCAGTTTTCTTCTGTCTCTTCTCCAGCTTTCCTCCCATGAAAATACTTTTTTTAAAAAAAAAGCAGCACATGTCTCTCCAGGCATCTTCCAGCATCGAATTCAGAGGTTAAATATTCCTATTCAATCACACTCTGCCTGCCTTTCCCGGTGTATCCATGGATTTCTCAGCCATCCTGTTATTCTGGGAGCTGATGTTGCTCAGAAGGTCATGGGGCTGTGTGGAAACAAGGAGGATTCAGTAAAAAACAGATTTATTTTGTGTCCTGTAGCTCAGATTCTCTTCTCAGAGTTGTTCTCCAGTGTCGTTCCTTTTAACATCAGTCACAGCAGGAATGGGAAAACTGCCCTGGGAGCATTCCAGCCTCATAAAATCATGGAATGGTCCCTAAAGATCATCTGGCTCCAAACCCAGGGATTTAAGGTCTCTTCTGACCCAAACTATTCCATGATTCTGTGTTAATTAAAATGAGATAAGGTCACAGGTTCCTGGTAAATATTGATGTGGTAGAGGAGGATTTTAAAATCTCTCTGATTTATTTGTGACTTCACCCTAAGAAGTTCTCTGCAAAGCTTTCAACAAGCCTGAAATTCCACTTATGGCATGGGATTCTGCAGGATTTTCTCCTGGTTTTCCTGGTCAGTCTCAGGTCTGGGTGAGGAAGTTTAATCCCTGGCCACAACAAGTAGGGAGATTTCTGGCTGTGGTTAGAGTTTATCTGGGTTCAGCCCATTTGGGATATTCCTGGCTCTTAATTCAACGCATTGGGATCTCCTGGACCTTGAGATCTCCGTGACTCTCAGTTCAGCCCATTTGGGATCTCCTGTTCCCCAGTTCAGCCCATTTGGGATTTCCTGGCCCTCAGTTCAGCCCCTCTGGGGCCATCCTAGCCCTTGGTTCAGCCTGTTTGGGATTTCCTGGGCCTTGGGATCTCCCTGACCCTCAGTTCCACCCCTTTGGGATCTCCTAGTCCTTGTGCTTGGATCACTTTTGATCCTGATCCAGGAGATGATGTTGTGGAACCAACTTTGAGCCTGGATTTGATCCTCTTTCCCTGAAGTTTCTGCCCTGGTTGAAGTAATTTAGGACAAACTCCCCTTGGAGTGATTCCTGGATGTTCAGGGAGGGCTGGAAGCCCCTGGGAGGTCCTTGTGTCCCCTCAGAGTCCAGTCCTGGCAGCAGGGAGAGGTGTGGAGGGAGTTTGGTTTGTTCTCAGTTCTGGGTGAGTCCTGAACTCCTGCCCAGGACTTCCAGGGATGGGGATTCCAATTCCCTCTTTTCATGCTGAGCAGGTTTGAAAAAGTTGCCAACTGCAAAATTTTGCACCCAAATTGTGCTGCTTTAATGGCTCCTCTTGATGAGCTTCGAGGTCTTTTCCAGCTTTTCCTTTCCAGCTGTGATTTTTTTTTTTTGCTCACAAAACAAGTGCAAATCCAGTCTGCTGCTATTTTCCATCTATCCTGTTTCTCTTGGCATCTTCGGGATGCTTTACACCCTGCCCTGAAGACATTGAGGTTTTTATGATGTTGGTATCTTGTTTTTCCCCTTTGTGTTCGCTCTTGGAGACTGGGCTGGGCAGAGATGTTCAAAGGGAGGCAGGGAATGCGCCGGGTGATGGTGAGACAGATAAACACGGAGAGCTGGTGAATTATGCATATTCCTGAGCGTTCACCTTGAGGAAGCAGCAGGATCTGGGGATTGCATGGCTGGCAAAGACCTTGAAGAGCAGCTCTATGGGGCTTATTTATTTTTTTATCAGCGCGGTCTTCGAGGAAGATGAATTATCCGCCAGAGGAGCCTTGAGGGATCTGGGTTTATTGTCATTGTACGAGTTTTAGGACAATAAAGTGAGTCTGTTCTCCAGCGCTCCTGATGAGCTGGTCAAGGCACTCCATGAGCAGGATTATGCAGCCTGGAGATGCAAATGAGGAGATTTCACAGCTCTCCCTGGATTTTCCGACCCTCACTAAGCCCAGGGGAACAGCTGAGCTCTGGGATATCGATCACACCCAGCCAGGATCATCCCTGAAACACCAATCCCTTCCCTGAGGGCACCTGGAGTCAGGGGAGGGCTGGGCAGAACTGATGACAAATATTCCTGAATCCCTGAGGTTGGAAAAGCCCTCCCAGCCAGAGTCCAGCCTGTGCCCACCTTGTCCCCAGCCCAGAGCTCTGAGTGCCACCTCCAGGAATTCCTGGGACACCTCCAGGGATGGGCACTCCAACCCTCCCTGGGCAGCCCCTGCCAAGGCTTGAGCACCCTTTCCATGGGGAAATTCCTGCTGGTGTCCAACCTGGGACAATCCCACCGGTTTCCTTTAAGCATTTGTAATTTTTCATGTTATTTTAGAGACTCATAATTGCAAATCTCACCTCAGAGTTGTTGCTAATCCTCAACCCTCAACACTCCTACCCTCGGTGTAAGGTCCTGAGAGTTTGGATTTCATCTCCCATCACTCCAGGTCCAGAGATGTTTCCCTCCTGCTTCCCACGGAATCTGTTCCTAATTGGAAAAGCTCCTTCAGGCATCTCATCCCCCCAGCCCTGAGCACAGCACTTCATCATCACAGCTCGTTAAGAGACGCTGCCCTCATCAATTCTCATCCTGTACTTCTTGGAAAAGGAATTCATCTTTTCCAGTATCTGCCTCGGAACGAGAACCTGCAGCCAGGCTTCCCAGCAGAATCATTTCCTCACAATTAACTGGGAAGGTTCCCCTCTCAAAGAGCAGAGTTTTGTGTCAGTGTTATTTTTTGGTCAATAATGAGTAGTTGGAAAGGTCAGGCTGTCCAACACCTGCAATGCCACGGAATTTTAGGGGGGTTACAAAGATTAATAGGAAAATCCTTGGGAAAAAAGCAGTAGAAAAAAATCCTTGTGGTTCTAAACTTGTTCTGCTTTCAAACATGGCTTGGAGTCAAGGATGGGGATCAAACATTGTGTTTTCCTTGGTTCCTGCAGCTTTGCTTGGAAGCTTTGCAGATTTTTAGTAAAATTAGGATGAGTTTGGACCAGGGATCAAGAATATAAAATATAAAATATAAAATATTAAGATGAAGATGCTTCTGGCTGTCTCTTACTAATGAGTAGCTGGAAAGGTCAGGCTGTCCAATACCTGCAATGCCATGGAATTTGAGGAGGGTTACAAAGATTAGTAGGAAAATCCTTGGAAACAGAATTAGATAAAATCCTTGTGGCTTCAAGCTTGTCCTGTTCTGCTTCCGAGCCTTGTAAGGGCTGCCAAAATCCAGGGAAGAGTGGGAATTAGGAAAAAGGGATCCATTTCTGGATTCTCTGCTGAAAGCCCAGCAGAGGGATGGGTGCCTTGGAGTCAAGGATGGGAATCAAACATTTCATCTTTTTTTGGTTCTTCCAGCTTTGCTTTGGAAGCTTTACAGATTTTGAGTGGAATCAGGATGAGTTTGGACCAGGGATCAAGAATATAAAATGTAAAATACAAAATATAAAATATAAAATAATAAGATGAGGATGCTTCTGGCTGTCTCTTTGAGCAGTTTTACCCCTCAGAGACCTCTTCCAACTGAAATGATTCCATCCTTTGGAGATCTCCACTTTCCAAAGTGGGAGTTCCAAGCAGAGCAGGTTAAATATCCTCTTGGAAGGAAAAAGCTGTTTGGGGGTCATAAATGAATTTATGTCCTTGTCAGAGCTCGTATCAGCACAATTCTTGTTATTTTTGCATGTTGAGTTATTTCATGTATCCTGGAACAAGATATGGATATATCCAGAGGGAGGGAGATATTCCAGAGGCATCTGGATGCATTCCTGTGCCATGTGCTCTGGGATGACCCTGCCTGAGCAGGGAGGTGGCACCAGAAGAGTCAGAACCATCCCACTGCTCCCACATCCTTCTCCAGGCTGTTTCCCTCAAAGGGAGCATTATCCTGGTTTTTCCCCCTCCATGGGATAAAACTCCTCATGATTCCACCTTCCAGTTCTGTTGGATGGTGAAATTTCCCTCTGTGCTTCCCTCATGGTGATTGCTGAGCTTGGTTTTGCTCTCCTCTTCCCTCTCTACTTCTTCTGCCATTGGGAAGAAGAAGGTTGGGAATTCAGCAAGATTAAAAGCCATGTTGTTGTTTAACCCCATTTCCTGGAGTTTTATTAACCTCACTGAACAGCCAGCAGTTAAATATTGGGATAAGAAGGAAATTGGTCCTCAGTGGAAGTTATTTATCAGGGTTGACTGAAGAATTTCTTTCCCAACCATCCTGATTTTTATTTCAAGTTGCTTGGATGGGCACATTTTGTGTGGGGTTCTGTGTTTCAAAGCTTTGCCCAAAGGTCTCTCATCAAAACCACAAAATTATGGAGAAATACAGGCACTCCACCACATTCCCTGAAATCCTTCAGATCTCACAAATAGTGCTGGATTATTTTTGAAAGTTCAGGAAATCAATCCTTCTGAAGCACACGGATTAGAGGAAATGGCCTCAAGCTGCACCAGGAGAAGTTTAGTTTGGATATTAGGGAAAATTTCTCCTTGGAAAGGTTTCTCAAGCTGTGGAGCAGACTTCCCATGGAAGTGGTGGAGTTAAATCCCTGGAAGGGTTCAAAAACCACATGGATGTGGCACTTGGGGTGATGGGTTGGTGGTTGGACTTGAGGGCTTTTCAAACTTGACAATTTCATAAATTTCATTTTCACAGTGACAATTCTAAAAGATTTATGTATTCCTGCAATTTTTGGTGTCACTTGTCCGGGGAATGTTTGCAGCAGAGAAGAGCAACAATTCCCACAAGGAATGGGACAGAAGAGTCCCAGCATGGAGCCTGGGGGAGTAAATGTGCTCAGAACAGGCAGAAAGTTCAGGAGCTGCAGAGCACCAGGGAAAAGAGAGCAATGGATAGGAAAAGAGTGTAAAATCCCTGCTTTTACCTTTGGATAACTTTGTTTTATTTCCCAGAATAAATAACACGGAGCCTTTGCTGGAGGGGAGGGAGCCACGGGAGATATTTCAAATAAATCAACATTTGCTGCCTTGAGTTACAGTGAGAATTCTGTGGCCCCGAGGCCCTTGGAACAAATAGAAGGGAAGGAGCACCAAGGGGCTGGAGGGAGTTTTAGAAACCTTCTCAGCCTTTTAATGTCTCTGTTCCCCACCCCGAGAGGAAGGATTGGCATGTTCCACAAGGGGAGGTGTTTGTTTGCTGATCATTCCTGGGTTTCATGCTCAGTGTGGGGAATAATCTCAGACGTGGTTGAGGGAGGACTGTGACAATCAGAGCCTTTGCTGGAAAATCCTTTCATGGATGTTTTTATGTCCAGACGTTTCAGGATACTGGGTGAGGACACAGGGTGAGGTCAGGTTGGGTGACCTAAAAGAGGAGATGTTTTAGATGGGAGATTGGGAATTAGGAATTCCTGGCTGGGAGGGTGGGGAGGGACTGGAACAGAATTCCCAGAGCAGCTGTGGCTGCCCCTGGATCCCTGGCAGTGCCCAAGGCCAGGTTGGACACTGGGGCTTGGAGCAGCCTTGGACAGTGGGAGGTGTCCCTGCCATGGCAGGGGTGGCACTGGATGATCCCTAAAATCCCAAACCATTCCGTGATTCTTTCATCATTCTCTAATTGGCTTCCTTTTGAATTCAGCTTATTTTATACAAACTGCATAATAAAAAATTAAATTTAAATTAGAGCCCTCCTCAACTTCTCTGTACTTTGACCCAATGAATAATTAAATCAGTAAAACTAAATAAATGAAGGATTTTAAAGCTTTTAAAAAAATTAAGGGAAAACAACCACATTAATCCATCCTGGGGCTCCCAAATCCAGCTGGGGACTGACACAGGACAAACTGGGATAGTGGAAGGTGTCCCTGCCATGGCAGAGGTGGGATGAGATGAATTTTAAGATCCCTTCCCACCCAAACCATTCCATGATTAACCAACAGAATCAGTACATAAATACTGTTTGTAAATAATTTTTTAAAGACTGATCAAGGTTTAATGTGAATCCTTTCTTTCTCATTTTCAGGATGTAGAAATTGATATTTTTCATTGTGGAGAGGTTGTGGAATTCCCATCCCTGGAAGTGTCCAAGGCCAGGCTGGGTGGGGCTCGGAGCAACCTGGGCTAGAGGAAGGTGTCCCTTCCCTTGGGCATTGAACAAGATGGTTTTTATGGTCCCTTCAGCCCAAACCACTCCATGATTCCTTGATTTTATGATCCAATGCCAAAAGTCTTGGAGTCTCAACCTCAAACCTTGTGTGAAAAGCTGAAAAGTGGTTAAAAAATGAGGAATTAGAGGTGTTTGCTCAGTGCTGCACAGAGAACCAGCCCGGATTAGAAGCAGAGCTGCTGCAGGAGGTTGGGAATTCAGCAAGATTAAAAGCCATGTTGTTGTTTAACCCCATTTCCTGGAGTTTTATTAACCTCACTGAACAGCCAGCAGTTAAATATTGGGATAAGAAGGAAATTGGTCCTCAGTGGAAGTTATTTATCAGGGTTGACTGAAGAATTTCTTTCCCAACCATCCTGATTTTTATTTCAAGTTGCTTGGATGGGCACATTTTGTGTGGGGTTCTGTGTTTCAAAGCTTTGCCCAAAGGTCTCTCATCAAAACCACAAAATTATGGAGAAATCCAGGGTGGGAAACCAAGGACTTGCAGGATTTTGTGCAGGATTCTGTTTCAAAGCTTTGCCCAAAAGTTTCTTGTCAAAACCACAAAATTATGGAGAAATCCAGGGTGGGAAACCAAGGACTTGCAGGATTTTGTGCAGGATTCTGTTTCAAAGCTTTGCCCAAAAGTTTCTTGTCAAAACCACAAAATTATGGAGAATTCCGGTGTGGGAATCCAACTACTTCTTTTACATTGATTTTTAAGCATAAAATAGAGGAAGTGAAGTGCAATTTCTGTATTAAAGTTTTGTCCATTCCAGAGAAGCACAACTCACATAATAGGAAATTAATGAGAGAGATGGATTAGGGCATTATTTTTCCCTTGACAAATTAATGGATGTTACAATGGATTTTGAGCAGGCATCGTTAGCAAATGGAAAAAATTGCTCCAATTAAAAATGAACCCTGAGGCTCAACCATCAAAACTCCATTGTCAAAATGGAAATATTTCCCATGGAGTGTTTTAGAAAGAGGAGGATATTCCAGGCAATTGCAAAAATTTGGCATTGCAGGAGCAGAAGGATGAAAAATTTGTCTAATTTCAGGTGTGACATTTGGGTGTTTGTGAGAGGGGACTGGGAAGAGTGTTCCAAGGGTGATGAAACCAAACTTTTAACAGAATAAAGAGAAGGAAGTTTCTGTTTTCCCACATCTTCATCAGCTTCAAAATCTGAGCCTGACACTGCAGAATTCTAGCTTTTTTTCCTTTTTTTTTTTTTTTTTTTGGGAATGATGTTCTTCTTGGCTCCTGCTGGATGTTCTTCCTCCAGCTGGAATAGCTGGGTCCCATCAGGAATTTTATGTTTTTCCACCCAATTGAGGGTGAATTGGAGGAGCCTTGGTCTGGCAGTGTTTGGACGACCACAATCCCAGATGGAATTGTGAGGTTTGTGGGGCAGGTTGGGATGTGTGAAGGGGTTTTCTGCACAGAGAACAAATCTTCCTCACCTCTTTAGGAACATCCAGGGATCTCCATGGCCCAAATCCCAGATTTTCCAAGGTTTCTTTGTGGTCTCCTGTTTTATTCCCCAGGCTTTAAGCTTTAGGTGCTCCTTGCTCACATCCTGGATTTCCCATGGGGAAAGGACAAGGAAGGGGTTCTTTGTGACTTCACAGGGCACTGGGCTCTCCCATGGATCCTACTGGACATCCATGGCAAACTGGTGGCCACTGGGAGCCTTTCCCTTTCCTGGCCATCTCAGGAATTCCACTGGAAGCTGCAGAATGAAATCCATGGGTTATTCCTCCAACAAAATTACAAAACTGAAATTTCTTCTCATTCATTTTTCCAAAAAAAAACCAAGAGGAAATCCGTCCCAGCCAGGAAATTCCCTGGGATGTCCCACATCTCCCAGAGGGCACAGTACCTCTCCGTGCTGTAGGACTTTCCTGCCCTCAGAATTCCATGGAAACACCTCGGAGCATCCCAAGGAGCCCTTTCCCAGCTCTCTGTCAGTGCAATCCCAGATTAATCCCTGACCTTTTGGCATTTGGCAGTGGCCTGACAGGGATGCTGCCACTCGGGAGCTCATTCCAGGCAGTTCAGCCAAGCAGCCAGAGTTCCACACCTCGGCTCCATAAATCCTGGTGCAGTTCATTCATCAGGAAAGGCAGGAAAAGCAGCCGTGCTTGTAATGTGTAAAAATCCTTGTGCGCGGCACAGGAGCGCGGATATTCCAAATTCCGCCTTTTAAACCCTGCAGATGGAATCCCATTCTCATTGAAAACAGTGCTCAAAGCTCCCATGGACAAACACAGGATGGAATTTCAAAGGAAAAATGGAAAAGTGTCGTTTTCCCTGTGGTGCTGGTGGCTGCTCAGAACTGCCAGGATTTCCTGAGGCGCTGCTCCCGTGGCGTGTGATGGGGCTCACCCCACGCACTCCTGGCACTCCTAAAGCTCCCCAAAGCTCTCCTGGAGGAGAAGGAAGAACAAAAAGCTGGGGAAAAAAGCAAACAAAAAGCTGGAAAAAAGCAAACAAAACTAGAACACAAAAATCCCTGCAAAGACCCTGTTCCTATTTATAAAGGCAGGTGTTGGGTAACGGTGTTCCAGGAAGGAAAATAACAGGATTATGGGAATAACTCACACAGACTCCCACTTTCTTCATGGTGGAAAAGGCCATTCTTTATTCACATAACTCCTTTTGTACAGTTTTACAGACCTCCTGTGGGACTCCAGTTGGTCAGTGGCTTTCTTGCCAATCCCTTTATTGGTCAGTCCAAGTTGTTATTCTGCATGGATTGGTCACTCCAACCCCGGGTGGGC
Source organism: Peucedramus taeniatus (assembly GCA_013400575.1). NCBI lineage: Eukaryota > Metazoa > Chordata > Aves > Passeriformes > Fringillidae > Peucedramus > Peucedramus taeniatus. Next base: position 38,129 of record WBNO01016694.1, read on the forward strand.
GTGCAGGGACAGTTGTTTGTGAGAGACAGTTTTCATTTTTCTGTCTAACGGTGTAAAAACAGTTTATACAGGTGCTGGTTGTTTTCACCCAGGATTGGTGTGAGCAGTTCATTAACATTGTTATGTTAATGAACTGCTCACACCAGGATTGCTTCCACATGGGAACTTGCAAAGGGCCGGCCTGACAAGGCCAGCCACTGATTTTAACAGAGCAGGCCTGATCTTATAAAAAGCCTTTCTTTAGGATTTTTTAATCTTACTGTAACACAGGATTTCCCTGGAGGCAGCACTAACATTGGTGTTGGAGTCTCCTGAAACAGCTCCTGTTCTCCCAAAGCCTTGACTCGGGAATTCAGTGCCAGGTGGGGTCCTGTCAGTGCTGTCCCCTTGTGTCCCCTCTCCTCCTTCCCCTGCAGAGCTGGAGCTGGGCAGGATGGAGGGGCTGCAGGAAATGCTCCCCCTTGCACATCCAGGGATGCTGAACACCCCTGCAGTGACCATGGCTTTTCCAAGGATTTGCCAGTCCCCAGGCATCCATTTGGCTGTCACTTCAACTGGTATTTTGAGAATAAAAAAGGGAATTGCCAAGGATAGGAGGGGATTTGCTGTCCCTGGGCTGGGGAGAGGCCACACTTTGGCTTTTCCAGTTTTTCTGTGGGTGTTTCTCTCCTCTCCCATATCCCAGGATGCTGCCTTATGGGAGCACAGCTGTGGAGAGAGCTGGGTGTGGAGCTGGGAGAGGCTTGGGAAAGATGTGGGGCTGGAAAGGTTGTAGGGAAGGAGACACAACCTAAACGGGCTCCAGGAGAGCTGGAGAGGGACTGGGGACAAGGGAGGGAGGGACAGGACACAGGGAATGGCTCCCAGTGCCAGAGGGCAGGGATGGATGGGAGATTGGGAATTGGGAATTGCTGGCTGGGCTGGAATTGCCAGAGCAGCTGTGGCTGCCCCTGGATCCCTGGCAGTGCCCAAGGCCAGGTTGGACACTGGGGCTGGGAGCAGCCTGGGACAGTGGGAGGTGTCCCTGCCATGGCACAGGTTTTTAAGGTCCCTTCCCAGCCAAGCCAGTCTGGAATTCCACCTGTGGAAATCAGGCACTGAGGCTTTCCACCAATCCAGGAGGTTCCAGGACTCCTTCTCCAGTACTTCTGTGGATGTTCTCATGCTCAGGGAATGGAGGTGGGTTCCAGAGGATGGATATGTGGGACCACAGAACAGCTGGGACAGCCTGAATCAAAATGGAAATTGTAAATTAATCTCGGTGTCAGACCTATGGAATTGGCTGGGTTAGTATTTGTATCTATGGAATGGTTCAGTTTGGAGGGGCCCTTAAAGATCACCTAATTCCAACCTCCACTTCCAAGAGCCTGAGTTTAAGGAAATCTTCTCCTGGGAACATCCCAGGAGAACCTGGGAACAACATGTTCAGCTGAACAACATGTTCAGCTTCTCCACTTTTGACTGACGATCCCAAAAATAGGAAGGAAATGAAGGGGAGGGCAAATCCTGGTGGATTTATAGGAAAAGGTTCAGAAACCACGGACATGTGGGAGCCTGGGAATGCTGAAGTGCTGCTGAAGTTCCTTTTGTTCTGTAATGACAGAGGACTCTGCCAGGCTGGGCTCTGCTGCGAGCCTCACTCAGTAATTAAAAATCAATTAGGATGTTTGGCAATTGCCTAATTAACTTCCTAAAGCTATCATGTCAGATTCATATCCAAACATGCCTCCAAATCCTGTGTGTTCCCAATAATGCAAATTATGGGATGCCTTTATTGCTTGTGGAAGTTGGAATTAAAGGAAGTGCGTGACATTTTTGTTAATTTGGACCATTCGTAATTAACTGGGCTTGGGATCTTCCAGTACCCAAGTGGGAGCATCCAAACTCCCCTGGGAACACCATGGTGGAAGTTCTCCTAGGTTGGACTTGCTCCCTGCAGCTCAGGAAGGAGGAAGAGCAGGAAGTGATCCCAAAATCAGCGTCAGCTCCTGGGAGAGCTCCATCAGTTTGGGAGGTTTTGGGGTGATTTGGGGTGAGTTGGTGGCACAAAGGACCCAGCCCCAGCTTTGGGTTGGGCATCCACAATCCCCAGGCTTGGCTGCTGCTCCTGGGTCTGTCACATCCCTCTGCTCTCCCCAGGAGCTGGGACATGTCCAGACAAGGACCTGGAGGGGCTGGAGCATGTCCAGGGAAGGGAACAGAGCTGGGAAGGGGCTGGAGAATTCCTGAGGGAGCTGGGAAGGGGCTGGAGAATTCCTGAGGGAGCTGGGAAGGGGCTGGAGAATTCCTGAGGGAGCTGGGAAGGGGCTCAGCCTGGAGCAAAGGAGGCTCAGGGGGCCCTTGTGGCTCTGCACAGCTCCTGGCAGGAGGGGACAGCCGGGGGGGTCGGGCTCTGCTCCAGGGAACAGGGACAGGAGGAGAGGGAACGGCCTCAGGCTGGGCCAGGGCAGGTTTAGGTTGGATATTGGGAAAATTCCTTCATGGAAGGGTTGTCCAGCCTGAGNCAGGGGTGGGAAAGGTTCAGGGAGGCTCAGAATCCCAGAATGCTTTGGATTGGAAGGGATCTTAAAGCTCATCCCATTCCATGGGCAGGGACACCTCCCACTGTCCCAGGCTGCTCCAAACCCCAGTGCCCAACCTGGCCTTGGGCACTGCCAGGGATCCAGGGGCAGCCACAGCTGCTCTGGCAATTCCAGCCCAGCCAGGAATTCCCAGTTCCCAATCTCCCACCCATCCCTGCCCTCTGGCACTGGGAGCCATTCCCTGTGTCCTGTCCCTCCATCCCTTGTCCCCAGTCCCTCTCCAGCTCTCCTGGAGCCCCTTCAGGCCCTGCCAGGGGCTCTGAGCTCTCCCTGGAGCCTTCTCCTCTCTAGGGGAACATTCCCAGCTATCCCAGCCTGGCTCCAGAGCAGAGGGGCTCCAGCCATAAATGGATTCCCATTAATGGAAATACCCATATCACATATTAAGGAATCCATCCTGCTGCTGTAAAGTGACTCCAAGAACTGTCCAAACAGGAATTTTTTTTCACCATTAATTACAGGACCCAAAATCATGTGCAAAGTCTTTCAATCAAACTGAGATTTCTGTTTTATTCCACTTTATCCTCAATATCTCATCCTACAAATAATTATTCCATTCAGATCCCAGGATCTTATGGGATATTTAACATTATAATTGAGGTTTAGAAGGAACCCAGATGTTTCCCAATATATCTGACCTCCTGCAGCACTCCCAGCTCTGGAACCCCACAGCAGCCCCTGGAACAGGGGGAATTTTTTTTCTCCTTCACATCCTGATCAAAAAATGCCCTTTGTGTGTTTGGGGTTTGGATGCTGCTCTAAATAATTTGTAAATTCATGTTACAGGAGACACAAAAATCTTTCAGGAGCAGGAGCTCCCTGATTTGCCTTCCTGTTCTGCCACCAGAGTAGAAAATGCACCAAGAAAAGTTTCCATTATTTTATTTGACATTGTATTAAAACCATCTGGAGCTGCAGAATTGGGTCAGAAATCTGGAATTTTAAAGTTGTCTCCAAGAAATGTGCAATTATCCAATTTGCAGCTGCAGGGTTTGGAGAACACAATTTTTAGACTATAAATTACCCCTAAAAATATTCCTCAGTTTTTAAGCCACAGCAGGATCTCCTTTTCTCCTCTCTCCAGACACTGTGTGGTCCCTTCCATTTGGAAATATTGCTCCTGGGGGAATTTTTCCTCAGGTTTGCTGGGAAATCCTGGTGTCTCCTGGAATTCCATCACTCTGAGCACCTTGGTGGCATCGATGTGGCACAATCCCTAAGGAAAGTGTCCCCAGGGCTTCCCTGAGCTTCAGTTCATAGAACTGTGGAATGGTTTGGGCTGGAAGGGACCTTAAATCCCATCCCATCCCAATCTCCTCTATCCCATCCCCACCTCCCACTGTCCCAGACTGCTCCAGCCTGGCCTTGGGCACTGCCAGGGATCCAGGGGCAGCCACAGCTGCTCTGGCAATTCCAGCCCAGCCAGGAATTCCCAATTCCCAATCTCCCATCCATCGCTGCTGTGGGTTTATATCCCACTATCCCAGTATCTCAAATCTGCAGTGTGGCAACAAATCCATCCTTTGGAATTCTCAGGCTTGCAGAGCTCTGCACAATCATTATCCCATGCTGGGGTAGGAAAAGTCTGAGAATTTTCCATTTCTCTCCAGGCTCAAAACCAAGATTTCCCAGGGATGTGGAGGAGGGAGAGGATTCCTGGAGCTGCCTTTTCCAGGCTCTGTGGCTGTGTCAATACCTTGGCATTTGTTTTCTTACTGGAAACAAAGAGCTGCTCCATAAATCCCAGATCCCATCTGGTGGTTTCCATGAAACTGGAAATCCTATGGAAATTTCCAGTCCAGGGAATGGAGTGAAAAGGCTCTCGAGCCACCCAGGAATAGGTGTCAGAGGTAATATTCAAATATTGGATTTTGGAGAGGAAAGAGGAGGTTCCCAGAGATCCTGAAACCCAGGACAAACTGGATGGGAAGAGGAAGGCAGAAGGTAAATTCCAAGCCTGACCATGGAACACAGAGGTCAAGCTGGAGGAAGGTTATGGAGGAATAAAAAGTGCAGAAAATGGAAAAAAAACCACCCCAAGAACAACTCTTGAAAACCAAGGGAATAACACAGCCATGACCTTCAATAAGGCCAAATCCAATAAAGGCAGAACTGGGAGGGAAGATCCTTTGGGAAGTGAGCCCAAATGAAAAAAGGAGTTCAGGGAAGTTGGCAGCTCTTTTAAAAAGCACAGAAAAAATCCATCCCGTGCTGAGGAGCTGCAGGAAGGGTGGGGAGGGATCACAGCAGCTGAATCCAGAGCTCTTTGTTGGTTTGGAGCAGAAGGAATTGCACTGGGAGCAAGAAGTGGCTCAGCTGGATGGGAAACAGAGGCTGGGAGATGCTGAGGGACAGGGGGAAAACAGGAAGGGAAGAGCAGAAGGGTCAAGGAGAAGACCCCCAGGTGGAAGAGGGACCCAGGAAAGTTCTGAGTCACCACTGGGTGAGTGCAGAGGGGGCTCCCAGCTCATCCTTCAGGGATGGCTCCAGTGCTTCCCTTCCTGCTGGGAAAAACAACAGAAAGAGGGAAAAGGTTTTAATGGATTAAAATTTTTGTGTGGTTTGATGGAATCACGGAATCCTTGAGGCTGGAAGAGCCCTCTGAGATCATTGAGCACTGCCCAGGCCACCACTGCCCCGTGTCCCCAAGTGCCACATCCACAGGGCTTTGAAATTCCTCCAGGGATGGGGACTCCACCCCTGCCTGTTCCTGGCATTCCAGGGAGGTGTGGAGATGGGGAGGAGCAAACAGGGGCTGAGTCCTACCCTGAACATTGCCCTTCTTGTCCTTGGTGTCTCAGAGCAGGTCACATCCACTGGTGGATGGGTTGAAGAGGAGACTTCAGCTCCTTGGATCTCCTGGCTTCCAGCTCCAGGAGTAGCTCAGTCCAGAGCAGGAATTCATGTGCAGCCCATTTCCATGGAATCATGGAATGTCCTGAGCTGGAGGGACCCACAGGGATCATCCCAGCCCCTGTCTCTGCCTAGACCCCCACCAATCCCACCCTGGGCATCCCTGGCAGCGCTGCCCAAATGCTCCTGGAGCTCTGGCATTCCCTGGGGAGCCTGGGCAGTGCCCAGCACCTTTTTGGGAAGAGTCTTTCCCTGATATTTATTACCTCCTCTTCCAGTTTCCTTTTCCTTTCCCCTTTTCCTTTCCCCTTTTCCTTTCCCCTTTTCCTTTCCCCTTTTCCTTTCCTTGAACTTTCCTTTCCTTTCCTTCCCTGAAATTTCCCTTCCCTTTCCTCCAGCATACACACAAGTCCAACATCTTCCAGCTGTGGCACAACACCTCTGAATGAATTTCTCCTCAGAAAATCCTCCTCTTGCTGCTGAGCAGCCCTGAGGAGGAAGCTCGTGTGAACTTTTCTCCAGGAAAAGCAGCCCAGTGTGAACATTCCTGGTTTTATTTCCCGCTGCTGTCGCAGGGAGCTGCGCCGTTACAAATAGGAAATTAAATCAGGGGGTGATGTAAACCTGCCGAGGAGAACAGGCAGCTGTTATGGTTCTTTATTGCTTTTTTCATCTGCTGTTGCATTTTGCCATGTCTGGTGCTCAGTGAAGGGTGTGATTTATTCATAGCGGGCTCTGGCACAGCCGGGGGGGTTGTACAATAAACCCCTGACAAGGCCCGTGCCAAAAGCCATTAGGAGGAGAGAACAATAATGGAGACACAAAGTATTTACAGAGCGAGTTGGCTTTAATTTAAAATCCTTTACTGAGGCTGGAGGATAATTACATCACGTTTCTGACAGGCCCTGCTTTGCACCACGGCGTTAAAAAATCGGCGAGAACTGAAACCTCCCTTAGAGGCTGCAAGAAATTCCTGGGATTTTAGGGTCGTTCAGGGACTCGGGCATTGCTGCCAAGAGCCAGGTTTTTCCTAAATTAGTGCCAGGCTGGCAGAGGGGTTGGAAGGACAGGGATATGTTGGATGTGGTTGTTGAGATGGATCCTGATCCAGGGTTTTGCTTTCTGCTCTTCCTTCTCTCTCCCTCCCCATCCAGATGTGTTTATTTATAGGTTTAAAGTGTCTCTGGTTTAGATAGAAAATGGATTTGCCTCCTTGTGAAGCCTCTTGCAGGGCCTGAAGGGGCTCCAGGAGAGCTGGAGAGGGACTGGGGACAAGGGCTGGAGGGACAGGACACAGGGAATGGCTCCCAGTGCCAGAGGGCAGGGATGGATGGGAGATTGGGAATTGGGAATTGCTGGCTGGGCTGGAATTGCCAGAGCAGCTGTGGCTGCCCCTGGATCCCTGGCAGTGCCCAAGGCCAGGTTGGACACTGGGGCTGGAGCAGCCTGGGGCAGTGGGAGGTGTCCCTGCCCATGGAATGGGATTTAAGCCCCTTCCACCCCAAACCATTCTGGGATTCTATGGGGAAGAAGAGCAGTTGTGTCATCCCAAAAGGATAGAAATTGGCCATTTAATTTTCCCCTCAGTTTCCCAAAGCTGTGACTCCTCCTGCAGCGTATCCTTGGGGGAAAAAAACCACCACACAGCAAGGCTAGAAAAGCAGATTTTCTTCCTACAAAACCCTGGCATGGCCCCCTGCGGGGGCAGCGCTTAAAGGGTTAATGCCAGCAGATCTCCCACCATCCACTGAATGTCGTTTTCCAGCCCAGTTTCGGAGGGAATGGGAGGGAAATTCCAGGAATCCCGGAGGTGAGTGCAGTTGCAGGGCTCTGACGAGGGAGAGCAGCAGATCCATGCTCAGCTCTGGCCAGGGGCACCAGGAGCAGCCCCACTCCAGCATTCCCATCCCTACAGTTCATTTCCCTGGAATCTCAGAGCTACGAGGAGTTGTTAAAGACTCTGGAAAACACATTCGGGAGAGCAGCAGGAGGAGAAGATGTTTGTAAATCCAGCAGGGGGAAAAAAAAGAGCCTTTAATTAGCAGCCAGCCTAATGAACGGAATCCTTCTGGAAGCAGAATCCATCTCCAGGCTTCCCAGTGGGGATTTTTGTGTTTATTGGCCCTCCTTGAAAGGTTTGAGGATCCTTTTGTGGGAAATTATAACTCTCATCTCCGAAGGGAAGCTGCTGGCCTTTCCACAGGATTTGTGGTGTATCCAGCAGATTTTGTCTCACTGCCTGCTCAGATCTCCAAGTTGGAAGCCTGGGAATGCTCAGGGACAGGAATTTATCCTGGATCGACCTTTGGTCTGACCCACTATTGTCATTTTTAATGTTTTCTTAGAAATTTTAATATTAAAATATTAATATTAGGTTATTATTTCCTATGGGCTTTCATCAGCTTCTCATAATTTAATCCCCTTTATAGAACATTTCCTAGGATTTTCCAGCAGCTGTTCTGGAGATGGAAATAGCTGGATAACCCTGCTTGGTCTCCCAGGATTGGAAAAGATGTTGAGGGTGGTTGTTTCATAATTAACAAATTTGGGCATCAGGAATTCCCACTCTTCCATGCAAAAGGGAAGATTTTAAAAAAATGAGTGGTTGGGTGTTTAAGCACAAAAACTCCTGGAAATTCAGGAAGATGCTCCTGATGGGAGCTCCAAAATCTTTATTTGAGTAGAAAATCCATTTGGATTTTTTTATTGAATGTTGGTTTTCTTAAAAAAAAAAAAAAAAATCAAAGAAATCTCCAGCTCCTCATGAACTCTGAAATGGTGTGGAGGGGAGAGGATTTTCCAGGCATTTACTCAGCCAGAGTTCTCCTGGTATTTCCTTCTTAGCTAAATCAGAGAATTCCAGGCTGGTTTGGCTTGGAGGAAACCAATCCCCCTATGTCCAAATGCTCCTGGAGATGTGGAAACCTTGGGAATTCCCCAGGGAGCCTGCTCAGTGCCCAGCACCCTCTGGGGGAAGAACTTTTCCCTGAAATCCAACCTAAAAGCCTTGGAAATTCCCCACAGCTGGGCTGGAATCACACAATGAGAGGGAGGAAGCTTCCAAGGAAAAGGAGCATTGAGGAAATTCCATGAAAATCCTGAATTTTCAAACTCTGGATGCTGAAATTTCCCTCTATGTGCTTCCTGGTGTAATGCTGGAAATGTTTGGGATTTAATCCCTTCCTTGCTGGAATAAAAGGTGGTAGAGGAGGAAAAGCAGCTGTGAAAAACTGGGAAGGATTTTGGCAGGAGGAAGGGAAGGAGGAATAAAATTCCTGCCTATTTTGGAAGGGTTGATAGGAGCAATCAGCACTTGGAAAAGAGATGGTGGCAAATAAAAGTCACTCCTGAGATGTCCTGAGCAAATCCCTCCAGGATGGGGAACTTCTCCAAGGAATATCTTAACAATGAAATTTTATGGGAACAATTTTAAGGATCAGGATAAAAACACGCCGAGCTTTTCCAAGCTGAAACCCTGGGAGGGTTAAAATAACCCTCAGCCAATTTTGTGGAAATCTCAATTATTTTCCCTTTGCAGCTTAAAAAGTCAGCCCAGGGGCAGCTCCAAGGCCTGGAAAAGTCAATGGGAGATTTTCCAGAACTCTCCAGAGAGCTGGATCAGTGTTTGGGACTCAGCTGCAAAGCCTTTGAGCTTTGTTATTTTGAGATGTGCCAAAATAAGATTTAAATATTGGAAAATTGCACCTGGGAGTTACAGCTTGGGGCTCATTTTGATAAGATTTTTGGGCTAATTTTGATGAAACATCCAATCTAATCTAAGCATATTTCAGTAATGCCAGCTCGGGTTTCAGTCCAGTTTTTCCATTGTGTTGTTGATCCTGGGAAGGGATTTAGGACAAGAAGTTCCTCTCTGGAAGCAGGAATTGTCTCCCCAGCAGTTCTCCTGTGCTATTTAGTGGCTGCCATTCCTGAATTTTGGGAATGAATTGTTGGATTTTTCCATCCAGAAGAGAGGGATAGATCTGAGCTCTGCCTTTGTCTGTATGAGGGATTTTAGGATATTTTCAGGAGGAATTGTTTCAAGGAAAAAATGGAAGTGGCTGCCCAGGGAGGGTTGGAGTGCCCATCCTGGAGGTGTCCCAGGAATTCCTGGAGGTGGCACTCAGAGCTCTGGGCTGGGGACAGGGTGGGCATTGGGCACAGCTGGGACTCCATGGGCTGGGAGGGCTTTTCCAACCTCAGGGATCCTGGAGTTCTGAGATTTCTGCCTTTAATGAAGACATTTATTTATTTATTTATTCAGTGATTGTGTTAGGGTGGAGTTTAGAGGTTTTTATCCAGTTTAGGCCTTTGGGGTGGTGGAAAATGTCTGGAGCCCCAGGGAGTCACTCTCTACCCTAAGGATGTGCAGGAGGAACTTTTAGGGAACTTTAGGGACCCAGCTTTTAAGGATCAATTGGATAAACACGGATTTCACAGGGAATAAAGACACAGGGTTGCTTTTGCCAGCTTTGTGCCAGGAGGTCCAAAAACTCTTTCCTCCTGAGGATTTTATAGAATCCCAGAACCCCAGACTGGTTTGAGTTGGAAGGGACCTCAAATCCCCCCCAGTGCCACCCCTGCCATGGCAGGGACACCTCCCACTGTCCCAGGCTGCTCCAGCCCCAATGTCCAACCTGGCCTTGGGCACTGCCAGGGATCCAGGGGCAGCCACAGCTGCTCTGGCAATTCCAGCCCAGCCAGGAATTCCCAGTTCCTGATATCCCATCCATCCCTGCCCTCCTTCAGCTTCAGGCCATTCCCTCTGGTGCTGCCCCTGTGAAAATGTGGGATTTGTGCCCTGCTCATGGATGGCTTCTCCTGGTCAGCACTAAAACCATTCCCAGGCCTGGCTTTTTCTTTGCTTTCTCCATTTTTAAGTCATCGACTCCATTAAAAAAATCTGCAGGAACAAGGGGAGAAGCAAACAGGAAAAAAGTTACAATGGGAATTAATGACCTGTTTGAAAAATAAGGTGAGCTATTTCAAAGGCTGAATATTTAAGTGCAGTTACAATAAACTTGAACTATTAATGCAGGGGAAAAAAATCCATTAAAATGACATTTTTTCCTGACATTTTTCCTATACCTGTCTGAAAAAAACTCTCTCCTGATGCCATTCCCAGTGGGAACAGCACTTCCATAGTTTGATTTCCACCTCAAAGGAATCTCTACATCAAAGGTCAAAATCATCAATAGTTAAGCAAAGTAATTAATTAGCTCTTAGGATCACTGCTAGAGCACAATTTTAACATCATTTTTCTTTCATTCCCTCGTGTCCAGCAGCTCGAGCAACTTTTTTTACAAGTTCTGTGTTCCAGAAATTTAATTGCACTTTTATTGTTGTGTTCGGAGTTAATTATACAGCAAAGCAGGTTTATCTCTTCGATATTAAATCAAGCAAGTGCTCTTGGAACAATCAATTGATATTTAATTACAACAGAGAAGCTGCCCTATTAAATCTAAATTAAATGCTCATTGAAGACTATTAAAGTGTTACCAGACCATCAAACAGCAAATGCAATCCAAAGCAGCCCAAAGCCTTCTGTGCTTGGTTTTCTCTGGAATCCTGAGCAGGAAAACTGACCTCAGATGACATTTCCTGAAATTTTTGGTGAATTCCAAAGGAAAATTTTCTTCTCCAAGTTTGTTTTACTTAATGGAAGGGAGCAACAATACTGAGGCTTTTTTATGTCTTGCAGGGTCGTTGTAGGAGTTCAGAGGAGGAGGATTTGGGACAAGCTCCAAGTGGAGCATGGAAAAGGCAGGAGATGCCTCACCAGGTATAATCATGGAATCATGGAATGGTTTGGGTTAAAGGGATCTTAAATCCCACCCAGTGCCACCCCTGCCATGGCAGGGACACCTCCCACTGTCCCAGGCTGCTCCAGCCCCAGTGTCCAACCTGGCCTTGGGCACTGCCAGGGATCCAGGGGCAGCCACAGCTGCTCTGGCAATTCCAGCCCCTCCCCACCTTCCCAGCTTGGAATTCCTTCCCAAATCCCATCCATCCCTGCCCTCTGGCACTGGGAGCCATTCCCTGGGTCCTGTCCCTCCATCCCTTGTCCCCAGTCCTTCTCCAGCTCTCCTGGAGCCCCTTCAGGCCCTGCCAGGGGCTCTGAGCTCTCCCTGGAGCCTTCTCCTCTCCAGGGGAACATTCCCAGCTCTCCTGGCCTGGCTCCAGAGCAGAGGGGCTCCAGAGTAAATCTTCCTGTTCTCCTCTGTATTTGCAGGAGGCTCAGTCCTGTTATTCCTTCCTCCCTTCTGGGATCCACAAGGTCCCAGAGCATCCAACTCACCAGAGCAACATTAAATTGTTAAAAAATCCTCTTCCAAGATCCCAGCTCCTGTGGCTGAGCCCATTCTCCATCTCCACCCCTGTGAGGGGATCCTGCTTGACTTCCAACCTTTCTCCTGGTTAAGGGAATGGGATTCCTTCTCCCACTCTGGGAGAATTCCTGCTGAGCACTGACAGAGCCGTCACAACAAAGCCAAAGGTGATCCAAGGAAACTGAGGGTGCAGGGTTGATTTTGATTCATGGGGCACCATGTTTAAACCTGGAAGAGGATTCTTTTTTTTTTGGAAAATCCTAAAGCAAACAGTGCTTAAGTTAAATTGCCCAGAGGTTTTCGTGCAGGGTGACGTGGAAGGCATTTAAGTGACAAATGTTTCATCTGGAAAGAGAAACTCCATTACTCAGTGTGAGCCATTACTTGGGATGAGTTACGGGTCATCCATCAGTCAATTCCATAATGGATCATCCATATTCATGCCTGGCCCTCCTTACAGCAGGGATGTTAATTTTGCTTTCCTTGACTTGTTTTCCATCTTCATTTGCCTCAGCTCCCAATCTGAAGTGAGTGGAGAACCCTGTTTGCTCATTTTTGTTGGATCAGTTCAGAGTGGATGGAGCTCAAACCCTTGGGAACATCCAGAGGGCTCTGGGAAGGTTTTCCCTCTCAGCAAAGCTGGGATTGGGGTCAGGCACTTGCCAAGGGCACTGTAGAGCTCATCCCAGAGATAAGTTATGGGAACTTCCACTTTGAGGTGTATTTCCACTCAAAATGATTCCAGCAGAATCTTCTGTCCAGCTGCAGGTGTAACACGGACGTGTTGTAGGAATAGGAAAAGAAAATGAAGAGTTTCCAAATTTTCCCCTTCCATTTCCTGCCCCGAGGTCAGGTTGTTGTTTCATCCCTCAGGCTGTGCCAGGGGGACTCAGGTTGGCCATCAGGAGCAATTTTTTCCTGGAAAGGGTGGTCAGGCCTTGGAAGGGGTCATCCATCAGTCAATTCCCTAATGGATCATCCATATTCATGCTTGGCCCTTCTTACAGCAGGGATGTTAATTTTGGTTTTCTAGCTTCATTTCCCTCAGCTCCTGATCTAAAGTGAGTGGAGATCCATGTTTGCTCATTTTTATAGGATCAGTTCAGAGTGGATGGAGCTGCAAACCCTCGGGAACATCCAGAGGGCTCTGGGAAGGTTTTCCCTCTCATCAAAGCTGGGATTGGGGTTGGGCACTTGCCAAAGGCATGGGTAGAACCCATCCCAGAGATAAGAGATGGAAAAATACAGGGAATGAGCTGCTGAGCCCAACCGTGAGACTCTTGTGCCAATCCCTGTCCTAAACCAAGCCTAAAATGACAGGGTCAGATCTGGGAGTTTATTGAGTTTATTGCCTTGGCTTTATAGAAAAATAAATTCTTACCTGAGGCTGTCATCACCTGTCTCAATCCCTGCCCCTCCGGGTGTTTCCAGATCTCCCAGGAGAAAATTCCCAGCTCCTTGCAATTGTTATCTTGGAGGGATGGTGGTTTCTCCACTCAGCCGTGCAATAACCTCTAAGTTTTTTATCAAAACAGTAAAATGGAACTTCTCCCACCATCATTTTGAAGTGTCCTGGAATTTGTTTAATGGAAACTGAATGTGGTAATGAGGAGCTGAGATGGAAAAGAACACACTTGGGTGAAACAGAAACACTTTCAGTCTTGGGTTTTTCTTTCAGATCATCTGAAATAAAAAGGAAGATAATTGACAGCAGCTTCTATAATGAAGAACAGGTATTTATGTGTCTACTAATAATTTATGGTATGGAAAATCAGGCACATCCTCTGAAAGGGAAGGTGAAGGAATGAACTCCCACTCACTCCAAGAGTTCACACCTTGCTGAACACGTTTCCTTCCAAGCCTCTGTGTGTGTATAAACCTGATTTTTTGAATTGCAGTCACCTGGGGTTTAAAGTCTCTGTGTCACATTCCCCTGTCCATAGCAGATGAAAATGTCCCCCTCAGATATTGCCACCAATTCAGCTCATTAATATTCATCGTTACCTTTTGCATTCTGCCTTGCAATTAATTTCCAGCCCACATGAAAGTGCTTCTGTCTAAGCCCATTTAATTGGTTTTCAGGGTAGACATTCCCTGAGACATTTCTGCCACTTCCCTCCAAAATGATTCAGATTCCTTGAGTTTGCTTTGATAAATCTATTGGAAGAACAATCAAGTTGGATAGCAAAGTATCCTTTGGATAAATTCTCCTGTCAATGCTTTGCTGAGCTGCTTAAGAATGAAAATATCTCAATTATTCTGGGGGTGGAAGGAGACTGCCTCAAAAACCTGGTTTGGTGGAAAAAAGTCTTGGCTGTGCTGTCACCCACGGAGCAGAAGGGTTAAATGTTGTCTGAGCCATGGATTTCCCATAGAAAAACTCATCTTAGATCCCAATCTGTGTTTGGAAAGAGAACAGGAAGAAGGGAAGGATTTGGGAGAAGCTCAGAGTGGAGCACAGAAAAGGCAGGAGATGCCTCACCAGTGATAATCATGGATTCATGGAATGGTTTGGGTTGGAATGAACCTTCAATCCCACCCAGTGCCACCCCTGCCATGGCAGGGACACCTCCCACTGTCCCAGGCTGCTCCAAGCCCCAATGTCCAACCTGGCCTTGGGCACTGCCAGGGATCCAGGGGCAGCCACAGCTGCTCTGGCAATTCCAGCCCAGCCCCTCCCCACCCTTCCAGCCAGGAATTCCTAATTCCCAATTCCCAGTCTAAACCTACTCTGTCAGTTTGAAGCTATTCCCTGTGTCCTGTCCCTGCAGCCCTTGGGAATTGTCTCTCTCCATCTTTCCTGTGGCTCCTTCAAGCCCTGCAAGGCCACACTGAGCTCACCCCAAAGCTTCTCCTCTCCAGGCTGAACATTCCCAGTTCTCCCAGCCTTTCCTCCCAGCAAAGCTGCTCCTTCCCTCTGATCCCCCTGGTGCCTCTGGATTTGCTCCACCAGCTCCAAATCCTTCCGGTGCCAATATTTTATGGAGTCCTCTGCACCCAGACCACCAAATTCCATCTCACTCTTGCTGTCCCTGAAGAACCCAAACCCTTCCCCTCAGTCCAAAGGGGAGGCACCACTCCATGACCACTCCAGAGCCCTTTATCCTGACATTCCTCAGCCAAAAAAATCAGGAGTGTTCAATGTCACTCCTGGTGGCCCTCGGGAAGATTGACAGCTTTTGTTGAGGAGCTGGATTTAAAAAATAACAAATTGAAATAAAAACAGATTGGGCAGACGCTGCCTTGGTGTCAGGTTTGATTGAGGAGATCCCGATGAGAAGGAATTCTTGGGAACAGATCCATCTCCTGGCACAGGGATGGTGTTGGATCCCTTGGGAACAGATCCATCTCCTGGCACAGGGATGGCACTGGAAGGAGCAGCAGAACAAACATTCTCCTTGTGCTGGCTGGGAGTGGAGTGCTCCAAACGCGGATTTCTCCTTTCTCTGTGCCCAGTTTGGTGCTTGGTGCTGCCCTCTTCTCCCACCTTCTCTTCATCTCCTCGTTTTTGGCTTCCAGAAATAACAGGAGAGAGTGGAGACAAAAACTGTGCCAGGAATGAAAGAAAAGAATCTGATCCAGACATCAGCCCGGGGAGTTTTTCTGGAAAATTCTTTCAGGGAGCACATTCCATCTCCAACCATTTTTTTGGGATGGCTCTCCATGGAACAGGTCCTGTAATTCCCTTCCTGGTTTGTTTTTTATAAACACTTCATCCATCCCTACAAACGTGAGGTTTCCCAGAGAAGCTGGGGCTGTCCCTGCATCCCTGGAAGTGTCCCAGGCCAGGTTTGGAGCAGCCTGGGATAGTGGAAGGTGCCCCTGCTGAAAATGGATGATCCTTAAAATCCCTTCCAACCCAAATCATCCTGGAGTTCTGGGATCAGGGCACTGCATGCCAGGTGAGCAGCTATAATGTGACAAAACCATGAAAAACCNTTGCCATGCCAGGTGTGTGTGAGCAGCCATAATGTGACAAAACCATGAAAAACCATAGGATTTTTTTGGGACTTGAGGTGGCTCATAAAATTTGGAGTGGCAGCAACAGTAAACAAAATTAATAATTTACTACAAATTTCCTTTATCCTTGTTTATTTCCTTTCCAAATTTATTCCAAGTTACAACTTCTTTATTGAGCCCAGTGTGAATAAATTTTACACCCCAGCAACAAAAAATTCAAAGCCTGTGGCCTTCCCCAGGGAGCCCAGCCTAGGGATTTGCTGAATTGTTGGGATTATTGGGAAAATCTGGTCAGGATTTGGCTGGAAATGCAGCAAAGGTTTCCAGAGCTCGCTGAGTGATTGTTGCAAAAATAATCCAGGTGGGGCTTTCTGCTGAAGTGTTTGTTTGCTCCTAATTGTCCTGCCCTTCTTCAGCTGGGTTTGATGAGATTTATCTGCATAATTAAAAGGCCCTCAAGGAAAAGGAAAATAAAATAGTCAGCAAATTAATCTGTAGGACAAGGAAATGCTGATCATTCCTAGCACCTTAATTCATTTAAAATTCACTTTTCTTTAAGGTTTTCCCTTCATCACTGTGAGCTAATTAGAAACCACTTCAGCCTGGTATTAATGCACAAAGACTTTTTAGCCCCATCCCGAATTTCTTAATATTTTAAGGAAATTTCCTCAAAATTAAGTTTAAAAATAATTTTAAAATTAAATTTGTATTTCCTTCAGTTTTAAGGCAGGCAGTGGATTCTTTAGGAAGCATGGAATGATGTGGAGGCTGAGTCCTCTCTGCTGTATCCTCACACTTTGGGAAAACAACTGGATGGGAGCTGAGGGACTCTGGCCAATGCTGCTGCTGCTGGCTGGACATCCCAGTGGTTTTTCTGGGATTGGGAATGAGTCTCGCAGGAAATATTTTGTTTCTTTGTTATTAAAACCAAAGTGCTGCTTATCTAGAATTCAAAATCTCCATCTCACATCTTCAGGGTTGGAGCATCAGGGATGGACGGGAGACTGGGAACTGGGAATTGCTGGCTGGGCTGGAATTGCCAGAGCAGCTGTGGCTGCCCCTGGATCCCTGGCAGTGCCCAAGGCCAGGTTGGACACTGGGGCTGGAGCAGCCTGGGACAATGGGAGGTGTCCCTGCCCATGGGATGGGATTTAGGATCCCTTCCAACCCAAGCCAGTCTGGAATCCTGTGATTCCCTCTCCCAAGGCTCCCCAAGCTACAGGCAGGGGTGACATGGGACAGGGATGTCCCTGTGGCTCCTGTGCAGGGGGTAAAAGGTGGGACTTGGGAAGATCCAAAACATGTGGGATGGTGGGAGCAAATCTCCCCAGGGAAAGATCTGGAGATCAGAGGGAGAGCGTTGGCTGGAGGCTCTTCCCAGCACAGAACCCTCTTGGAAGCTGCTTTGCCTTGACCTGCATCCCACTGAATCTGGGGACATCCCTTCACCAGGGATGTCGTATGGTTCAGGGAATGCAGGTCAAGGCAAAGCATCCAAAATCAGCCTCCAGTCGAATTCCCAGTAATTTAGAAATCCCAATTTGGTGGGAATTCAACTGGATGCTGATTATTTATTATTTAATAGCAACTCAAAGGCTGTGGATGCATGAAGGGATGATTTCATCACCACTCATGAGAATATTGTTCCATCCACAGGGATTTAAATTTTAGGGTCTTGATTTTCCTTTTTTCATTGCTTTGCTCACTTTAACCAGGAGCCAGCACAGTTCAACAATCCTGACACTCTGAGAAATCTGGATTTTATTGAGAATTTCTAGCTGTACTTTCAATCAAGCAAATTAACACTGAATACTGATTTGAAGGCTTCAAATCTGGTATCAAATTGTCCTGGCTTGGTGCTTCTGCCCTTGACTAACAAAGGAATTTTGGTTCTGCCCAGGTGTCTGCAAATTAAACTGATTTATTACCCCGTGTTAATCAGCAGATAATTGCATCTGCTCTTTGGCAGCAAAAGTGATTCCTGGGGGCAGAAACTCCATGTTGGTATGGAGGAAAAAAACCCCAAATAGATGAAATAGTCATGGACAGGCTGGGTTGGGCCTTTTCTTTGTGTTTTGCTCTGACATGGAGAGATTTTGGGGTGAAAAGTGTTTTATTTTCTCTCTGGAAAGCCTTGTAGCCACTAAAGGTGCAAGAAATCCCTGGCATGCTGTTAATGAGTGGTCAGGGAATAAAAATCTGCTTCAAGGGAAGATCCAAGGAAGAAATGACTTGGAATTTGCTGAGGAGCTCGTAGGGCTCAGCACTGAGCTGAGCTCATCCCTGTGAATGAAGGCCAAGTGCTGAGCCCCATTCAAATCAGAAATGCTGCCAGAATCCGAGCCAGGTTTTGTTTCTGGAAATACACATTCCATGAGCTCAGAGTCCTCTAAACAAGCCCAGGGTGTTAACAACTCCAATTTCAGCTGCTGCATTCATTAGAGAATTTAAGGAGATAAATGTTAAAAAGGCAGCGACCAACGTTTAGGGCTGAGCGCCCACAAAGCCCAGAACAAGATTTGCATCTCCTCAGAGTTCTTCCCCACCACAACCTTGACATTTGAGATGGGTCAATAGATGCAAAATCGCATCGATTCGTTCGTTTTTTAAAAGCAAACTTTGCAAAGCAACTGAGCCGCGTTTCGGAGGCAGAGGCGTCGTTGGAAAGGTTAATTGTTGTTTCAAGGCTCTGGCTGCAATCAATAGGACTGGGAGCTCCAAGGGTTTTGTGGAGAAGTAGCTGATGGCTGCAGCTCTCCCAGCTGGAGTTTTGTTCCTCAGGAAAACAAAGCAGGGGCTGTCCAGGGATTCGGGAAAGCCGGATCAAGCTCCTTGATGGGCGTGGAAAACAAAGGTAATGTTAATTTTGCAAAAGCCAGAGGAGGTTCAAGGAGTCTCTGTTTACACATGTAACACCCAGAGCTGCTGGAAAAGCTGCTGATGGAGGTGACAGGGACAATCCCTGGGGAAACAAGGGTCAGATTAATGGATTTCAGCTGCTCCTCCAGTGGGATGGGAAATGTGGCACAGCAGGGGAGGTCACTGCACCTCCCTCCCCACTGAGGGACCTCAAAGGGAACAGAAGCAGCAGGGCTCGCTCAGAGCAGAACCAGGGAATTGTTTGGGTTGGAAAAGCCTCTGGATCATCAAATCCAACCCTTACCCAGCACAGACAAGGCACTGCTGCCCCATGTCCCCAAGTGCCACATCCACAGGGATTTAAATCCCCTCAACGATGGGGGTTCCACCCCTGCCCTGGGCAGCTGTGCCAGGGCTGGGGAACCCTTTCCATGGGGAAATTCTTCCTAATATCCAAATTAAACCTCCCCTGGCCCAGCCTGAGGCCGTTCCCTCTCCTCCTGTCCCTGTTCCCTGGAGCAGAGCCCGACCCCCCCGGCTGTCCCCTCCTGCCAGGAGCTGTGCAGAGCCACAAGGGCCCCCTGAGCCTCCTTTGCTCCAGGCTCAGCCCCTTCCCAGCTCCCTCAGGAACTCTCCAGCCCCTTCCCAGCTTCCTCAGGAATTCTCCAGCCCCTTCCCAGCTCCCTCAGGAATTCTCCAGCCTCTTCCCAGCTCCATTCCCTTCCCTGGACATGCTCCAGCCCCTCCATGTTCTCCTTGTCTTGGGAGGCAAAGAACCTTGATGTACCTGAGCCTTTCCCTCACCTTTGCCACATCCAACAAGGGCTGGATATTCTCCTCATCCTTCCCTTTGTTGCTGAAATATTTACAGCAATATTTTTAAAGTCCTTCATGGCAGTATCCAGATTAAATTCCAGCTGGGCTTCACCCTTCTGATTTTCCCCTGCTTCACCTCCTGACATCCTTGTCCTCCTGACTTCCCTGCCCCTTCTTCCAGAGGTTGAAAACTCCATATTATGATTATTTTATGCTGTTTACACAGCCCATGGCCTCAGTGTTCTGAGAGTTCCATCCTGGCTCTGGATGGAAAACAGGACACAATTTTCTGGAGCTCAAAGGAGCACTGGCTGGAGGATGGAAATCACTTGTAAATGAGTAAACTCTGAGGGGAGAAAAGCAAAAATTTTTCTCTCCTTTGCACATGAAGAAATGGAGACTCAAAGAGATCCCAGGAAAAGCAT
The DNA here is from genome assembly GCA_013400575.1 of Peucedramus taeniatus. NCBI lineage: Eukaryota > Metazoa > Chordata > Aves > Passeriformes > Fringillidae > Peucedramus > Peucedramus taeniatus. The sequence goes on from WBNO01016694.1 coordinate 57,953, forward strand.
TCCCTGATTTTGGGTGCTGGTTTTGGGGTGTCCTGGCTCTGGTTTAGTTCCCGTGCTCAGGGCTCAGCTCTTGCAGGTCCCTTTCCCTCCCTCAATGCCAGCTCCAGGAGAAAAATGTGACAACAGCTTTGAGAATTCCCAGATTCCAGTGCTAAACCATGACAGGAGTTTTGTTCAGAACACAAGTGTGACTCTCTGGAAAGATGAAAATTAATTAATTATAAAATTAATGCCAGCAAAACAGGAAGAGGAGATTCTGAGAGACTCCCAGTCCAAAGCAGCCTCATGGAGCTGTTCCTTTGTCATCCTCCCAATGTGGGGCCATCATTTGAGTGATCCCAAAACTTTTCATCCCAGGAATTCCTCTCTGAGCATTCCTTTAGCCAGGAATCCCATCTCCCCCCTTCTCATACTGATCCCATTGAGCTGCAATGATACAAAAGCTCCATTTGCCTGAGCTAATCTAAATAATCAGAATTATTTAACACCATTTTTCTCTCTGGGCTTTTTATCCCCAGGTATCTCCCAAGGACACCTGATGAAAGCTCCTGAGCACCAGACTGAATTCCAATCGTTGCTAATGCCCATTGAAACCTCAGACAGGAGATTTAATTAGATACTGCTGATTAGAAGCAGTTCTGGTGTCCCTGCCTTTATCCCTTTTCCCTTGGGATTTAACAGTAATTTGTATTTTAATAGCCCAATATTGTCCTGGTTTACAGCTCTATAAGCTCTGCTCGGATTTCAGCCATCCCCCTTGGATGGCAAGAAAAATCCCACAGGATTGTCTCCATTCAGACATTCCCTGGATTCCACTCCTTGTCCAAGATCTCCAGCTGCCCCAGGAATGCTCTGGGTGAAGATGGAGCCTTCCCAGTAATCCCAGTTGTTCTCTGTAGGAATTAATGGTGGAATCCAGGAATCCTGGAATTGTAGAATCATGGAATCCAGGAATCATGGAACCACACAATCATGGAACCATGGAATCCAGGAATCATGGAATCCTGGAACCATGGAATCATGGAACCATGGAACCATGGAGCTTAGAAATCATGAGTCTTGGAATGGTATGGGTAGGAAGGGATTTTGAGGAACATCCAATCCCACCCCTGCCTGGAAAGGGCAGGGACACTTTCCACTAGCCCAGCTTAGTCCAAGCCTTGTTCAACCTGGCCTTGGGCACTGCCAGGGATCCAGGGGCAGCCACAGCTGCTCGGGGAATTCTGTTCCAGGCCCTCCCCACCCTCCCAGCCAGGAATTCCCAATCTCCCCTCCATCTCTGCCCTCTGGTAGTGGGAAGCCATTCCCTCTTGATCCTTTGGGTTTTCCTCACTTCTCTCCTATGAATTGTTCATATTTTTTTGTCTGGAAAATTTCCATGTCCTGGATACCTCAGGGTGCTCTCACTGCCAGAACACACCTACCCCATTCCTGGCTCTTTTCCCTCTCCCTTTAGCTCCCATATTTTCCTTCCCTCTTCCTGGTCCCCTTGTTCATGCACCTCCAATGTGGAATATTTTATTTTCTCTCTATTTTCACCTCTCCCCTCTGTCTGTTGGCTTCCAGCCCACTCTGCATTCGCCTCCTGCCTTCCAGGCAGGAACAGAAAGCTGGGATTTGCTGTGGGAATGTTTTAGGGCCTTCTCTGCAGCTAAAACACCTAAAACGGGACCCAGCATCTTCCCACTGCCTCAGACTGGAGTTGGGACAAACATATCCATGAATAATCCAGTCCCTCAAGATTTGGAAGCTAACATTGGGAATTCCCAGCTCTGGGCTGGCCTGGAAACCCCATTTTTTGGGTGTCACAGTGCAGAGAAGGTGAATTATTCCCTTCAGTGCACACCTGAGCTGAGCAGCAGCTCTGCAGGAGTTTGGGAGCGGGTGGGGGTGGGAACAGCGGGATTTTAGGAGCTGCCTGAGGCAATGTCACCGGGAAGTGACTGCAGCTGAAAGTGGAGCAGAAAACACGATGGGACTTGGCCACTGCACACGTCCAGGATCATCTTTTCTCCTGGCATCCGCAGCCTGCACCTTGTCCATGTTTCCTTCCAGTTCATTAAAGGAACACCTGAGCTCTGTCCTTGTCCAAATCCGCGTTATCCATCCAAAATCCACGGCTGCACCAGAGGTGGGGATTTCCCTCCCTAATTCCAGTTTAATAAGCAACCTCCATTGAGTTCCTACTGCAATTCTATGGATTTAGACAATCTTAATTATGTTCAGGAAGGAAAAATCACTAATTTGTGGTTTGACCACAGCGTTTAATCAGTACATAGCAATTAATTCCCAGTATTTCCACTATAATTACATATTTTTTGAAACCAGTTAATTTTATGTATGAATATTTTATTCCCAGACCTGTCATTCCTGGTAAAACAAAGGAATATATTTATATATTCCCCAGCCAGGCTGAGGTGTCTCCGAGTGAGGAATATGCTGAGTTTATAACTGTCTGCAGTGAAATTCCTTTGGGAAATGGCTCGGAGAGAAGTGTGGAATCATCAGCTGCCTCCGAGGCTTGTAAATGTGTCACCTTGTTTTCCAAGGCTTGTCTTACTGACACAGGAACAAAGCAGCAGCTGGGAAAATGGAATATTTCATTCCCACGTGGATATTTCTTTGAAAAATTGGGATTTCACCAGTGATGCCTTGTTATCCAACAGTTAGCACTGGTCAGTGTGGGATTGTTGCTGAAGCATTGGTTGAAAAAGTCACTTTATTCTACAAATATTCTACATGGCAAAATAGGCACAAGAAGATTTTTGGACAAAAAGCCTGGAAGAAATTGGGTTTTTTTCCACAAATAGGCTGTGTCCAAAGTTATTCCCTCCTGGCTAATTCATGGGCATTCCAGGTAAATGGGTGTGTGAGGAGGAAGGAGCTGCAAACTTTAAGTAGGGTTAGATTAGATGGGATATTGGGAATTCCTGGCTGTAAGGGTGAGGAGGGTCTGGGCTGGAATTGCCAGAGCAGCTGTGGCTGCCCCTGGATCCCTGGCAGTGCCCAAGGCCAGGTTGGACACTGGGGCTGGAGCAGCCTGGGACAGGGGAAGGTGTCCCTGCTATGGCAGGGGTTGCATCGGATTTAAGATCCCTTTAATCCAAACAATTCTGGGATTCTCTGCTGATCTGTGCTGTCACCATGGCAGAGCTGCTCCTTTGGCTTTATGGCACCTTCTGGTCTCCAGAAATGACCAAGAAAGAGACTCAAAATCAAGGAACCCTGAGATCATGGAAAGACTTTCTGGAGGATCACCCAGGTTTCCTTTGCTTCATTTCTTTCCATTATTTTCTTTTTTACACCATAAAATTTTCAGCTCGTCTCTGCCTTCACCTGGGTGTGGACGAGCCCAGGACAAAGCAAATGTGACCGAGGCCTAGGCACACCAAAATGGTCCAAATTATGAATAACCTTTTGTCCTGGTTTAGGGCAAGCCCAGCATACCTTTATAAAAACTACATTTCCCCTCAGAGATAGCAAATCTGTCACATCTGTCCTTGTTTTTCTGCGAGCACTTCAGGAATACTTTAAATCTTTCCCAAATTCCCTCTAACCCGGTGGTTTCTGTGGGAGGCAGGCTGTGGGTGCAGCACCACAGCAATGCAAGACAAATGTTGCATTTTGGGCTGAATTCCAGCAGGTTTGTCATGGCTCGATCCGAGTGGAAAATGCATCCAGAGCTGTGCTTGGGGGATATTTTATTCATGAGGTTTCTGCTGCTCCGAGGCACAGCAAAGGTCCCTCCCCACCACTGATAAACACATTCTGCCTCCTCTGAAAGCTTTGTTGGGAGCTCTGTTCTTTCCTTGTCTTCCCTAAAGGTCTCTCATCCAACCCCTCTCTCGGGAGGGGAGCTTTCAGCTGAGGCAGCAGCAAATTCCAGCTTTTCTTGCAGCATTTGCAGGACTTCAGGTTCATTGCTCCAGGTTCATTGCTCGGGGGCCTGCAGAGGATTTGCACGTTCCTCACCACGTGCTTTGCTTCCAGCCTGGAAAAGGGAGTGATTCCCGAGCTCTGGGGCTGGATCCGTGTGCTGAGCTGAGCTGGGAGTGCTGCCAGGAGTTTGCTGGGATCTGGGTTGGAATAAGTGGAATAAGCCCCACCATGAGGGCCTTCAAAGGCAGCTGGAAAAGTCCAGCTCTCTGCAAGGCAGGAGCTCCAGGAGTGCTTCAGAGAGGGAGTGGAAGGGGTTTGAAGAATCATGGAATATCCAGAGTGGGAATGATGCCTTGAGAAGGCTGAGCTAGAAGAGAGGCTGGATGGAGCTAAAGAATCAAGCAGGGATTGATTCAAAGGATCTCCTCCATGGATCCACCTTGGGCAGCACAAGAGCCCAGCCAGGGCTGCACCCAAGAGGAACCAAAATGGTCCCAAAATGCACCAGCGGGCACGGGGTCTGTCCCTTGGATCAGTTCTGCTCCATTTGCACCTTGGAGTTCATTGTCCCATCCCAGCTTTAGCCCATGCACTCCCATCCTGCTTGTTTTTCTCTCTCCAGCCCACGTTGTTTGTGCTCTTGGCCTGAGATTTGGATCATTTGTCCTTGGTCCCCAGCTGGAGCAGGAATTGTTTTGTCTCCCTGCTCTGTGCAGAGAGCTCACCATCCCATAATATGAAGCTCAGAACTGCACACTAAAGCAGCACAGAATCTGAAAAATAGAAAAGCTAAAACTTAAGGCATCAGGAAGGGACCACAAGGATCTTCCAGCCCAGCTCCTGGCCCTGCACAGACACCAAACAATCCCACCTGTTCCTGGAGTGTTTTCCAAATGCTCCTGGAGCTCTGGCAGCTTTGTGGATTAAAGCCTCTCCCTTGTCTCCTCTCACTGATTTGGATCCTTCTGAATTTCCCTGGATCATTTTGCTCTCTCCTTTCTCACTCCCTCTCCTGCCTGGTTTAGGTGTCCACCCTGACTTGGAGGAGCATCTCCTTTTGGAACCATCTGATGGGTCAGCACTTGGTTTTTTCCCTGTGTACAGAATCCCAGAATTATTTCATTTGGAAAAGCCCTCCCAGCCCATGGAGTCCCAGCTGTGCTCCATCCCAAACTTGTCCCCAGCCCAGAGCTCTGAGTGCCACCTCCAGGAATTCCTGGGACACCTCCAGGGATGGGCACTCCAACCCTCCCTGGGCAGTGCCAAGGCCTGAGCCCCCTTTCCATGGGGAAATTCCTGCTGTGCCCACCCTGAGCCTGCCCTGGCCCAGCCTGGGGTTTAGTGGGTTGATCCCTTAATTCTCTGGGCTCACTAAAATCCCTTTGCCAGACAGAAGCAGGACTGATACGTTTTGTGGGATAAACCATATCCTGCCTCATCTATCCCAGAGAAATGGGATCCACACAAAGGGAATGGCAGGAAAAGCCATTATAAAAATAATATGGAAAATTAGGAAATAATAGAATTAATAAAATTCCAAGGTGCAAATTGCATCTTTTTTTCCCTGAAAAAAAAAAAACTAAAAATGTTGGGACATTGTGAGACCACAGAATTAATGGAGAATACCCTTCTTATTAAATGAAAAGATTTTATTAAATCTTTAAAATTTTCTTATTAAATGAAAGAATTTATGGAAGACCACAGCATGGAGCACAGATTAAAACACATTCCAAGCTAATCATGGAGCTGTGTGGAGAGCGTGGAATTAATCTGGGGCTTGGACTGGGCAACACTGCAAAAGGAAACAAGGCAAAGGAATCCTGGCTGCTCCCTGGACTGCCTGGAGCTGAAACAGAGCCTGGGGAGCCCTGGAGCAGGAGTCAGCAGAAGGAGTGACCTTCACTAGCCCAGTGCTGACTGGGCATTCCCAGGGCTGCTCTCCAACCTCTCGCAGAGAGAACTGTCAGGGAAAAACCTGTGCTTGGGAAGAACAGCCATTCCCAGCCTGTGGGAACGGGCTGGGCTCAGAGGAGGGTCCTGGCAGCCTCTGAATGACAGAATTTGCCCTGTATTGCTGACTCCCTGGCACGGTATTGACTCCAGTTAACCCCCAGCTCTCAAAGGGAAAAATGGGTGGAATAATTTTCTTTTCCCCCAGATTCTGTGCTTTCCATTGGCCTTGACAGTGCAGCAATAAGTGGTTTTCCTTTTTTCCTTGTGCTGGGCACATGGAGGAATTCCTCGTCTCAGGTAATAAATAATTGTCAGGTTTGTTTTCCCCTTGCCTGACCGTTGATGTGGAGTCATTTTAGGGTGACAGAAGTGGCCCTGTCTGATTGCCAGCACCACACAGAGCTCCCTGGGACACAGAGGTTCTGTCAGGAATCTCTCTGGGATAAATCCCCTGGAATTAGAGCATGGATCAACCTGTTCATTGAGGTGGCAATGCAGTTATTGCTGATAGGGAAGGAAGTTTATTCCAGAATTTATTCCAGCCCAGCTGTACAATCCAAGCACAAGGGAAGGGGAGATGCTTGGGGAGAATTGCTGCAGGTGATTCCCAAAAAATGGTATCAGGGCTGTCTGCCAGGATGAGGGAATGGAAGTGGAAACCTCCCAGAAGGGAGCTGGCAAAGGAAACACTGGAATCTCCCAGGATATTGGGGGTTGTGTCCAGATCACTGCCTGGATCAACTGGAATTATTCCACAGCTTTGTGTTGTGCATTTGATTCCTCACTTTCTGTGGAGACTTGGAGCACAAGACCCTATTTACAGAATTCTTCCCCCCTTGAAGGCTGCAAAGGCTTCTCTGTCTCCCCTATCCCCAGTGAGCAGGTCCCTGGTGGTGGCAGATCTTGGACAAATCATGGAATCATGGAATAGTTTGGGGTGGAAGGGACCTTAAATTTATCTCATCCCACCCTTTTCCACAGGCAGGGACACCTTCCTCTATCCCAGGTTGCTCCAAGCCCCATTTAGAGGCAAACAGCATTCCTAAACCCTTCCCCAAGCATAAACCCAAAATGCTGCTGATTTTAAAGCTTCTTTATGCAAAAATACCAACAATTTAAAATCGTAGCTTTGCTCATTTTATTTCTTCCACAGAAACCAGGATTTTATGAACAACAGAAAAATGAAGGGTGAAGAAAGCAGAGTTCCATGGATGACAAGTACCCCAGGATTTTCAGGAATTGCTCATTAGATTTGAGTTTCTGGCACTGCCTCCTCCCCAGGGTGCACATCAAAGACAGAATGATGGGAGTATAAAGATGTGGCTGAATCATGGAATTATTCAGGTTGGAAAAGCCCTTCATCATCAAGTCCAACCTTTCCCCAGCACTGCCCAGGCCACCACTGCCCCCTGTCCCCAAGTGCCACATCCACAGGGATTTAAATCCCTCCAAGGACGGGCACTCCAGACCTCCCTGGGCAGCTGTGCCAGGGCTGGGGAACCCTTTCCATGGAGAAATTCTTCCTAATATCCAAATTAAACCTGCCCTGGCCCAGCCTGAGGCCGTTCCCTCTCCTCCTGTCCCTGTTCCCTGGAGCAGAGCCCGACCCCCCTGGCTGTCCCCTCCTGGCAGGAAATTGGAGCTTTCCTTATTCCCATTTCTCCAACCTCCCTGTGTCTCAAACAGATCCCAGTTTATGATCTCCAAGACCTCCTAGAACCAACAGTGCTGTTCCATGAGCACTTTTAGCCTGGTACAAACACCAGGCTGCCTTTCATCATGAAAATGTCTCATCTCTCTCTGCTCAGTGCAATTTTTATCTCCCTAAATGTTTTATTTTGCAGCCTGGGCTGTTGCATCCGATGGCAGAACAGCTGCTCAATTATTTCCTGCTGTCAGCAGCGATGTGAAGGGATTCAGGAACTGGACATAAAACAAAATCTGGACAATGCAGGACTTGGCTCATTTGTGTAGAGCACGCTAAGAACGAGCCCCAGCTGCACAGAGCTGTTAATTTAAGTTATTTTAATGAGGAGAGGGAAGAAAGGACCTGAGGTGCAGCACAAATGTGGGAAAAAAAACCTCCTCCAGGTGATGCCAATGTTTGGTGGCCTCAGAGCTCCCACCTGGAGCTTCACCCTGTGCTGGTCACGGCCTCAGCTGGCTCTGATTTGGCAATTCTGTTTGGCTTTTAGCTCATTCCCTTCCAAATCCCACATAAATTCCTCTGAAAGGGCCAAGCAGGACAGGTGGGGAACTGGGACAAGAGTGGGGTTGGCTGTGATGGGATCAGGACCAGCTTCTTGTCATCTCTGCATTATCAGGTTTGCTCTGTTGAATTTTTTTCCTCATTTTTCCCAGTGTGTTCTTCTCAGTCAGGAGCTAAAAAGCCTGTTAGGAATGAAAATGAAAACAGAATTTGATTATCTTCCATAGTTTCCCTCACGGAATTTGCCAGGAGCTTGCAAAAAACTCCTGAGCAAGGAAATTCCTGGATTAAAAAAATTCTGATGTGCTGCTTGTGTTTTTCGACTGCTCTGAACACAAAGATCTTCCCAAAAGGGCTTAAAAACATAAAGCTACCTAAAAATCCTCTTTAAAAAAGAAAAAAACCAAACATTAAATCAATTTTCATTTCAATTTTTGCAGTTTCCATCCACAGAAGTTTAAGTACAGATCAATGGGGTTTAATTGGCTCCTGCTCACCTTGGAGCTTCTGTTTGAGGCAGGCAGAAGGATTTGTAAAAAGCCAAATTCTCCAAGGTGGAGCCTGTTCCTGGTACCTCTGGAGAGGCTTGTGGGTGGTGAGAGGTGAAAAAGGAGGAATTTGGTTGTGTTTTGATGCTGGGGTGTCCATAAACCAGGAATTTTTGGGACAAATATCAATCTTTGTGCAGGATGGGTCCCAGATCCTTCTGTAGGAAAGTACAAGGCATTGGCTGGGCTTGGAGCATGGATTTAAATATCAGAGGAGAAAGAAAGTTCTCCACTCAGAGGGGCTGGGCTGGAATTGCCAGAGCAGCTGTGGCTGCCCCTGGATCCCTGGCAGTGCCCAAGGCCAGGCTGGACACTGGGGCTGGAGCAGCCTGGGACAGTGGGAGGTGTCCCTGCCATGGCAGGGCTGGGATGGGATTTAAGGTCCTTCCCAACCCAAACCATTCCAGGATTCTGTGAGCTGAAACCCAGGATCAGATCAGCAGCTCCTGCTCATCTCTTTTAAACTGGAAATTCAATATTTTTTACTTAATGGGAAGATTTCAGAAATGAAATGATTCAGAAATGATTCCACCTTTTCTGTTCTGCTCCTTTTTGGGGAGGTTCTGTGCAGGACTGGGAGTTGGGCTTGAGGATCCCTGAGGGTCCCTTCCAACTCAGCTGATTCTGGGATTTTGAATGGAAATTAGGGATTTTGGAATGCAAGAAAAGCCATGCAGGGCCACAGGTGGGATCTGGGGCTGCCTCTCAGGGCTTGGCCCCACCCCAGGAGCTGCTCAGCCTGAATTCTGGGACTCTGTGGGATCTAAAAGTAGAAAACTGTGACAAATTCTGGATTCCAAGTCCAAACTAGAATCCACAGGTTTTCTTGGGGAGAAGCTGCAGCCAAAGGTGAGGCTTTGGTTGCTCTAAATTTACCCTGAGCCTGCAGCTGCCCCCAGAGGTGCCCTGGATTTTAAGTCTGCTCCGAAAAAGCTCCCAAAGCTTCACCAGATGAGGATTTATTGCTTTTGGCTCATGTTCCCACCAAGAAATGCAGGATGGGTGGGAATCTCTGCATCTCACAGCCCCACAGGAACATTTTTGCCCCAGAATTTCCGTGACATGCCTCATTTCTCTCCACAAAGAATATTTCCACCCTGGAACATGAAAATTAAAATTCATTAGCTCAGGCACCCATTAAATTATCAATATTTTCTCTGCCTGAATTAGTGATTATTAGGATTTTTGTGGGGAACCAGCAGCTTTTCTATTCCCCACTTCCCAGAATTCCCTGTCCATCAACAACAATCCAGTTTTTGTGCCCCATTTGTCACCATGGGAACAGCTTTGAGATCCCACACCTGGGCTGCGGCATTAATGAATAAATAAGGTGGAAAGAGCACTGATGACAAAAATGAAAAAAAGAAGCATTCAAAAGCTCTGCAATCAGCAGAGATAACAACAGAAAAATGCATGACAGGTAATAAATGAGAAAATTCTGGTCTGGAAAACGCAGCTCAGGTTCCTGTGCATGAATCCAAGAGGAGTTTTCATGAGGAGAAAAATAGCTGCTGATCAGATCTTCATTTAAAGGCTGAATTCTCATAACATTTGCCCAATATCAGCTTCCAAAATCTCCCACAGGAAAACATAAACCTGGAAATGACCATGAACAGAAATATTTTCCTTTCCCTGCTGCACTTTTCAATACTTAATTTTGCTGTTATTATCATTTGATGAAGTGAAGAGAAGCCAAGGAGGAGCCTCAGGCTAAAATAGTTTCTTATCTCAAAGTTGTTTTATGAGAATCAGATTTTTCCTGGTTGGGAATGTGTCCCTGGATTATGGGGACACTTAGGGATTGGAACTGGGTGGGCTCTAAGGCCCTTTCCAATCCATTCTGGGATTTTAGGATTCTCCTCTGTCCCTCTAGCCTAGACCTGTTCCTTCTGCCTGTTATTCCAAAGTCCAGCATCCAGTGTGGGGTTCATCACAAGGATTCAGCCACTTTCCCAACTCTTTTTGGGGATAAAGACTTTAAATCAAAATTTGAATCCAGATGCTAGGCAGGATAAAACATAAACAAAAATATTTTCCTGTCATGACAAACTCCAAATGATGTTCCTTGGGAAAGGTCAGGGATTTCAGGAAAACATTGATGTCAGCAATTCTGAAACTCAAAGATGCCAAAGCAGGGAACAGGAGAGCAAAAGCAAATTCCAAGATTCTGGAATAAGCACCAAGAGCATGAGGGAATTCTGTCATCACAGTGTTTAATTAAGAGTTGGTGTTAATGAGAATCAGGAGTCCAGGAGTTCCAGAAAGTCTTTCCATGATCTGAGTTCCTGGATTTTGAGTCTCTTTCTTGGTCATTTCTGGAGACCAGAAGGTGCCATAAAGCCAAAGGAGCAGCTCTGCCATGGTGACAGCACAGATCAGCAGAGAATCCCAGAATTGTTTGGATGGAAGGGATCCTAAATCCCACCCAGTGCCCCCCCTGCCATGGCAGGGACACCTCCACTGTCCCAGGCTGCTCCAGCCCCAGTGTCCAACCTGGCCTTGGGCACTGCCAGGGATCCAGGGGCAGCCACAGCTGCTCTGGCAATTCCAGCCCAGCCAGCAATTCCCAATTCCCAATCTCCCATCCATCCCTGCCCTCTGGCACTGGGAGCCATTCCCTGGGTCCTGTCCCTCCATCCCTTGGCCCCAGTCACTCTCCAGCTCTCCTGGAGCCCCTTCAGGCCCTGCAAGGAGCTCTGAGCTCTCCATGGAGCTTCTCCTCTCCAACATTTGGAATATCTCTCTATCAGTGTTGCAGGGAAGCAGTGACCTCTCATGGATTTTTACTTTTCCATGGTTTTTGGATGAAGAAATGAGCAGGAACGACCTTCAGCTCTTGTAGGGAAAAGCACTTCCCTCAAATATTTAAACACCAAGTGAATGTTGAATTATCAGTGCTGGACAGAGGGAATTCTGCAATCCACAGGCAATTATATCAATCAAATATGCAAATATCCATATTTTAGACTTCCCTTTAAAGAATCCAGCCTTGGATCCTGCTGGGAATCCTATCACTGAGAGAAGAAATGTGACTTTAGTTCCTCTTACTTTGCACTTGATTTCTTTTCAAAACCTCTGATTTTTCCCTCCTGAGGGTTCATTGTTCTTGGATTTCTTGTGGATTTTTTTTCAGCTTCCACAGGGTCTCTGCTCTCTGCCAAAGCCTCATTCTGAGCTCCCCTCAACAAGTGCCCTTGGATAAAGAAATTTGGGATTTTAACGGAAAGGCAAATCAAAAATTCATTATTTCACTTCCTAACTCCTTCCTCACTCTTCATTTGATTCATTTCCTCCTCCTTCTTAAGAGGTCCCACAGAAATCCAGGAATTTTTAATTGCTAGGAATTTTTAATAACTTTTATGTGGCATAAAAATCTGTTGGTGATGCAAATGAAGGCTTGAAATTTTCAGGGATTTGGGGTGAGAGGAGCATTCCCATCTCCCAAATATCCTGGCGTGGATCTTGGAAAAGTCCCACTTCCTAAATTGCCTGGATGAGACCAGCTGAGACCTCTTGTCCATGACAGTAGAATCTGGCTCTTCCCAGATTTTTTCAGATTTTTTTTTTCAGACTAAGAAACAGGAAAACCAGCTTGATTTCTTCCCTATTTTAATTTAATGGTGTATTTTTTTCAAGGAGTCATTTTTCCTTACACTTCTAAATTATCTTTTTGGCATTCATTTTTGCAGGTCCAATACATCAGAAATCAAAACTTTCCACTATTCACAACAGCAAATTCATCTAAATTAAATTTATGTGAAAAAAAAACAGATTCTGATCAAAATAATAGACTTTAAGTAGAAACCTTGATGCCAAAGATATGTTAGGTTGCAAAATGATTTCTTTTCATTATTTACAGCTGAGCCATGAGTTTGAGTTGCATAAATTTCCCCCAAATATGAGTTTATAGAACATCCATCACAGCAGAAAAGATAAAATCAACTCATTTGACCATTATTAAAATGTGAATTACAAGCAATCCCCTCTCTCTTTTTATTGCAGTTCTTTTGTATTTCTTAAGCCACAAGGAATTTAATAAATCTCTGCAGGACTTAATAAAGAGCAGGAGATTTATGCAGGTGCTGAGATATTCATTGAGTCCCCACCGCCCCGTGGAATTGATTTCCATGGATTCCTCACCACTCTCTGTAGTTATGGAATTCTCCCATTGCTTCCCAGAGCACGTCCAGGGAATGTTCTGGTTGTGCTGCTGTGCTGTCCAGCAGGTAAATCATGGAATTATGGAATTGGTTGGGTTGGATGGGACCTTAAAGCCCATCCAGTCCCACCCCAACCTCCCACTGTCCCAGGCTGCTCCAGCCCCAGTGTCCAACCTGGCCTTGGGCACTGCCAGGGATCCAGGGGCAGCCACAGCTGCTCTGGCAATTCCAGCCCAGCCAGGAATTCCCAATTCCCAATCTCCCATCCGTCCCTGCCCTCTGGCACTGGGAGCCATTCCCTGGGTCCTGTCCCTCCATCCCTTGGAAATCTTCTCTCCATCTCTCCTGTGGCTCCTTCAGGTCCTGCAAGGCCACACTGAGCTCACCCCAAAGCTTCTCCTCTCCAGGGGAACATTCCCAGCCCTCCCAGCAGAGCTGCTCCATCCCTTGGATCATCCCGGTGCCCCTGGGCTCATTCCAGCAGCTCCAGGTCCTTCCTGTGCTGGAATCCCAAACCCCAGTGCTCAGCTGAGACATTTGGGTTCCTGCAGTTGAGGGGTTTGTGTTCCACTCCCTGCTCTCCATTGGGACACAGCTCCTGGAATGTGTCTTTGCTTCTCCTTTTTTTTTTTTTTTTTTCCAGGAAGAGCCCCATTATTTCCAAGAATAACCAGGAATTTCCTAAATTGAAACAGCCAAAATTTCAGAGAGGTACAAGAGTGGCTTTTTTATAACAAAGGTGATTTGTGATGATTCACACCCAGTCTGTCATCCCTTAATTCCTCAACAATTCCAATGGGAATGTTTGTCCCAAAAGGAAAGAGTTTCTGTCCCAAACTGCTTCCAGCAGCGCCGCCTGTTGGGATGATCCCAACCTGGGACCTCTGGGAACTCTCCAGGGATTGCCAGGAATGAAATTTTTTGAATCTGAAGGCTGATGAGGCTCTGAGAGATCTCCTTTGGTTTTGAAATTCCAATATCTCCTTAATACAAAGTATGGGATGGTGAATTCCCTTCAAAAACCTGGAAAAGGGAAAAATCCCAGCCAGGCCGAGGGTGCAGAAGAGCAATTTTTGCAAGGGAAAAAAACATAATTTTGGAGTCTTATTTTTAGTAGATGTGTGTCCTTCCAGGATTCTTTTTGTCCCATTTTTAATGGATGGTCTTGGAGAGCAGAGAAATAAACATTTAGAGGGGAAGGAATATCCAAAGGAAGTGCTGGACTCAGGTGTTTTTAGGGATCCCATCCATGGCCACATTTGCATTTCAGCCACTCCCCTCTCCACAGAGCCCAGAAAAATAATGGAAATTATTTTATTATATCTTATTTATTTTTATATATTATAAAAATATTTTATTTGTTATCTCTTTCCCTTCCTCAGCTCTCAATTAAATATTTTAATATCTTAGTTTATTTTTTATCTCTTTCCCTTCCCCTTCTTGTAATTAAATCCTGCATTTCCATAAAAAATCCAAGCCATAATCACCACAGCCTGCACCTCAATTATTACAGAACTCTTCCCTGTTATTTCCATTCCCAGCTTTAAAGGTGAAAGGAAAAGCAGGACTGAGAAGAAAGATCCACAAGGTCATTTGTCACCAGCCCTAATTAGTTTGTTCTCCATCTTAACACCTGCAAAACCATTGAAAATAATTTAGAAATCAGCTTTGTTAAGTAAAATATGAGCTGTAGGGGGGTAAAAGCCACCAAAGCACAAGGAAAATTTCCCTTTTCATCCCTGCAGCCTTCTTCCTTTGAAAATATTTGGAAAAAATGCATAGGGAACTACAAAAAAAAAAAAAAAAAGGAATATTAAAATGAGGCCGACCCTGAGACCAGGCTGGACATTTGATCCACTCCTAAAATTCAGCTCCCTCCTGATTCCCCGCTTGTGGCAGCTACAAAGCATCAGCTTTTTGAGGTTATGGAGGGTTTTTTTTCAGGCATTTCATTCCAGCTGAATGAAAAATTGTTTCTCCAGCACTGAAATGATCTCTGGGAATTTCACCCTTCTCCAAATATCAAAGATGAGCTTATTGAGATAGTTATTTCCAGGTCATTGAGAACTGGAATGGAAGATTTTGATTTTTATTTTTCAGCCCAGTCATGGGCTCTGCACCATTTCTGCTCCACCCAACTCCTGAATTCCCACCAAATTCCCAGGCACATTTTTTCTGTTTTCCCTGCAGCAGAGCCCATTTTCTCTGCCAGTTCCCAGCCCTGCTGGGGGAGGGAATCCTGCCTGCCTGGCATGCAGATCCCATCCTCATGTGGCTTGATTTATGTGCAAAAAAATTCAAATTTCTGAAGTCAGCTCCACCAAACCCTCTGCTTGGCACTTGAGATGAGTAAGCAGAATGTGGGGTTTGATTTATGTACAAAAAATATCAATTTCTAAAGTCAGTTCCACCAAGCCTCTGTGCACCTGAGTGAGCAGAATGTGGGGGTTGATTTATGTACAAAAAATGTGGATTTTTGAAGTCAGTTCCACCAAACCCTTTGCTTGGCACTTGAGATGAGTGAGCAGAACATGGGGTCAACTCCTGGCTTGGCTGAGGTTCCTTGGGAAAACTCCAGGCATAAATAACTCAAATTAAGGAAATTTTGGAAGTTTTAGGGCAGAAAAGCTCTGTGCTGTCACCTCTGGACCAGCCAAAGCCCTGTGGCTCCTCATACTGACTTCAAGCCTGGAATCCAGCCTGGAGACTCCCTAAATTCCAGGTTGGTTTTATCCAACTTAAGCTCTGCTTAAGGACTACTCAACCACTCATCCCATCCTCCAGCTCCTGGTGTTCCAGCTGAAGAGACTTTTTCAGGGATTGGGTGAAGGAGATGGATGGACACCAAATGGGGCTGGAGCCAAGAGCTGACTTGGGATTCCTTGGGAATTCCTTGGGAATTCGTGGGTTGTTGAGGCTTTTCTCAGGATCTCCTGACCTCCACAGAGAGACCCTGTGGTGCTCCCCAGCCCTCACCCAAGCCTGTTATCCTTGGAGCTGGAGGGATGCCAGGCTGGGAATTCCCAGGAGTGGCTCCCATGTGCTTGCATCCCTGTGAAAAATTAACTTCCAAATAAAGAAGGAATGCAATCCCATAAATCTGCTGAGGGACAGGAGAGGGATCTGCTCCACATGTGCTTTGGTTGTGGGATCACAGCACAGCCCCAGAGCTCCTCTTCCAAGGAAAAGCAGCCAAAGAAAAGATGTGCAGGAGGGAGAAGCCTCCAAAGGAGCTTTTCCAGCTTGGTGCTGAGTGATAAGAGAATCATCAAGGTTGGAAAAGTCCTTCAGTATCATCAAATCCAACCTTGGACCAATCCCACTTCTAATCCATATTGGGAAGTGCCACATCCACTCATTTTTTTGGGTTGTTCAGAGGGAACTGCCTTAATTCCTGCAATATTTCCCTCATTCCGTTTTCTCTGATTTAATTTTAGACTCGGTCTGAGGTTGAACAAGAAAGATTAGTCCACTGTACCCAGAATTAAACTGGGGTTGGACTGGGGTGTCTTTGTGGTTTAATTCCAATGAAACCCCTTCCCATCTTCCCAAGGTCTGTGTGTCCCAGCACAGCAGCACTGGAATAATTCCTCACTTTTCCCCAGCAGTGGGAATTACTCTGAAATAAAAATAATCTTCAGCTTGTTCCCATGCTCCTGCTGTTTCCAAGATGGAAACGCCCAGGGAAGCGATTTCCAGTGGCAGAACATTTTTTAATTAAAATAAAAATATTGGGTTTGGAAGCCTGGGGCATCAGCTGAGTTTTGAAACTTGAAGGGGGAAATCTTGGGTTTGGGTTTAGTGACATCTCCAGTGTGGCACAATGTGGTGAAAATATCCCAGAGACCCACCAGGAATTGGGAATTCTCCACTCAATTAGAACGAGCTCATTCAAGGCAGAGCATAAATCAGATTTTTCAAATAAATGTTTCCACATTTTAGACTTTTTAAATATTTATATCAGAAGTGCCGAACTTTCAAAGCTCTGTTTTCTTTATTTTTGGGATTTTTCCTTCCAGACATCCTGAGATTTTTCCTGCAGCTACAAAAGTCTCAGTTTGGTCTTTTCCCAACATTTTGTAGCTTCCCAGGTGTTGTCTCTTCCCTGGAAATGTCCAAGTCCAGGTTGGACATTGGGGCTTGGATCACCCTGGGACAGTGGAAGGTGTCCCTGCCATGGCAGGGGTGGAATGGGATGAACTTTAAGGTTTTTCCAAGCCAATCGAGTCTGGAATTCCATTATATGCAGTTAAACAGGAAAATAAATAACTAAAGGACTTCACTTTACTGAAATGTAATTTTCTGTCTGTTGAAACAGATTTTTGATGGATTCTCTTTAACAGCTTTGCCTGTGCTTTATTCCAGACCAGGCAGTTTGTAAATTCCAGGATTTTCTTGGGAAGCACAGCTCCTGCCCTGTGCTGCTTAGGCTGCCAGCTGCTTCTCCAGGGCCTGCCTCCTTTCTAAATCAATACCATAAATACAATTAAAAAAAAATTTCAACCACATATTTTTTACTGAAATATTCCCAGCTTTAGCTTTGTGGAAAAAAATTCCTTGCTCAGACTTAAAGATTGGAGGTTGGGCCAGTCCCAGGGATCTGAGGGAACACAATCAATCCATGAGCTGAGGGAGAGTCCTGGCAGCTCCCAAGGATCAATAACATTTATTTCCAAGTGTTTAGAGAACATCATTTGCTTTTGGGAGGATAATAAACAAACTATTTAATATTAATTAGCATTTTTGGGCTCTTCAGGGAGAAAATCCACAGATACTTCCAGGGGATTTCAGACAACATTGGAGGCAAAATTCCGACTCGTTTTTGATGTCCTGCCATTCCTGAAACCACCTCCAAAGCAGAGATTTCCATAAACTTCCCACTGCCAGGAGTTATTCCAGCAGCCCAAGAGCGGCTCTATTGTACTCGGAATTGTTTTGTCATTTTACATTCCCGGGAACTGCTGGGAAGGAAAATGGAATACATAAAAAACCCAATTTTCTGGGATGAAACCACAGCTTCAGCTGGGAAAATTATTTTTTTTTCCCTGCACATAATAACGTTTGGATAAATAGAGCAGTGTTTTCTCTGGAATAAATAATTGTGCTAAATGTCCATGTAAATGTTTGAGGTGGGAAAATACACAATGGGAGACAATAAATACTGGGAGTCAGAATGCTCACGGAATGAGGGATTGCTGTTCATTCCCTGGAAGTGGCTTTTCAGGTGAGAAAAGGTNGGGGGGGGGGGGGAAATAATCCACAAATATTTTAACTAGACCTTAACAAACCCTCAGCCAGGTGTTTGTGCCCATGGAAAATTGGAATGGCCCCATTTAATGGGATGTTGGAAATGTTTACACAGGGTTGAGTCATCCGCATTCCTCAGCTGTGGCTTTCCCTCTTTCAGTCCTGTTTTATCTTTATATCCTGGTTTTAGCTGCCTTTCCCTTGGAAATTGTCCCTTTCCTGTTTCCTATAGGATCCTTCAGGTCCTGGAGGGCCACACTGAGGTCATCCCAGAGCTTCTCCTCTCCAGGTGAACAATCCCAGCTCTCCCAGCCTTTCCCACCACAGAGCTGCTCCATCCCTCTACCCTGCCCTGGTGAGATCCCACCTGGAATTCTGCATCCATCCAGCCTCTTAGATCCTTAAGTCTTCCTGCTTTTTAGCGTTTTTGCCCTTGGAAATTTTCTCTCTCCATCTTTCCTGTGGGATCCTTCAGGCACTGTCACCCCAAAGCTTCTCCTCTCCAGGTGAACATTCCCAGCTCTCCCAGCAGAGCTGTCCCATCCCTTGGATCATCCTGGAGCCTCCTCTGTGCTCTCTCCAGCAGCTCCAGGTCCTTCCCGTGCTGTGCTGGATGCAGAATTCCAGGTGGGATCTCACCAGAATCCCTGAAGTTCTTTAGTTCCTCCATTGAAATCCCACCCAGCTCCAGCCTCCCCATTCCCACATCCCATTCCCCACCTCCCTCACGCTGCTCCAAATAAATCCCGTGGAGCTCTGAGGCAGCATCCACCCCAGAAAAGAACTGGAATTGTGCAGCCAGGCTGGATAAT
Source organism: Peucedramus taeniatus (assembly GCA_013400575.1). NCBI lineage: Eukaryota > Metazoa > Chordata > Aves > Passeriformes > Fringillidae > Peucedramus > Peucedramus taeniatus. The sequence continues at coordinate 76,761 of WBNO01016694.1, forward strand.
GCTGCTGTGGAGGAATTCCCATCAGTGGGAGAGAAAAGGAAAGGAAGATGTGGGATTCCAGCTCATTTTTAGGTCCTGGAAGGCATTGGATCAGCATGGAGAGTGGGAATGGCGTTCCTGCTCCCGGGTTTATTTTATATTTGCTGTTTCAAGGCAAATATTCCGTGGCTGACTGAGACTTCTCCCTTGAAAGCTCCTCCTCACCCTCCCAGCCAGGAATTCCCAATTCCCAATCTCCCATCCATCCCTGCCCTCTGGCACTGGGAGCCATTCCCTGTGTCCTGTCCCTCCATCCCTTGTCCCCAGTCCCTCTCCAGCTCTCCTGGAGCCCCTTCAGGCCCCGGAAGCAGACTGGAACTTTGGGAATCCCATCCCTTTTATCCCAAATTTAGGACAGAAGTCACTCTGCTTTCCCCAGGACAGAATCCACCAGGATATTTTTAATCTCATTTCCACTTCCTGAATTTTTTCCATCTGTTGTTCCTCACTAAACCCCCATAGAGTCAATTTTGGGCAGTGATGACATCACAGTGATGTCATAATCTCCATATGCATTAAACAATTCCTAATGGATTCTTCAGGAGACCTGGCCTGACATCCCAGGATCTGGAAAGGGCCATTCCCAGGAATTTTTGTTAGGATTGACTTGGCTATTTCATAGTTCTGTTTTCTTTGTGCCAGGCAAAATCCCACTAGAAACCATTTTTCCAAGTTTGAAGCAAACCCCTGAAAAGACAAATTTTGCCAATATTGTTTCCATAGTTTCCCCTGGGATATATTCCTCCAATTTTCTAACCCAAATATCTTGGAATTTAGGATCCAAAACCTTGGAAAATCAAAATCTGAGATTATTTTTCCTCTTCCCCATCATTTGCAATGTCAGAGAAAGGAATTCAGTCTTGCTCCCTACAATTCCTGACAGGAAGTTAGAGCCAGGTGGGAATTCTGTTCTCCCAGGAACAAGCACCAGCCTTTAACCTCCTAATTATCCCTTAAATTCTTTTTATTGCATCTTTTAATTTCCTTTTTTGAGAAGCTTCAAGCTCAGAGCTTGTCCTGGGCTGTGACAGAATCATTCCTTGGATGTTTTTATGCTCTGAGGGAGGGATTTGAATTCCACAGGAAGGCAGAAATACTGGGAATTGTGTCATTCTGATGGAATACCTGGGCTTTTATTTATGGGACAATTTATGGGATGCTGTGGGGTGGAGAAATTTGTGTTGCTTCAGGCAGCACTAGGAAATAGCAGGAATTATCCATCATTTCTATTTATTTGTTCCAGGTCTAATCTGGAGTGATAAGGAAAACCCAGGAATTCAAATCACACTATCCTGGCCTTAGGAATCCTAAAAAACTCGAGGAATTTCACAAATATATGGAGGAAAAAGGACATTTTGCCTTCTTGTTTCTCCTTTTAATTCCCTCTGCTGAAGTCATCACGGGGCTGAATTAACGGATGCTTTTATCCCTTTCTTTTCGATTTAAAAATTAAATCTCCAGCAAGTAAAAAAAAGGGAAAAAAAATCTATTTTTTAATAAAAACCCCATTCAGTGCTGGTTTATTGATGAGCCCTGCAATTCCTGCTGATCCATGTGCCTGTCTCCAGCCCCAGCCTCCTCAGCAGAAATAAAAGCAGGAATCTGTCATTAAAACGTTTTGCTGAGTCCCGCTGAAAGTTGGCTGGAAAAATCTTTCCCTTGCAGGGATTTTCCTTTGGGAATTAGCAGCAGGGAAGGGAAATGCTGAAATACCTCAAGCACACAGTCCAATAAAACCTTTGGAATTCGAACCTTTTGCTGCCTGATCCATTTGTTGGCCGCTGCTCCGTGGATTTGCTGGGGGAAGGATGGGAAGCTCTGGGCACTCCCTGTGCTGCTTTGGGAGGAGGGAGGGGTGAAATTCCTGTTTCCATCACTAAAATTCCCTCTGCAGCTCTGCTGGGCTCTGGGGGAGGTGCCTATTCCAGTGCTGATGGAAAGGGAGCCAGGATTCCCGGCCTCCCTGCAATTCCAGGGATTCTTGGGCTCTCCTCCACCTGGGAAGATCCAAACTGGAGCAGTGTGGGGGTCCCTGCTTGGGGTCCCACCTTTTAGTGAAGAGAACTTTGGGGGAGCACTGAGCAGGGAATAGTTCTTCCGCCTATTTATCAATATTTTTTGCTATATTTTTATTCATTATTACTATATTGAAGTTGTTTTCTATTATTATTATTAATAATAAGAAGAAATCCAATATACTAATATATATTATATAATAGATTAGTATTATTATATATAATATAGTGTATATTATATAATATATTAATTATATTATATAATGATATTAATATTAATATGGATATGGATATTAATAACAACAACAACAACAGAAATTCCAAGAAAGGTGATATTAACCCACTAGATTCATTCCAAGTGATGTTGCTTTAGGAAGTGCAGAAATATCCCAAAATCCAAGGTGGAAAAGCCAAATTTGTGCTCATCCAGCACATGTCAGCTGGGTCCTGGGAGACTGCAGCAGTAATTAAATAAAGTATTAATTAAATATCTCTAATTAGTGCTGCACAAATATTTGTAAAGCCCAATCCTGGAATGCTGGAGGTGATAAACGAAGCCTTGGAGCAAATTCCTCCTCCTCTCCCTCTTTTTTACTGTGGAAAAAAAATGGGAGGAATAAATTAAGCACTTCCCGCTGCCTTGCTCTTTGGGTATTGGGAATTTTCTTTTCCTCCTGGATATGGGTTATTTATTTCTTTATAAAATCACCCCTTTTTATAAAATCTTTATAAAATAACTTTTGAGCTGGAAAAGGCCAGGTCAGGATGTGTTTCACACTGAGGGGTTTTCCAGGCTCATTCCAGGCTGGCAATGTGGCTTGGAATATCCCATCTTTCCTGGCAAGGGGAGCGTGGGTATTTTATGCCATGTTTTATTTTAATATTTAATAACACGGATTAAAAAAAAATTAAAATACTTCATTCCCTATTTTCCCCCAGTGGAGACTAATGGAAATTTCCCAATCCATTTAATACTGGAAATATTAATTTGAATTTTTCCTTGGGTTTGTTTCTTTTTTAATTGGAGGATTTTGCCATTTCAAGCCTAATCACAGCAATAATTAATTAACCATTAATTAAACCAATCCATGGGACTCTGGCTCTACTCCAGTGGTTTTAATCCTTTTTCAGGTCCATCCCACCTGGGAGCAGCACCTTGAGCAGGAAATCTTGGATTTGGAGAGGTGCAAATGGACTCATCCTTTGGTTTCATGGATCTTGGGAATGGTGGAGATGCACAAAGAGCTGAAATTCCTGGTTCCAAGTATGAGGAGCTGCTGGACACCAGTGGGAAAAACACCTGTGGCCACCACCAAAACAAATCCCAGCAAGGAATAAATAACTTGGCTCAGCTGGATTTCCCTGGAAGCAGGAATGTGTCACCTCTGCTGGATGTCCAGCTCCATCCTGGAACACGGTGCTCCATCCCTTTGGATCATTTTCCTCCTGCGCTGGGAAGATTGGGCAGGTTGGGAATCTCCTCCTTGTCCGTCCATCCCAGCTGGAATTTTGGGATGAATTGGTGGATTTGGGACCAACAACTCCACAAGGCTTTGGGTGCAGCAGAGGGGATCCCATCCCATGCCATCCCATCCCATCCCATCCCATCCCATCCCATCCCATCCCATCCCATCCCATCCCATCCCATCCCATCCCATCCCAATCTTTACTCTGATCTCATGTGAGGGAACTTTAGGGAAAAACCTGCTTGGATCACAAACCAAATTAAGGCTGAAGTGGTTTAATGATTAATTAACACTTAATTAACTGCAGGTTTGGGATCAATGGCAGTGAGGGACACTCCCAAAAGGGTGAGAAATTCCTGTGACCTCCTGAACTCCAGTCTGGAATCCCAGGAAGTTGTAACTCTACCCCAAATCCCAGGAAAAGGTGTGGAAAGTCTTCCTGGACATGGGATCTGCCAAGGAGGCTCTTCTGGGACTTTGGAGAGGCGGTGGTGGCACCTTGGAGGGGTTCTGGTGGCACCTTGGAGGGGTTCTGGAAGCTCCAAAGTGGCTTTTTGCCTCATCCCATCCACATTACCTTCCCACTCTTAGGAATTCTCCTGTTGCTTTGCCACCTCTTCCCGAAGTTCTTCTTTTCCAAAGAGATTGTGACCTTCACCAAATAATTTTTTTTTAAAAAGGGCAAAACCAAACCAAAACAACAAAAAACAAAACAAGAAAACAAAAACTCCAAAAAGCTGCCCCCAAACAGGAAAATAAATAAATAAACAATTTAAAAAGTAAAAAAACAAAAATTAAAATTTGTAAAAATAAAAACCATTTCAAAAACCCAAACAAGCAGAACCAAAACAGAAATTAAAGAGTCTAAACCTCCTGCATTGCAAAAATCCTGGGAAAAGCTTTTCCCAGTTTGTCTCCTGCAGCACCAGGGGAGCAGCCAAACTGGGAGGGAGAAGGGAAAAGATCCAGTCATGGAGCAAAAGTTCCTTCTGGAAGACAAAAGGAGGGAAAAAAAGAAAATCCAAAAACTGGTGGGAAGGAGAAGTTTCTATAGCAACAGCTCCACTTTTTCCTGTGGAAAAGGAGGAAAGAATCAAGGATATGAAAGAGGGAACCAAAGCAGCTTAAGGGATATAAAACATAGGGATTGTTGATAAATTATAGATAAGGCTGCTGAGAATTCCTATAAATCAACTCAGAGGGAAATGGAAATGTTGAATGAATCCAAGGAAAATAAAAGGATATTATTTGCATTCTAACACTTCCCTATAAATTATGGATGTTTTTTGTTTGGAAAACAGCTCTGGGAGGGAAGCTGAACAAATGAAAGGCCAAATATTTAAATATAATGGCAAGTCTGGAATGGGGGAGCTTTCCTGCTTCCAATGGCACGGGGTGAGCCACCAGGAATGTGGGAGAACCAGAGGAACCCTTGGGTTTCACTGTGACTCTTAAAGGACCCTGCAAACATCCCAGACTGGTTCGGGATGGAAGGAAACTTCCAAACCATCCCATCCCACCCCTGCCATGGCAGGGACACCTCCCACTGTCCCAGGCTGCCCCAATGTCCAACCTGGCCTTGGGCACTGCCAGGGATCCAGGGGCAGCCACAGCTGCTCTGGCAATTCCAGCCCAGCCAGCAATTCCCAATTCCCAATCTCCCATCCATCCCTGCCATCCATGGGGAAAAATCCCATCAGTGGGGAAAAATCAGGTCAGGAAATAAGCCTGTCCCAATGTTTAATAACTTTTCCATGAAGAAATTCCCCCTGCAATGTCCAACCTGGAGCTCCCCTGGCACAGATTGAGGCCATTCCCGCTTTTCCTGTTTAAAAAATCCACCCAGAAAAGTCCTCCCTAGTCAGGGCCTCGTGTCAGAGGTTTATAAAAGCCTGATTCCCATTGGGAATGCATCACACGTTCCCTGACAACATCCCTGCCTTTATCCACCACAAATAAAAATTCCTGCCTGGTTACTCACGTGAAAAATAAACTTCTGCTGGGAGGTGTCTGCTCCGAGGAGAAATTCCCCCACTGAAGTGCAGATTAAACTGCCCGATCACCTGGATCAGAACAGGAATGTCACAGCCCATTAAACCCCATTGGAAATCCCCATATCCTGGCAGGAAGGACACGAAATCTTTCATTCTTTGCCGAAGGAGAAGCTGTTCCATGCCACGGGAGACCAAGAGGCCGTGGCAGCCTGGGCAGGAATTGAGGAGCTGCCCTGTGCCAGGCTGGCCCAGACAATCCCGATTAGTTCCACCTGGCCAGAAATTCCTGCCTGACCCACAAATCCGCCAAAGCACCCGGAAAATGGGAACAAGAGCAGCTGGCAGGGATCCCAGAGGAGCAGCAGCAAGGACAGCCTGCACAGCCACCCCATCCGCAGGGAAATTCCTGCTGCTTCAGCTTTTCCCAGGCAAATACAGGCAGGAGAGGTTGAGGCAGCTGTGTCTGGAGGGGGAAATCCTTCCTGGCACCTGCAAGCAATTCCCTGGAGCCAGGAAATCGGATCCTAATCACAGATTCCACATGTTTAGGACAAGGAAGGCTTTGATCCCCTGTCCTGTCCATGAAGGGTGGGTGGGAGGTCATGGAGAGGACAAATCCCAAGTCAAGGAGGGTCATGGAATGGGATGGATTTCAACAGAATCACAGCAGGATTTGGGTTGGATTTGGAATGTGGCAGCTACACCATGCACCTTAAACATCATAGGATCATGGAATGGTTTGGATGGCAGGGACCCTAAAGTTCCCCCCATGGCAGGGACACCTCCCACTGTCCCAGGCTGCTCCAACCCCATCCAGCCTGGCCTGGGACACTGCCAGGGATCCAGGGGCAGCCACAGCTACTCTGGGAATTCCAGCCCAGCCAGGAATTCCCAATTCCCAATCTCCCATCCATCCCTGCCCTCTGGCACTGGGAGCCATTCCCTGTGTCCTGTCCCTCCATCCCTTGTCAATTCTCTCTCTCCATGTTTCCTGTGGTTCCTTCAGGCCCTGCAAGGCCACAGCTGGGTGACCCCAAAGCTTCTCCTCTCCAGGCTGAACATTCCCAGCTCTCCCATCAGAGCTGCTCCATCCCTCTGCTCATCCTGGCCTCCTCTGGGCTCTCTCCAGCAGCTCCAGGTCCTTCCTGTGCTGGAGCCAGGATTCCAGGTGGGATCTCACCTGAGCAGGGCACAGGGGCAGAATCCCAATCCCTTTCCTGCTGCCCCGCTGGGGCTTAGCCCAGGCTTGGGGAGCTCTGGGCTGGGTCAGGTCCAGCTCCCACCCACAGCACCCCCAAATCCTTTCCCAGGATCCAGCTGCTCATCCCAGCCTGGACTGATCCCAGGAGTTGTCCCAGCCCAGGTTCAGCACCAGGATTGGGACTTTCACTCTTAGGAACCCTCTCAGGAGCTCCCCTCAGGCTGAGGAACTTCTGGTGACAAGGGAGGATTGTACCCTGCATGTCCTTGTTCCTCTGGATATTGTCAACATTCCTTCCAGGCTGGTCTTCCCATTCCCTTGGGAATTGTCGCTGGTGTTCTTTTGCACCTTCCCCTCAGTTTGTCAGCCTTGGGAAAGACCCTTCCAAGGGATTGATAATGTCCCTTCCAAGGATTATTAATGTCCCTTTCCAGGTTTTAAAATGCTCCTCCCAAGGAATCAATTATGTCACCTCCAAGGATTAATAATGTCCCTTCCAGGGATTAAAATGTCCCTTCCAAGGGGTTAAAAATGTCTCTTCCAAAGGGTTAAAAATGTCCCTTCCAAGGGTCAATAATGTCCCTTCCAGGGATCAGTAATGTCCCTTCCAAGGGGTCAATAATGCCCTGAGATTTCTTTCTCCTCACAGAAAATGGGGAACAATACAAACCCAAACTTTTTTTTTTTTTTTTA
>WBNO01016694.1:84180-127193 GCA_013400575.1 Peucedramus taeniatus
TTTTTTTTTTTTTTTGCTACAATGGAGAAAATATTCCAAAACTTGCTCCTAAATCATCTTCCTTGCTAATGGGTGATGATTGCAGGCAGAGAGAGAGCCCAGCTGGGGCTTAAACAGCCTCTAAAGCTCTTCCTAATTGGAATTATGGGGCCTGCTGCTCACCCAGCAAGAGTTTTCTCCCTGCTGATCCTATTCCCTGCTGACTCAGAACACACAGGAATACTGATATGGAGCTAAAGCTGGGGGATTGACCACTCGAGAGATAAGAAAGTCTCTGATTTGATTGAAAAAGAAATCAAGAGCCCGCTTTAATTAAAGAGATTTATTTATCAGGACACCTGATGGAAAGAGCAGCCTGGCATTCCCCATTGGATTCAGTCTGGGGAACATCTGGGACAGCATCGTGTGGGAAACGTGGATCCCGGGGAGTTTGCTCCATATTGGGAATAATGAGGCTGCCTGAGAGGAGCTTGGGATGCAAATTTGGGAACAACAGCGCTGTGAGAACGATGGCAGAGCTCGGTGGGACACGGGGCTGCCAGGGGGGAGGCAGCAGATCCCGGCAGGGTCTTCCACTCTGGATGATAAAATCTTCCAGAAAATACAGGGAAATAGGAGGACTCTGGGGTTTTTACTGTTCTTCTCCAAAGTGGGGTTGTCTCTGTGGGCTCCAGGTGTCCCACAGCCACGTGGGAAAGCTGCCAGGGGCTGCTTGTGGAAGCAGCATTCCCAGAAAAAAGGGCTTTGGATGCTCAAGGAGCTCTTGTTAGTGCAGGTGTTAACCTTGAAAGGGTTTGAGTGATGCTGCATCACAGAGCTTGAAATTCCTATTTGGAAAAATAGGAAAAATGCAGAGGCACCGGGATGATCCGAGGGATGGAGCAGCTCTGCTGGGAGGAAAGGCTGGAGGAGCTGGGAATGTTCACCTGGAGAGGAGAAGTTTTGGGGTGACCTCAGTGTGGCCTGGAAGAGCTCCATGAGAGCTGGAGAGGGACTGGGGACAAGGGCTGGAGGGACAGGACCCAGGGAATGGCTGCCAGTGCCAGAGGGCAGGGATGGATGGGAGATTGGGAATTGGCAATTCCTGGCTGGGCTGGAATTGCCAGAGCAGCTGTGGCTGCCCCTGGATCCCTGGCAGTGCCCAAGGCCAGGTTGGACACTGGGGCTGGAGCAGCCTGGGACAGTGGGAGGTGTCCCTGTCATGGAACAGGGTGGGATTTAAGGTCCTTTCCAACCCAAACTATTCCATAATTCTATTCCCGTCCATTCCATATTTTATACAAGAGGGTGTCTGCCTGTAGGATTTTTGGGAAAAGCAGCCAGACAGTGCAGAGGGCCGTGGTTTGTGCTGTCCATTGAGGCAAACGTTGGAAAAAAAGTTATTCTACAGCTGAGGAATTCCTTCTGGATTGTGGGAAACATGGATAATCATTCCCATGCCTTTTTCAGACCCTCCCAGTTTTCCCAGACCCCTCTCAGTTCCTCTTCTGTAGCCCTGATTTTGTTCCTCCCTGTGCAAAATCTCTTTGAATCCTTCCCACATCTCTTCTGCCCTCTCCGTGCAGATGCCAAAGGCAGAAAATCTCTGGAGCAGGAGCCCCACCAGGATTCTGGAGCATGGGGTGGTGCTGGAGTCATTAGGGGGCCTGATTAACACCTCATTAGCAGTGTAATTAGTGGTGCCCGATCCTCAGCTCCTGATGGATGCTGGGCGCTGATTCCAGGAGGCTGGCAGCAAAAAAAAAGGGGGGAAAATGAGGATAGTAAAACTGCAATGGATTCTCACTGTTCCATGGCCACTGTTCCTTAATATCCCTTAATTCAGGTGTGGCAGGATTGGAGCTTTTGGCATTTTCACGGCATTTCAGAGAATTCCAGACTGGTTTGGGTTCGAAGGGACCTTAAATCCCACCCCAAGCCCTGTCCCACCTGGCCTTGGACACTTCCAGAGATCCAGGGGCAAATCCTGAACCATGAACTCCCTATCCAAGTATTTTTCCTGGCTGGATTTTTGGTGACGACTAAAACTCCTCCTCACTCAAGGAATATTCCCTACAAACTCACATTCCCCAGGGAGCTGGAAAAAAATCCCTTATCTAGTGCCTCATTCCCAAAAAAAAACCACCCCACTTCCAAATTGTTCTTGTGATCCCAACTGCCCTTCAAGCCCCTTGGAAATGGGACAGACATCCCAAGATTTATTAAAATTAAAGGCCTGAGATCCCGCAAAAATCGATTCCCAGGAGGCTGTGTAATCCTTGTTCCCTGAGGAATTAGGCTGGAAATGTCAAGGATTACTGTACACAGCAAAACTACAAATTTTTGCTGCATCCCAAAGAAACTGGGATTTAGATCCCTCCTCAAAATGTAATTTTACAGCTATTTTTTATTAATTTTCACCGCATAATTAAGCAATGTGAGAGAGGCATTGTGTCGTGGTGGGATTAGAGGGAATAATGGGGATTAGGAAAGGCCTGGAGCCACTCCAGTAATACTTTAATCCTTGCAAATACACCCCTGGCCTCCTGGCAGCAAAAAAAAAAAAAAAGGCAACATGCCAAAAAAAACCTCCAACAGGAATAAAAAAACATTCCCTAGGGAGACAAATCTGACAGTCCTGGCAGTGCTACATCCAGAGAGCAGGAATATTTTAACTCCACAAAAATAACCAATGGATTAGGAGCAGGAATTGATTGATCCATGCATTTTTCAGGCCAGGCTCGATCCCAGCTCATTTTATCCCAAATTGGTCCTGGTTCCACAGATAAAGTTTCCAAAAATCTGTTAAAATCTATCCCAAAGACAGACTGGATAATTCTGATTTGGCTTGGAAATTTTTAGGAAAGCAAGGCCAAAATCAAACGTTTTTGCTGAGATGTTTGTGTGACCAAACTTCCACAAATCTTTGTGGAACTGGGTGGGGTGGGAACAGAGAGGTTCAAGTCTTGGGGTGTAAGTCCAATTTATTTGTTATAATTCCAAGGGGAGGTTGGACGGGACTTGGAGCAACCTGGGATAGTGGAAGGGGTCCCTGCCCATGGGCAAGATGAGCTTTAAGGTCTTTTCCAACCCAACCCCTCAGGGATTCTGTGATTCCAGCAGAAATATGGATAGCACAGGCTGTGCTCATCTCCATGGGATGTGCCCTGGGGTCTCTTCCAGGCCCAATGTGGAGCCAAAATCCAGTTTCCATGAGGGAAGGTGGAGCAGATCAATGAGATGAAGAAAGTTCTCCACCCCTGAATATCCCTGGAATAATGGGATAATGGCCTGTGGAGTGACTTCAGGCTGTGAGATCCAATGGGACAATGGGATATTTTAGGCTGAAAAACAGGAGATGGGAAAGTTCCTCTTTTTTAAGGTGTAAATTCCAGCGTGTTGCTGTTTGTCACCACCTGTGGAGAGCAAGACTCGTCTGGGAGCTCTGAGTTTCCCCTCAGGAATCCATTTGGATATGTGGTCACACTGACAGGTGTTTTCCCACGTTTCTTTATTTCCTGTTTTCTCTGACTTTTTCCATCACAGAAAGGGCCTCCATGATTTTCCACCGTGGAAAATGCCTCCATCATTTTGCTGATTGGATCAGTGACATCCTGTGGAAAATCATGGAGGCCTTTTCTGTGATGGAAAACAGCAGGGAAAACAGGAAACACGGAAATGGGAAAACAGCTCAAGGAACAAAGTCTGTTTTCGTATCCATGGTCTCATTTCACCCACAGGAAAAGTCCTGAAGGGTTCTGGGAGGGTTTGTCCCCACACAGACACACAGGGACAGTGGCACCTGGGCTGTGCCAGTGCTGGGGTGGCAGCAGGGCTGGTGATTGTCCCCTGAGCTGGCACTGCTGGGGCACCTCCAGTGCTGGGGGCAGATTTGGAATCCCCAGGGACAGGACACTGAGGGGCTGGAGCGTGTCCAGGGAAGGGAACAGAGCTGGGAAGGGGCTGGAGAATTCCTGAGGGAGCTGGGGAGGGGCTCAGCCTGGAGAAAAGGAGGCTCAGGGGGCCCTTGTGGCTCTGCACAGCTCCTGGCAGGAGGGGACAGCCGGGGGGGTCGGGCTCTGCTCCAGGGAACAGGGACAGGAGGAGAGGGAACGGCCTCAGGCTGGGCCAGGGAAGTTTAATTTGGCTGTTATGGAAAATTTCTTCATGGAAAGGGTGGGCAGGCAGTGGAACTGCAGTGCAGGGCTGGAGTGCCCATCCCTGGAGGGATTTAAGTCCCTGTGGATGTGGCACTTGGGGACATGGAGCAATGGTGGCCTTGGCAATGCTGGGGAAGGGTTGGGCTCTAGGATTTTGGAGGATTTTTCCGACATAATTCCATGATTCCAAGATTTAATCCCAGCAGAAGAGCTGGATGAGACCAGGAATACCCAGGCCACACCTGCAGCAGAGAATGGATGTCAACCCTAAAAGTCCTGATGGGCACCCTCCACCCTGGACCAGTATCCAACAACCAGGAGAAATTTGGGATCATCATGCAGTGATCCAGGTTGGATCTGGGGTGCTGTGAGAGCTCCGTGTGTCCATCCCTCTGTTCCCATATGGCACAGGAGGAGTTTTGGGGAACATCCTGCTGTGGCAGGGCACACACATCTTCATTTCTGGTCACTTCCTAGGGTTTAAATGGGAATTATGGAAAGCCAAAGAAATGGATTTTGACCCTCAACTGTCCATGAAGCTGGAAAAACTCTGCTGGGACCAGCCAAGGGAAGGACTGGCCCCAGTAGGGAAGGGGGTGGCTGAGCCTCTTCCTGCTCTAATTAAGACCTTTCCATACTTAACAAGAAGTGGAGGGATAGGGAAACAGATTCCCACATTTTTACATCTCCCAGGAAGGCAGGGACACATGGAATGAGGAATATCCCCCACCAAATCCCACCCCTCCCCTTTATCCCTGTGCATCTGGGAGCAGAAAACGCTGGAAAAGACAGAAAATACTGCTGGCAATGGAAAAGGTACCCAAAAATCTGGAGTGGTTTCTTATTTCTTTATAAAATGTACATAAAGAACATGAAACCCTTGAGGTAAAAGTGAGAGCAGTTTGGAACTCAACCAGATACAGACCCAACAATGACCCAAAATCAATCTACAGTGGGGGTGTAGGAAAATAAGAGAGCAAGTTTGGGTTCTGTACAACAGTGGAGATCGTTAAAATGTCCTCGTTATCCTATTTACATTAAATACATCCAATTACAGGTATTTATAGGGTATTTACAGACACAAATACCACATTTGTCCCCTTTGAAGTTGAAGTGTGCAGCAGGTCTGAGAGTTCCTGAGAAGGTGCTGAGGCTCTTCATCCTTACTCTCAAGAATTTGTGTTTCTCCAATCCCTTTTGCAGTCGTATCCATCCAAAAATTCCAATGGTTGTTGCAGTGATCCTGGTTTTCCCTCCCATCTGTGGAAGGTGAAAGTTGCCTGCACAAATCCTGGATCCCGAGGGATCAGCAGGAATGTTTCTCCAGTTGTAGCCACGACCTTGGCGGTGAGCAAAGCTCAAGATTCACTCGTCCAAGCACTCAACATTCCAGTCTCCTTCTCAATGGGAAAAAAATCTTACCGAGACTGGAAAAGGAAGGAAATTGGTTGCAAATCACTTGTCATAGGTTCCCTAAGGTGACATCCAACCTGAATGTGTCACACAAGGAAGCGGGCAGGAGAGGCCACGTCAGGATGCACAGATCCATCCATCCCATCCATCCAGACCCGTCCAGAGGGAGCACAAATGGTCCTGTTCAGGTTTCAGTTTCTTATCAGGAATCTGAGATTGATTTTATCATTGTCAGGTGTTGCTCAGGGCAGCAGGGAATTCCCATTCCTGGAGGGATTTCAGAGCCCTGTGGATGTGGCACTTGGGGACATGCATCAGTGGTGGCCTTGGCTGCGCTGGGGCATTGTTGGACTCAGTGTTCTTGGAGCTAATGCCCAACCTAAATGATTCCATGATTCCATTATGGTGCTCCCAGTGGGAAATGACTGGTGGATCATGGCTGAACTGGGATGTTTTAGGGAATTTGAGGAGAGGCACTCAGGGAAGAGGGAATTTCTCCTCACACCTATGGAGTCCGTTGAGTTCTCTGGCGACTCCCTCAGTCTGTTCTCACTTGAGTTTTAATCTCACACAAAATATCCAAGGCCAGGCTGGATGGGCTTGGAGAAACTGGAATAATAGAAGGGTCCCTGCCCATGGACGGGTGGGACTGGAAAGGATTTAAGGTCCCTTCCAACCCAGACCATTCTGGGACTCTGGGATGTGTTGAATACAATCGGACTGATCCAAAGGAAAACTAAATAATATAAAACTAAATAATATTTTAACAAATCCCAATTTCCCTGTGTTTGGGTTAATGATCACTCCTACCTTTTATCATAAAGAGCACAATTCCCTGCCTACACCAACATTCCCATGGGATCTGGGGGTGACACAGTCATGGGTTTAGGGACAGATGACAGAAAACTTCCCAACACTGTGAATCCCAAGATTGTGGGATTGCAGGAGCTGCAGGTACCTAAATTCCTTTGCACAAGGGATAATCCAATGGTTTCATTCCTTCTGTGCTGACTGACACCAGAATTGTGGTGGAGCATGTAAAAAGGGGAGAACACTCCTGCAGTGCTGCTTCTTTTCCCTTAAAAAAAATTGAAATATAGAAATAACATTTTTATAGCTTTTGCTAGTTTTATGGGAAAATCCAAGAATTATTCCAGATGGCTCCCAATCTCTTTGTTAGCATGGGAGAGGCAGGGAGTGCTTGTAACTCCAAACTGGAGCCCTTTTTTATGGAAATGCTCCAAAAAGCCATTTTCCTGATGGATCACACACTTCTGGGAGGAGGAAGAGAGTTTCAATTACCCTTCTATACATGTAAAAAACATTCCCAGCAGGTAAACTCTCCCAAAATAAAACCAGGAAAGCCTCTTCCACTCAGCATGGAAAAAAAATCAGATCCTTCTGCCTGAACTGCTCCCTGCAAAGGGAATTCACTGCCCTGACTACGCAGGAAAAGAGAAAATTAACAAGAAGCTCAATATTGACTTTGTTTTAAAGTTTGGGGATCCCAGTCACCCCAAAACTGATTATTCCATCTCCATGGTGGATGCAGCAGGAATTCCAGTGCTGGATGTCAAGGAAAGTTCTGGGATCAGTGGAGGTTGGCGCTTGCAGAGGCTGGAAGATGCAGCTCCATCACTTTAGGAGGAACCAGCAGTTCCTGTCCTAAATTTAAAGGAAATTTCACATTCCCAGGCATTTCTGGCCTTCAAATCCTAATTGTGTATCCATGGTGTCATTAGAATGGGTTTACTCCCTTCTAATCCATGTTTTTTTCCCTCCTTGTGTCCCATCCAGGATCCAGGCCAGACTGGAGAAGAGGTGGGTTGGTAGCACGGTGAGATTTGAGTGTTTCACGATTTTAGGTGGGATTCAGATTGTCCAGAGAAGCTGCTCCTGGATCCCTGGCAGTGTCCCAGGCCAGGTTGGACACTGAGGCTTGGAGCAGCCTGGGACAGTGGAAGGTGTCCCTGCCATGGCAGGGGTGGCACTGGAGGGGATTTAAGGTCCCTTTAACCCAAACTACTCCATAATTCTACGATTCCATGATTTCACATTCAATGTGCTTTGTGAAAGAAAAAGGGAAGTTCTCCAGTGCCATCCTTATCCTCCCAGATCAGAAAGAACTGAAAAAAAAATGGAAAACTTATCCTGCGCTCCACCCTCCTCTGCTTTGGGAACACCCAGAGAATTTCTGCAGCCATCCCATCAAACCCAGACACTTTTCCCAACATCCCAGGACTTCAGTTGCTGCACAATTCAGTGTTTGATGTCCAGTTTAAAAATCCATCAAGGATATTTCAAGGTTGGATACCCCAGAACTGAATCAGAGGGGTTTCAAATTCCAGGGAACTGCCAGTTCCAGCTGCCTTTGATGGCTGATCCAACATTTTCACATCCATTTTCAGTCCAAAATGTAACATAAAATAAAAACCAAGAGTAGAAAATTCATATCTCAATTTGTTCTTCTTATTCATGGCCTGGAGTAAAATCCTATTTCCTTTTCAGTGCTTTATTTTGGGAATGTAAAAGAAGATAAAACTACTCCTACAATCAACATTTGGAAGAGAAATCCTGCTTTTCTTAGCACCTCCTGCATCCCAGAGTAAAACAGGAACAGGCATAGGAATACGTTTCCTTTTCCACAAAAACCTGGGATTTTCAGGACACACAGATTATTCTGTCCTGAAAAAAGACACCTGTGATCTTTGTCAATTGAAATTCTTTATCAAATATTCCATGGGAGCAAGGGAAAGGAAAACCCAAATGGAAAGAGGAAATGGGATTTCAGCCTGCAGTTTTAGCTTGGGATCTAAACAATGGAGCAGGATCTCCTGTTCCTTATCAATCCAACTCACAGGGCACTTCCCAAATCCTAGCTTCCCACAGAGTTCCCATCACACCACCACCACCAGCCCCACAGCCAGAGCTCTGCTCGGAAAATTAATCTCCAATGGGCATCTAAGGTTCAGCTTGGATTTTTGAGGGAAATTCAAGGGGAAAGCAGGGAAGTATTTTAAAGGCAATGGAATGCTTCCTGTTTTCCTTCAACCTGGTCGTGGAAGGTGTCCCTGCCTGTGGGGCTGGAATGCAATGAGATTTAAGGTCCCTTCACACCAAAATCTTCTGGGATTCTATAGAAATGACAGACAGGTGGTCACTCTAGGTCCCAGCAGATCCAGCCCTTCCAAAGAGAGTCCTGCCAACATCACCCATGGAGAAGCCTCTTGGATCACCCCTCAGTTCTGTGGGTCCCAGGAGACATCCATGGGAAGATGCGCAGCAAGGTTTGGATCCTGAGTTCCAAGACACACCAACCTCCAAAGAAAGTCTGCCTCGAGGTCTCACCATGCCTGACCTGCTCCTCCATCCATCCATCCATCCACAATTGAAATCCAGAGCTTCCAATGGGAAATTCAGGGATTTGTACTTTTTAAGGGTGTCAAACCCCCCAGTCCATCCAGACTCAGATGTCCCACTTTCTTCCAAATCCCATGGTCCATCAAAATTTGGAGCTTCCACTTTCTTCCAAATCCCATGGTCCATCCAGACTCAAAGTTCCCACCACTTTCCAGACCCCACAGTTCATCAGACTCTGAGTTCCCATTGTCATCCAAACCCCACAGACCATCCAGACTTGGAGTTCCCACAGTCTTCCAAACACCACAGTACATCAGACTCAGAATTCCCGCTGTCTTCCAAATCACAGAGTCCATTCAAATTTGGAGCTTCCACCATCTTCCAAACCTGACAGGCCACTAGACTCAGAGTTCCCACCATCTTCCAAACCCCATGGTGCATCAGACTCAGAGCCACTGTTTTCCAAACCCCATAGTCCATCTGGATTTCTAGCTTCCCACTTTCTTTCAAACCCCATGGTCCATCCACACTCAGAACTCCCATTGTTCTCCAAACCCCACGGTCCATCCAGACTTGGAGTTCCCACTTTCTTCCGAACAAAGCAAGGTGCTGATAACCCCAAAGTTGTGGGTTTGATCCCCGCAGGGACCACTCAGTTCATATTTGGACTCGACGATCCTTGCAGGTCCCTTCCAGCCCAGAATATTCCGTGATTCCAGGGATGAGCTTTAAGGTCCCTTCCAACCTAAACCATCCTGGGATTCTCTGAAAATGTCCTGACTTGGAGCTCCCACCATTTTCTGAGCACAGGAACTTAAACACACCAAAAATGCCTAAAAACCAGGGAGCCAAGAGCATCCTGGGAATGCTCCAGCCCCTGAGCACCACCAGTATGGACCAGTACAACTCCAGCTGACACCAGCTGGCCAAGGAAAGCCCTGCCAGCGTCTCAACAAACACACGCACCACGGGGCTGCCTTACCTGGAAAGAGGCTTTATTGAACAGAGCTGGAAAATTATCTCTTCAGTGGAATTACTGAATTTGCACAAACATTTCTCTACAGAATAAAAAAAATCAAGCCTTGTCATTGTTTTACTGCATCTCGTTGTGCTTTTTATACTCATATTTGCAATTATTATACTCATCTTTTGTTTTTTTTCACGTTTGTACTCCAATTATTTGCATATCAGGTTTTGCTTTTAATCCTAGGGTGTCGAGAGAACACAGAATAATAATAATAATTATTATAATTATAATAATAATACTCTTCTTTAGACAAAAGTCTTTTTTTTTTTTTAAATGAAGTTAAAAGCTGAGCTAATTTAAGGAAAAAGGTCTTCAAATTTCATGACCAACTGGAAGGGAACTTTACAATGCAGTGGAAAACCGGCACGTGTTCGGGTAGCTCGAACCCATTTTGTACAGCTTTTATTTTTTTTTTTTCTCCTTGTAAAAGTGGTTTATTTTTAATTTTTTTAATTTTTTTTTGTTTGTTTTTTGAATTTCGCTACAATAACAAAATAATCTTTCGCCCTCTGCACCGAGTCTGGCTCCGGGGCAGAGGCAGAGCCCCCTCGGAGCGTCCAGAGCTCCAGATGTCGGGAGCCATCCCAACGGAGGGGGAGAGTAAGAAAATCATCCTGTGTTTCACCACCTTCTGCACCAAGTGTGTGTCTGAACCACCTTTGTTCCTCTGGTTGACCCACTGGAGAACCTGAAACGACGACGACAACGACAACAAAAAGTGCTGCTCCCATCGGCAGCACCAGCGGGAGCTGTTTCGAATGGATAAGAAGCTGAAAGGCCATGGCTGTCTGGAAGGTCACACAGCATGGATCTCATCCCAAAGGCTTTCCACAGCAGCTTAGGTCCATCCATCCTTCTCCAGAAGCGGCTCCGTCTCCTTGCCTGCACACCCAGGCTCCAGAGTTTGTTTAGAAAAGAGTTTGCACAACCCACGCTTTTAGCGGTGCAAAGCTTCCGTGTTGAAATCATCGTTATTACATTTATTATTATTTTTTTATTTTTATATATATATATTTATATATATATATATTTTGTTCGGTTTTTTTTTTGTTTTTGTTTTTTTGAAATCAGGCTTGTTTCATTGAAGGCACTTGGTTTCCATGGCAATTTATAAAAGACGGTGGTTTGGTTTCTTCACTTCCGTAGAGCTGATGACTCCGGTGGGGAGGGGAGAGGGATCTTCCAGCGGCCGCGAGCAAACTCCCAGTGAAGCCTGTGACAAATGTAAGCCCAGGTGGCACATCCTGGGTGGGAATGCATGCAAGAGGAGACAGCACACAGTCACCAAGCAGAGCCGTGAGGAATGAAACGGGAATGTCTGCAAACAGCTCCGATTCCGGGTTATCCTCGGGGGGAGGTGACAGCCGAAGTAGAAAGGGCCGACATTTGTTTGACTCTACGCTAAAAACCTTCGGGAAGGGAAAATGAACGCCAGCTCTTCACGTACCCTGTTTACAGTGAGGTGTTTCTCTCTCTCTCTGTGTTTGTATTTCCTCTCTCTCTCTCTCTCTCCTTCCTCTTTTTTTTTGGCAGGCCACTCGGTTTCCATGGTAACAAGCAAACGATTCATTTGAAACAAAACCAGCCATGACTTTGTGCTTTGACAAGGGTTTCTAGAGCTCTTTGCCGAGAGTTCAACCAGATGATGCTGAATTCATCAGTGACCACAAAAGCACCTGAAGGTCTCTTCCTTACTTAGGCCAGATCTCGGTCTGAAGCTTGGTTCTTAGTGAGTTCCACTCCCGTGATGCCTTTTCAAGTCCCCAGTGCTTTCTTAATCTGCTGCTTTTTTTAAATTTTTAAATTATTTATTTATGTATTTATTTAACTTTCGAGTCAGTCAGTGGAGGAATCTTTGGTAGTTTGTTTGGAAATGTCCATTTTACAAAGACTCTTTCTTCATGCCAGTGCCTGGTGAATCTTTTGTAGCCTCTGCCAGGATAAGGTCACCTCTGATGACTTAAGACAGACATGAGGATGAGGAGTGGGAGAAGTCGTATATGTGCTAATGGTCCAACAGCACCTGATCGTAGATCTACAAAAAGGGGAGAAAAACTGAATTAAAGAGGTGCCCACAACCCCCTTGGCATTGCTACAGTGTTTCAAAGTCACCTCCCACCATGAGGGGACAGGGACAACCCTCACCAATGGGATAGGGCAGGAACTGGGATGAAAATCCACCTGGCTGTCCAGTTACCTCTGTTTTAATGCACATGCAGGGTGGAGGGATGAGACAGAGCCCTCAGGGAATCACAGCAGCAATCTCCATGGATTCCACATTGTTTGGGCCCCCTGGGCATTGTTTTGAAGTTGTTTTATCTGCCCCAGTATCTCAAACCCAGCCCAACCTCACCCACCGCTCTCACCGCTGCCTCACACCCACCCAGCATCTGAGCAAAGCATTCCCAGGGACAACATTCCACTTTAAACCTTCCAACCGAACCAAAGCAGGGATTGTTCTGCTGGAAAAGATCCATTTGGGAAGGAGAAAGACAGGAAGGAACTTGTGGGGAAGGGCCACTTACTGTTGGCCGGTTGGTCTGATTTCATACACTCTCCTTCCACAATGGACACATCGTCAATAGCAATGTCCCCTTCGATTCCAGGGCCACGGATCCCTTCAAAGATGAGCTGGGAAAAAGAAGATCAGAGCGTGGTAAATAAAAAACATCCAGCAGAGCAGAGGGGGATAAATAAAAAATGTCCAGAAGATCAGATCTTAAAATCAAAACCAGCACAAAAAGTAAGGAGTTTTCTTCAAATTAACACATATGCAAGTATCTTATTTCAGATTGTGGAAGTAAATTCCATGCTACGATCTATTTTTCCCAACATGTGGGTTCTCATCAGGTTTAGAAGCTTTGATTCCATCTAGGAATGGTTTTTCAGAGGAATTGGGATGAGTTTTATCACAGCGAGGGACAGAGTAGAGATTTTATTCCGCTTCAAGAGGAACTTCAACCTCTGCTGAGTGGATGACTGGGATTTTAAAGTCCTGTTGATACTTTTCTCTCCAATATTCCTTGTCTGAAACCAAACTGCTGGAAGAGGAAATCATGCCTGGATCTTGAGAGGAAAACGTCTCCTCCCCCAGAATCCAGCCCCTGTTCCTTGGCAGCAGGGACAACACCAATCAGTGGAGTTGAAAGTCCAATTTTTCCTGACAATGGAAAACAATTTCCAGCCTAAAGGGCTCTGTCCAAACACAACAGGCAGCGTTTAATTAAAAGCTGCATTTGGCAGTGATTTTGGTGGCCCTCAGAGAGGGGTTGCTCCACACTCAGAACAAATCACAGCACAGGAGTTGGCAGGGCACAGAGCAGAACCCAGCCTGCAGCTCCCAGGGATGGGCAGGAGGTGCCAGCTGAGCAGAATTCCCTATCAGTATCCCCAGAAAAAAAACTCCATTATGTTTTTGGACAGCTGTTGTTAAAAACACTGCATCAAACTGGAGAATAGGGGGTACACAAAAGGTCACTCTGCTCTTAATGGAATGGAATTATGATCCTAAAAAACAAATCCTGGGTATTTTTGGGAGAATTCAGCTTCTGCCTCATCCCTGGCAGTGCCCAAGGGAAGGTTGGACAAGGGTTGGAGCAGCCTGGGACAGTGGGAGGTGTCGGTGCCCATGGCAGGGCTGGAATGAGTTGATTTTTAATCCCTTCCATCCCAAACCAGTCTGGGACTCTCTGGTTTTTCCCCAGGATTTCAGGCAGATTTTTACCCTCCCCTGTGAGCCCTCCTCACCCCTCTCCCTTCCCCTGCCGGGCACTTGGGGTGTCCCAGGACAATCCCAGCAGGTGGGAGGTGCAGGAGGGGTTTCAGGGTGTCATTAACACCCCCAAAAGTGGGGAGCTGAGAGGTTTCAGTTTGGTGAACATTGACCTGAAAAAGGGGTTAAAATGCTGCTGGAGACTGGGCAAACTGGGACAAACTGGGACAAACTGGTGTTCCACGTTCCCCCCGTCAGGGACACCTCCAGCCTGAAAATTGGGAATATTCCCTTTTGGATGGGGAGTGAAAGCACCGAGATCATTCAAACACAGAGATAAATCCTAAAGCAGCTCCACAACAGTTTTGTGATTTGGGATTGGGAATCCTGCAGGGCCAAGGGCTGCAAACCTGGATGTTCCCAGCCCATCCTGCTGATGTTGGAATTTTTTGGACACAAAGTGACCAAATCTGGGTGGGCTGAGCCCCACAGCAAGGAGGTGGCACTGACCCAACAGGAATGACCAGGACCTGCTGATCCCACCACTTTGTGATAAATCCTGGAAATTTTTATTTGGATACTGCAATATTTAGATCCTAAATTAGCAATAAATCCAATCCCAATCATTCATACCATCACCATGTCCTGCTGCTCCAACCTGAACTAAAATTGACATTTTCTGGATGACAGAACCAATGTGTCCCTCTCTTTTCAGGGTTCTCTATTTTTGGGAAGTTAATTATTTAAAAATATTGAATATCTGAATATCTGAGCTAGATTTATGCACTTTTTTAAGATTTAAAGCACTGCAGTCCTCCCAGTTCGTCATGACAAAAGCTTTGTTCTATATCACAGGGACTGACAAGGTATAAAATCTTTTACCCCTATAAATTACCCTATAAAAAGTTTTAATTTCCATGTCATTGCAGTGTTTTACTGCAAAGATTCACTTCAATTCCCTCTCTTTAAATTTAACTTGGAGCTTTATATTCCTTCCTACTTACACACCTAAATGGAAAATAAAATTTGCTGTGATGCAAGAGATGCTAAAAAAAAGGTAATTTAAGGCTCCAAGAGCTCTGACATTTATTTGCTGTATTTGGTCAGAGCTTTACATTTATTTTATGCTGAAACCTTTAAACACAACAATGTAAAAGGTGCAAAATAGGCAAGGAGAGGAGCTTCCCTTTGGAATTTCCATCCTCCACTCCTCTGGATTGCTGCTGCCAAATCCTTTGCATTTCCCTGCTCAAGAGTCTGATTCTTCCCTGATTTTCTAAAGCCCTTCCCAGGTCTCCAAAACCCTGTCAAATCTCTTCCTTCCCTTTCCCAGGGCATTTATCATGTTCAGACATGAAATCACTTCTCTCTCCTTCACTCTTCAGAATCCTTGGATTTATCCCGACTTCACCAATGAAAAACTCAACCACTCTGATTTTCTGTGCCTGGCCTGGGCTCTCAGAGTTCCTGAGCTCTGCAATTCCTCTTCTCCCCATTCCTGACACTTTGTTCCCATCAAACCTCCCAGACTCCCAGCCTGGAACACCTCCCACTGTCCCAGGCTGCTCCAGCCCCAGTGTCCAGCCTGGCCTTGGGCACTGCCAGGGATCCAGGGGCAGCCACAGCTGCTCTGGCAATTCCAGCCCAGCCAGGAATTCCCAATTCCCAATCTCCCATCCATCCCTGCCCTCTGGCACTGGGAGCCATTCCCTGTGTCCTGTCCCTCCAGCCCTTGTCCCCAGTCCCTCTCCGGCTCTCCTGGAGCCCCTTCAGGCCCTGCCAGGAGCTCTGAGCTCTCCCTGGAGCCTTCTCCTGTCCAGGGGAATATTCCCAGCTCTCTCATGTCCCACTGTATTTCACATCTCCCTCTCTCTCAGTTTTCTTCTAATTCCCACCCTTGGAATTGCTCTTCAGTCCCACGGACCAAACAATTTCTCTCCTGCCAACGCCTCTCATGCATGGAAATAAAAACAAAGGGTCAGGATCAGGAATTCCCTGAAAACAAAGGAAGTGGAGCCCAACTGGGTTTTCAGAAGAGCAGTTTGGATTTGCACTGGAGTAATCTTCCAAGGCCAGGTTGAACACTGGGGCTTGGAGCCCACTGGGATAGTGGGAGGTGTGGAATGGGATGGGATGGGATTGAATGGGATGGGATGGGATTGAATGAGATGGGATTGAATGAGATGGGATTGAATGAGATGGGATTTATGGGATGGGATCCAAGGTCACTTCAAACCCAAACCAGCCTGTTTGCGTGTTGGCTTTTTCCCAAAAATACATTTTCTCCCCTAGGAGAGCTTGAAGTGACAGAGAGGGCTGAGAGGAGAACCCTGCACTCAGGGCATGGCTTGTGACTCCCACGTTCCATGAGGACATTTCCAGCCTCACCCACAGCAGGACCTGCTGGCAGCAGTTGCTTTTTTGGAATTTTTCCAGTTCCAAACAGCTCCCGGTGTGCCTGGGAACTGCCCCTAAAGGTCCATCAGCACCTCCCTGTCAACCCCAGCAGGAAATGTGTGAAAAACCTGTCACAACTCCCTGTGTCTCATGCTCCCAGATCATTCATTTTCCTGCAGAAAATCCACATATTTACAAAAACCTCTAACACAGGGGCCCTAAGTAATTTCTCCCAGCAAATAATTTTATATTCCACTTGCTAATCTGAAATCAAAACCTGCTGGAATCACTCCCAGCATCTTTAGGAAGCTGGAAGGTGTTTTAAGTTCAAGCATTATTGAGCTCCGTGGTGCTCAAGGAAAGCAATTACCTGTCCATGAGCAGCTTCCAGAGCTGGGAAATCCCAAAGAAAAGGCTCAATATTCCCAGTCTCCATCCCAACCCCAAATTCCTGGCTCCTGGAGGCACCAGCCTTACCTGGAATGAGGTGGGGGGGTTGATGTTCACCCGGGCTTGGTTCCAGTGCTGTCCCTTATTCCCACTCGAAGACCACAAGGGGTTTTCTATGGCAGTCTGGCCTTTGAGCCGCAGGTAAACGTTCAAACTTCCTGGAAAACAGCAGGAGAACTGGAGTTGGGAAGGCTCTGCCTGGATGGCTGCAGCACCCTCCTCACCCCTTTTCCATGGATCTGAGGTGTGGAAGTTTTCTTGGAAGTAAATTCGAAACCTTTTAAATTCAGGAATGCTGGGAAGTGGTGATGGGAACTGCCAGCAGAGGGGAACTGAGCACCCGTCCTGCAGCTCAGGCAAGGCATGAGAATTCCAGGGAAAACAGGCAAAAAGGAATTTTCTGTGGTTCAGAGCAAGAAATTAGCATTAGACCTCCTTATCCAGGGCAAAATCAGCAATTTGTTTTTTTTGTGCTGAATTCTTGCTTGTTAAAACTGCCCAGCTTTCCTCTGCCCATTGTGGAACTCCTGGAGTTCCCCAGAATTCAGCAGATCCATCTCAGGGAGAGACCTGATGCCCTTGGGAATATTTCTGGAGGACAACAACATCCTCTGAGTTAAAAAAAAACTCCAAAATTCTTCCCTGAGCAGGAAAATCCCCCAGAGCTGTCCCTTTGCCCACCAGTAAGTCACTGGTGCCAGCAGAGATTTTTTTGACACCAGGGTCACCTGCAGGCATGAGCAGAACCAGATGCCCTTGGTGCACCAAAAAATAACAGATTTCATTTCTCTGGCATAATTAATTCACAGAATTTGGGGCTTTTGGTCCTATTTGCCACTGTGGTTGCCTGCAGGTGTGTGGGGCAGTGGGGCCTCTTTGTGCTCTGTAAATTCAGGGTGTTTCTCTTAATCTCAGACTTTCAGACAGCCACATTCCCACAGAAGCAGCGTTTTTTGGGAAGCCTGGCACAGCAGATCCCACAAATTCCAAGGAAGGTTCCCAGATCTGCACCTGCTCAGGAACAGTTCCTATCTCCAGCAAAAGCCAAACTTGGAACCTTGGGAAACATCAGGCTGGAGATTTATTGGAGCAGGAAATATTCCCCTGATGGCCTTTGCGCAGGGTGAGAGAATGGGACTGGAATGGGAGTGGAGTGGGAGTGGAATGGGATTGGAATGGGACTGGAATGGGATTGGAATGGGATTGGAATGGGACTGGAATGGGATTGGAATGGGATTGGAATGGGACTGGAATGGGATTGGAATGGGACTGGAATGGGACTGGAAAGGGACTGGAATGGGATTGGAATGGGACTGGAATGGGACCATCCATCTTCCCTGAAGGAGCTGGGAAGGGAGAATGGGGGGGGAGCAGCTCCTTGATCCCACCTGGAATGCAGGGAATGGGCACAAAGGAAATGGGATCTGGAGAGGAAAGTCTGGCTCCACACAAAGCAGGGAAAAACCTAAACCAGAAAGGGATTGCAAAGGGGTTCCTTTAGCCCAGCCCAGGTGTTTGGAGCAGGGCTGGAGAGGGCTGGGAATGATGTTTAGCCTCATCCCTCCTCCAAATATTTATATTTATTTATATATTTATTTTTATTTATTTATATTCATTTATATATTTATATGCATAGTGGTTTTGGTTTGTTAATTTGAGATTTTTTTGTAAATGTATTAATGAGTGTGGGGGGGTTTCGTGTTGGTTAATTACTAATTTACTTACTTTTGCTGTGAGGTAGGATTAGGAGAAAGGTAAAGCAGGTTTAAAACTTTAAAAGGGTATAGAGAAAAATTTATTAATAGTAATTAAAAGGAAGAGTAATAAGAAGGAGAATGAAACTTTTAGAATACAGAAACACTCTTTGACCCTTGATGTTTGTAATTTGTTCTTCATGATACACCATAAATAACCGACCAGAATATGACCAGGTATTGCAATTTCTATATTTTCTCTCAGCATGGAGTGGCTGAATCCCTTCCTTCCAATAAAAACCCAGCACAGAGCCAGGAGAATTCCAACCTGGAGCTGCATCCACCTTCCTGCAGCACAGAGACAACAGAAAAAACCCCTGAGTGCTCTTGTCTGCTCTGCTTAAAATCTGAGCTCTGCCTGGGGGCAGGGGGAGCTCGGACAAAGCAAGCACCAGAACTCTCTGAGAGGATGAGTTTGCCCTTGGAATAGAGATAAAAATACATCAAACCAGGTCACTTTGACATTGGAAAAACTCTTGGCACACTGGGAGCACCGAGAAACCCGCAAAGGACTTCCAAATATTGGATTTTTCTTGTTTGGGCTTTTATAATTTCCTACTTTTTTTTTTTCTTTTTTTTCATACCATAAAAAGAAATTAAATGTGGGTGTTGAAAGAGGCAGGACTAAAAAATAGATGGGCAGGTATCCTTTGAAAATCCATATTCCTGCAGTGTGTGAGCAACTTTTCCATGACTTTTCCTCAGGAAACACATGAGGAATGCAGATGCTCCCTGCCTGATCCTGAATCCGTCAGGAATGCCTAAAACCCTCACAGATTCTCCTTGAGAATCCAAATTCCTGTGGCTTTAGAGCAAATTTTCCATGACTTTTCCATGGGAAATACATGAGGAATGCTGCTGCTCCCTGCCTGATCCTGAACCCAGTCAGGAATGCCTAAAACACTCAGGAATCCTTTGAAAATCCATATTCCTGCAGGTTTTGAGCAAATAGCAAATTTTCCATGACTTTTCCATGGGAAATACCTGAGGAATGCTGTAGTTCACTGCCTGATCCTGAATTTAGTCAGGAATGCCGAAAATACTCACAGATACACCTTGAAAATCCAAATTCCTGTGGCTTTAGACCAATTTTTCCATGACTTTTCCACAGGAAACACCTGAGGAATGCAGCTGTTTCCTACCTGATCCTGAATCCATCAGGAATGCCTAAAACACTCACAGATACTCCTTGAAAATCCAAATTCCTACAGTGTTTGAGCAAATTTTCCATGACTTTTCCACAGGAAACACCTGAGGAATGCTGCTGCTCCCAGCCTGATCCTGAATTCAGTCAGGAATGCTAAAAACACTCAGAGATATCCTTTGAAAATCTATATTCCTGCAGCTTTTGAACAATTTTTCCATTATTTTTCCACAGAAAACACCTAAGAAATGCAGCTGCTCCTGACCTGATGCTGAATTCAGTCAGGAATGCCTAAAACATCCCATTAGAACCAGGAAAAATCCTTGTTAAAATCAACTTGTCCCTTTCCAGGCTCTAAAATTCCCATTCAGATCAATGGGATTCCCATGCAATTCCCTCCCCAAAACCTCACTCATGCAGGAAACACTTCCCAGCTGTAGGAGGGAAATTCCTCCTTCCTACAAATCCCTGATTAGTGGAAAACAGAATGTTGCCACAATTTGGATGCTCTCAAGCACCGCCCTGGGTTACGCCAGGCTCTCGGAGGAGCTGGAGCTCTTCCCATGCTTTTCCTTCAAACAAGAGGAATTTTTCCAGCTATTTTTCCCAAAGGAATTGGCTTTCTCTCACCTATGTGCTGTCCATACATGTGATAGTAGAAGCTGAAGCAATAGGCCGTGTTGGTGGCTCCGTAGGGATTTTTGGGAGCGACACTGAAAACGGGACTGACGAGTCTGGCCTTCTCCCCCTCCAGCCTGGGCCGGGACGTCTCGATGTACATGTAAAAACCTGGAAAAATCCAAAGGGAAACCATTGGGACGAGGCCCTCAACACCTGTGTACTTGTGAAAACCTGGAAAAATCCAAAGGGAAATCCTTGGGATGAGGCCCTCAACACCCAACACAGATGGAAATCCTCGGGATGAGGTCCTCAGCACCTGGGACGTCTTGATGTACACTGAAAACCTGGAAAAATCCAAAGGGAAATCCTGAGGATGAGGTCCTCAAAACCTGAGATATCTTGATGTACACTGAAAACCTGGAAAAATCCAAAGGGAAATCCTGAGGATGAGGTCCTCAAAACCTGAGATATCTTGATGTACACTGAAAAACCTGGAAAAATCCAAAGGGAAATCCTTAAGATGAGGCCCTCAACACCCAGGATGTCTCGATGTACGTGTAAAAACCTAGAAAAATCCGAAGGGAAATCATTGGGATGAGGCCCTCAGCACCCAACACAGATGGAAATCCTTGGGATGAGACCCTCAGCACCCAACACAGATAAATGCAGGAACACCCTGGAATTATCAAGCATTCTGATAAAGTTTTCTCTTCCTTCCATCTCCCACCAGGTTATTCCTGGGACTCATTTTTTCCTACATGAAGCCACTGTGTTTCCAAAATCTGCTCCAAAGCGGTGTTTTCCATGAAAACTAAAACCCAGTGCTGGAAAACATCTCTAAACTGATGAACCTTTGCACAAAATCTGAGGGGGTTCAGCCTTCAGTCCTGAGGGGGGAATTTGTCCCTGGAAACATTACTTGTAAAATAAAGGGAAAATATCATGATGGAAACCTTTCAAGGAATATTTCAACTTGCCATGTCAATCCTGAAAAAGACAATATCCATTTATTCCATTCCTGGAAGTGGCAACCACAGAGATATTATTGAATTAGTCCAACCAAATGAATGTGGTGCAGGATGAATTTTTCCCCTTTGGAAGTGCACACAATAAAATAGCAGGAATTACTGCAGGTCTGGATAAATTCAGCTCAATGTGTTGGACTTTTCAAATGCAAATCCCCACTGCAGTCAGGAGCATATGTTAACAGGGGCAGCAGATTGAAAATTGCACATTTGAACAATAGCCAGAGCAAAAATGGGGCAAAAACCACCTCGTTGTGATGGGCTGAGAGAGCCCAAGGGAGAATTTAAATGACATAAAGCAGGAGAATATTTTAAGATGAGCCAGATTGGCCCACTAGAGTTTAATGTGAAGGGAATCACTTTGAAAATGGCACAATAAAAATGAGGCAAGGTGGGAATGGCACCATCAGGGGTGGTGCTTTGGGACCTGTCACTCCTCAGCACTAGCAATTCCTTCTAGAAGTCCTTGAAGGATCTTGGTCTGAGCTTAGAGCCCCCTCCAGGGCCTCAAGGGACTCCAGGAGGGCTGGAGAGTGATTTAGGACAAGGGATGGAGGGACAGGATAAGGAGAAATGGCTTTAAGGTGAAGGAGGGTAGATTTAGATGGGGTATTGGGAATTGGGAATTCCTGGCTGAGAGGGTGGGGTGGAGC
Source organism: Peucedramus taeniatus (assembly GCA_013400575.1). Lineage (NCBI taxonomy): Eukaryota > Metazoa > Chordata > Aves > Passeriformes > Fringillidae > Peucedramus > Peucedramus taeniatus. Next base: position 105,876 of record WBNO01016694.1, read on the forward strand.
TGGGATGGAATTCCCAGAGCAGCTGTGGCTGCCCCTGGTTCCTGGAAGTGCCCATGGTCAAGTGGGACATTGGAGTTTGGAGCAGCCTGGGACAGTGGGAGGTGTCCCTGCCATGGCAGGGGTGGCACTGGATGAGTTTTAAGGTCACAACCCAAACCAGTCTGGGATTCTGTGATCTTCTCTATTTAAACTCCAGGACCAGGGTGAGAAGAGCCTGAGATGTCCCTGCCTTGTGTGACACAGGGTCAGGGGCAACAGTGGGGCCTTCTGAGGGACATGGACTTGATCCATTCATCTCCGCACAGATGAACTCCAGTTTTCTGGGAATGGCTTCCCACTGCCAGAGGGCAGGGATGGATGGGATATTGGGAATTGGGAATTCCTGGCTGGGAGGGTGGGGAGGGGCTGGGCTGGAATTGCCAGAGCAGCTGTGGCTGCCCCTGGATCCCTGGCAGTGCCCAAGGCCAGGTTGGACACTGGGGCTGGAGCAGCCTGGGACAGTGGGAGGTGTCCCTGCCATGGCAGGGGTGGGATGGGATGAACATAAATCCTTTCCTATCCCAATCCATCTGGGATTCCATGACCAGGAAATGGCTGAACTGCCTGTCCTGGACAGTTCCCTTTTCCCAGATTCCTCCCTGCTGGATCTTACCCTCCTTGGAGCCGGTGCGGTCGGCGTTGGGCCCCGTGTTGGGGGTGTACTTCGTGTCCCTCGTGGCAGTGCTTTGTTTTGTCCAGTCAAAGTTGTCGGTGTCGTCTTGAGTGAAAAGGCAAATGTTCCCATCCTCAAAGCCACAGTGGAACTCTCCTGCCAAAACAAGTAACAGGAATTTACTGGCCAAGGTTTTCCATCCGATCCTTATTTTTCAAATTCCTTGTCAATTTTCCACAGTTTTCTTTAGCTGCAAGCTTCTTGCTTCTTTAGCAGCAAGCTCAACAACAACAACAACAAAATCAGGGTCATCAATTTGTGCTAGTGAAATTGAAATTATATTTATATCTTTTTTTAGAGCTCCTTCTCACATATTCAGATTAGTACAGTGGTTTTTAGAGGTGTTGTCTCTTTCTACATTTCTAAAAAGCCAGGGAGAACAGAAGCATTCCCATAAAACATGAAATATGGGGGGAAAAATGTGGGAAGTGGGTTAGTGTTGTTTAGGAGTAAGAGACAGCAGCTTTTCAAATTGTAAACATTATCTGTAAGTGGCATCTCCTAAATTATCCTTCATTTCAATAGGGATGGAAAAGAAGAAATGGCTAAAATAAGGCAAAGGAGCTTTGGGATAGACCTGAAGGAAATCTCTAAAAATCAGGACATTGGAGCACATGGAGGGATACCAGGAGAAGAACTGAGTCCCCATCACAGGATTATCATAACAAATTCCTGGGAGCAATATCTGAATCTGTATGGGAAGGAGAGGTGACTGTGTCATGTCCTGGACACACCTCCTGGATTTTCACTGAGATTTCTGTGATGGATTTGAAGAAAGTGGTAAACATGTAGGTCTAAAGAATAAAAATTGCCAAGAACCCCAAAGAGGATCCTCTCCTGCATGGAATTGTGAGAGCCCAGTGATCCCAGTGATCTGCCCTGCTGGGTGATGATGGGATGAGAAATTCCTCCTGTAATTTAAGAACCAAAACAAAGCCCAGCTTGGAGGTTCAGTTCTCACTCAGAGCATAACAAGGCCCCGTGGAGCAGAACGTGCAAAAGCTGAATTTCACTGCATGAACAATTCCTGCTGAGTTTACTCTTCCTGCAAAGTCCATTGATTTATCTGAGAAAAGAAGGAAATCTCCATTCTCCAGGGAGAAGGCAGCTGCCTGCACACGGTGTCAGCTTGGAGGGGTGCAATTTATATTCACTGGTAGGAGAAACTCAAACCCCCGGTGTCAGGGGATTGTTCATCCCTGTTAAACTGAGAAGGTGGATAAATGTTTGCAGGTTTGGGCTTTTGGGGAGCTCTAAATCCACTTAAGCCACTGGAGCTTCCCTGTTAATCAGTGAGGAGAGAGGGACCTGGAGCTTACTGCTGCAACACTCAGGTGATGCTGCAGGCTCAGAAATAAGCTTGGAAAATTCACTTCAAACCACAGGATGCACTTGGAGTGATTTCCAAATATTCCTGGTTCTCCTCCCGCCTTTCCAAAGAACAACACGAGGCCAAAGGGGTCCAGGGGGGATCAGGGAGGAGGTCAGAGGGGATCTTGCCCCTCTGCTCAGACCTGGGCACGTCTGGAGTGCTGTGTCCAGCTCTGGGATCAGCAGGACAGGAGGACCTGGAGCTCCAAGATCTGGTCCAGAGGAGGGGTGTGAGGATGAGGAAGGGCTGGAGCATCTCAGTGCCCAGGAGAGGCTGAGGGAGCTGGGGCTGCTCAGCCTGGAGAGGAGCCCCAGCTGAGAGGGGCCTCAGCCCTGGCTGTCCCTGAGTGTCCCTGAGTGTCCCAGTCTGTCCCTGGGTGTCCCACTGTCCCTGTGTGCAGGAGGTCAGAGCAGGCCCAGGCTCTGCTCCAGGCCCAGCAATGGCCCCAGAGCTACAGGCAGGGACTGATCCCAGCAATTCCCAGGCAAGAGTCTGAACTCCTGCCCTGGGCAGTGCCCAGCCCTGAGCAGAGCCCAGAGAGGGGCTGGAGTCTCCTCCCTGGGATATTCCAGAGCCACATGGACACAGTGCTGTGCCCTGAGCAGGGACTGGCACCAGTGACCCTCTGTGGCCCCTTCCAGCCTGATCCATCCTGGGATTCTGTGCCCCTCCAGAACCATCAGTATAAAACATGATCCTATCAAACCAAATTGTCAGTGGAATGCAGTTCCCAGAAACCTCCTTGGCTATCAGCACCTCCAGACTGATTTGGTTTCCCAGTAAATCCATCACCATCATCAGATCCCCCAGGAGAATTCATTCCCCAAGGTACAGCTCCTGCACTGCTGACCTGACCAGGACGTGGGATTCTGTTATCCTTGGTCACCTCAGCATGGTGGGAGCTGGTCTGGGGACCAGTGAGGGAATTCCTGGCTGGGAGGGAATTGCCAGAGCAGCTGTGGCTGCCCCTGGATCCCTGGCAGTGCCCAAGGCCAGGTTGGACACTGGGGCTTGGAGCAGCCTGGGACAGTGGGAGGTGTCCCTGCCATGGCAGGGGTGGCACTGGAGGGGATTCAGGTCCCACCAACCCAAACCAGTCCCTGATCCTTTGATGGTTCCATGATTGCACCCAAACCCTTCAGGAGAGACGTTGACCGATTGACATCTCCATCTTTATCCCAAGACTGGGAAGGGAATTCCAAGACCCTGCCAAAACTCTAGGAATACTCCAGAACTCAAACAAAGCTTCCTGAACAAAGTGCCAGCTGTGCCTCTCATCTCCAAGAATTCTTTTTAAACCACCTGAGCTCCAAATTCTCTTGGTTTACCCCACATTTTGTGGATTTTGTTTCCACCTCCACTTTTGCATCTTCCTGCAAGACAGAAGTTGCTGCTTCTACACAAAGGAATGAAATTAAAAGGAAAAATTTAAGTGAAGGAGAAAAGTTTTGATTCCCAGGTCCAGTCCTGGAGCAAAGAGAACAAAAGAAAGAATTTTCAGCCATTCAGCACTTTCTGCACTGCCCCCCCCAGTGCTTTAAAAGCTGCATAAACGTCTTGTGCCCTCAGAGCTTCATTAAGAAATTCCACATCAGCAGAACAAAAGATTTTTTCCTGAGGTGAAGAAAAAAAAAATAAAATAAATATTCAGGAAAGATGGAAAAAAAAAAAAGAGTCAAAGTTTGCCATTTATTTAATAGTCAAACATTGATTTCATGTGAAATACCTTGGAAAAGGTTAGTGCTAAATGTTCTTGGCACTGAACACTCCTTAAAAAATGACAGAAGAAGAAAAATGGGAAAAAGCTCCTCAGGCTTTGCTCCATACTTTTGTAGGAACATTTAAATAGATCTGGATGGTCTGGAGCTGTTAATTGCTGAGCAGGAGGGCAGGAGGAACAAGCAGCTCTTCCACAGGTGCTCCAGCCATAGCCCTAACGATGGTGCTAATTAACATTAATGAGAGTGGTGGTTTTTGTCAGGGCACATGGCAGCTCTGGAAGTGGATTCAGGTCATTAATAATTTCCTTGCCAATTAGGGCAAAAGCTGAAGCTGTTCTGGAGGTGAAACCCTTCATTGTAGCATGGATTTGTGTCTCTATTCCCATAAAATCCAAGTTGGATGTGACTCCTGAACATCTCTCTTCTATTATTCAGGGGTGACCTCTAATTGTACAAATTGATCTAAAATCCTTCAGGTTTACATTAAATGGTTTCTGTTAGGTGGTAAAAAATGAAGTGGAGATGTGAGGCTCCACCTCAGAGTTGAAGTCTTTTGATGCTTCTTGCTTGGGTATCGCAGAGATTGCATCAAAAGGCAGGATTTAAGGAATGGGATTATTCCAGAAGTGAAGCAGGAAGAGCATGACTTCAGTTTTCAGTCAGGAATTTTGACCTGGTTGGATACAGCTCCTCCTCTTTGTTCACACAGCATAAATAAAACCAGAAATTGGCCCAACAGGCTTAGGAACAACTGGGATTTTGTAAGAAGCACAGACAAGGGAACTGGGGAAGGGTCTGGAGCTCCAGGAGAGGCTGAGGGAGCTGGGAAGGGGCTGGAGAATTCCTGAGGAGCTGGGAAGGGGCTGGAGAATCCCTGAGGGAGCTGGGAAGGGGCTGGAGAATTCCTGAGGGAGCTGGGAAGGGGATGGAGAATTCCTGAGGGAGCTGGGAAGGGGCTGGAGAATTCCTGAGGGAGCTGGGAAGGGGCTCAGCCTGGAGCAAAGGAGGCTCAGGGGGCCCTTGTGGCTCTGCACAGCTCCTGGCAGGAGGGGACAGCCGGGGGGGTCGGGCTCTGCTCCAGGGAACAGGGACAGGAGGAGAGGGAACGGCCTCAGGCTGGGCCAGGGGAGGTTTAGATTGGATATTGGGAAAATTTCTTCATGGAAAGGGTGGGCAGACATTGCAACTGCCCAGGGAGGTTTGGAGGGCCCATCCCTGGGGGGATTTCAAGCTGTGTGGAGGTGGCTCTTGGGGCCTTGGGGCAGTGGTGACCTTGGGGAATGGAGATGGGATGCAGACCGGGATTTTGTTCCTGCCAAGGGATTCCACTCAAAAAATCTGCAGGGAAAGCAAGCAAAGCAGAATTTTACCATGGCTTTGGCCACCTGAAGGGAGTGACCCTGGGGACCCTGCAGCTTTGGTGGAAAAACTTTCCCATCCCTCCCTTGAGCCAACACATTCCTTATTCCCATTCGGATGCCACCCACATTTAATCATGATCCTACACGACTTTTGGAAAATTAGTTTGAGATCTTAAAATCCTAGAGGAGCGTGAAGCACTTGGGATTGTTTTTTCTTCCCATCAGAGCCTAGATTTAATATATTAATTAGCAAGAGTTTCATTCCCTGCTCGTTAGACTCCATGGGAGAGGTTCCTGCAGCTCCTGGCAGCTTTGAGCTAAGCCCTGCTTAATTATTAACATGTTGGACAAGATCTTCTGCAAATAAGTTGAAAATTTACACAAAGGCTTAAAGTTGACTCTGAGGGATGGAGCAGAGCCTGCTCCTGCCTGATGGCTCTGCCCTGCAGCAGGAAAAATGGGAGACTGGACCTCATTCCATAGGTGGGAACAATTTTGGGACGTCATTAAAAACAGGAACATATTGTGACAGAAAATATTAATTTGTTGGGGTTTGGGAGAATGTGATGGAGTATGGAGATGTGGGACTGTGGGAACTGGGTGGTTTTACTGGGATGTGCCAAAGCTCCATCCCAGTCTCCTGCCTGGATATTTGCAGGGATTTGGTGCCCATGGAAAAGTGGAAGAGGAACAAAGTGTGACTTTGACCTTTCCAGCCTGGGACATCCCCATGCCTGACCATGTCAGAGTTCTCATTTCCAGTCATGTCTGAGGAGCTATGTCCCGAGAATTTGGGGTAGAACCAGGATCCACTTGGTTCTCTGTGCAATGAATCCGTGATTCCTGGATCTCTGTGGGGAACAACTTCCCTCTTTTTTGTTTCAATCTGCCCTAAAAAACTGGAAATGGAAATAACTCAAGAACCACAAGGAAGGCTCTGGGGAGACCCTAGAGAACCTTGCAGAGCCTGAAGGGGCTCCAGGAGAGCTGGAGAAGGACTGGGGACAAGGCATGGAGGGACAGGACACAGGGAATGGCTTGAAGATGAAGGAGGGTGGATTTAGATGGGATATTGGGAATTCTTGGCTGGGAGGGTGGGGAGGGGCTGGGCTGGAATTGCCAGAGCAGCTGTGGCTGCCCCTGGATCCCTGGCAGTGCCCAAGGCCAGGTTGGACATTGAGGCTTGGAGCAGCCTGGGACAGTGGAAGTGTCCCTGCCCTTTCATGATTTCCCATGGCATCCCCAACACCTCCTGAGCTGCTCCACCACAGCTGGATCTGAACTTTGGCCCATGAATATTTTCCTTTGGATGGACTCTCTGGTGCAGGGAGAAAGATGAGCTGGAGCTGTGATTTTCCTTCCTTTATCCTTGTTGGAACAAGAGGAGTCACAAATGACACCTTCAGGTGGTTTCTGCCACCCATGGGCTGCAACTGGAAGTAAAATACTTCAAATTTACTTTTCAACTGGGAGTAAAATATTTCAAATTTAGTTTTCAATGGTGAAGGACAACCAGTGCAAGAACTGTTCTTCAGGGTATGAAAGATAAAATAATAAATACTTCAAATACTTACGGAGATGTGGATTCACCGGAGCTGGAAAACAGAGGGAAAATAGAATTAATGCAAAAAAAAATTCAAATTCATAAATATTCATATTATTCTAAATTTCACCTTGCTGAATATTGAAATTCATCTACTTCACACCTTAAGAAGTTGGAAGAGAATGAAATCCAAACCTCCACAATGTCCACAATATCCTAAGCTTGGGAATGGCTGCCCAGGTTAATGCAGAGGAATCTGTGCAATGCTAAAACCTGGGAATGGGATTGAAAGAAGGATTATTCTGTGGCTCTGTTTGCAGAAGGAGGAATTTGAGGATGGATGATTTAGGAAAAGGCCTTCCTGCCACAGCCCCACACAGGTGGGAAGCAGAAGGAGGCTGAGCTCAGGACTGGAATTGAATTTTATTCACAGAAAATCCAAAATTAAATTTTATAACCTATTAATGGGAACATCTGACAATGCCAGAGCATCACTCCAGGTTTTCCTGCTGCCTTTCCTTGCTTTAATCCCTGCCTAAAATTCAGCAAAATCCTGAATTCAATCTGGAGTTTCCACACCAGCTCTAAATTAGCACCACTTTATCTGAAACACGAGCAGTGATTTGCTCCAGTGTCATCTCCCCGAGAAACCCAATTTTTACATCTTTTACCTACAAATTGCCTCTGATCCTCCAAAAAAACCTCCATTTTACAGGATCCCTGAGCAACTGAACCTGGAATTAGCTGCACTTGCTGGCAGCTGCCTTGACTGAGGCTTGATTTGTAACTAAATGCAGGGGTTTGGACAGAAAATCTCATCAGGCATCACCTCGAGTCACACGGTTTGGATTGTTCCCAGCAGAGCAAAACCAACGCTCTGTGTCACACCCAGGCACAAAGCAGACAAGAAAATGAAGGTGGTTAAGCTGAATTTATCCAGCATCATAAACTTGGGGGAAAAAAACCTACAAAACAACCAGGAAAAAAACCACAAAAATCCCACTTTTGGAGCAGCATAGCTGCAGGACAACGTGTAAAGGAGGTTGGAGGATCCTGGAGAAGTTTGGGATGGGAATGGGATGGGTTTAGGGGAAGTTTTTATCATTTTAGTGGGAATTTTGTGGCAGAAAGATGGTGGTAAACAAGGAATTATGGAAGTGGCACATTTAGGGATCCTTCAACCTCCTCTTTAAGGCCCTTCTTGCTCACTCATTGCAATTTTTACAGCAGAAAATCAAAATAAAAAGAGAAATTCAGTTGTTCATTAAATAAACACCCAAAAATAGGTATTTGGTGGGATTTAACAGAGGATTGAATTTCTGAGAATATGAGGAACAGGATGTATGGATATTGTATTTTTCTTGTTAAATTTAAGTGGATTAATCTTTGTCACGGTGACCTTTTAGAGGGAAATTTATAAAGCCCTTTCATTATTTCTTATATAAATTTATAGATTAGATAATTTTGCAAAGGACTACAAACAGTCACTGTTTTTTTAAAGACAGTAATTCGCATTAAAATAAAAACTGCTCATTCTGGAGGAAAAAAACAACTTTGTTTGCAGATTTTTCTTCAAAACTCGTCCTTCAAAACAAGAATTAACTTGAAATCTCCAATTTCATGAAGCTGGCATTAATTTATTTCAACTTTTCCTTATTTCCCATTAAAAAATTGGATGGGATTTTGAGATTTGGCTGTTCAGAATTATTTTGGTTGAGTGCTTTTGTTGTTATGAGAGGTGAAGATTTTCCTCTCTCCCCATTTCTCCCCTTCCTTTGGGGATGACCACACTCATGACATGGGAAATTTATGAAGCCCTTCCATTATTTCTTATATAAATTTATCGATTTTATAATCTTGCATAGGAGCACAAACAGTCACTGGTTCATTTTTAAGACAATAATTCACATCAAAATAAAATTAATTCTGCTCATCCTGAGGGAGAAAAACCTTTGTAGATTTTACTTCCAAACTGATCAAGAATCAACTTGAAATCTCCAATTTCATGAAGTTGGCATTAATTTATTCCAACTTTTCCTAATTTCCCACAAAAAAAAAGGATGGGATTTTGGGGTTTGGCTGTCCAGAATTTTATTGGTTGGGCATTTTTGTTGTTATGAATCATCCAAGTGGTGAAGATATCCCTCTCCCCATTTCTCCCCTTCCTTTTGATGACCACGCTCATGACCACGCTCACGACGATTCCAGAGGACTGGGAACAACCATTCTGGGAGACCCAGAACATTCCCAACCCCCTTTTCCTTGGATTTGGGATCCTCACCGCTGTATTTGATGACCCGGATGGTGGAGTCACCCTCCCCGAAGCGGGTGATGGGCGTCAGGCGGACCTCGTAGGCCTCGGGCTTGATGAGCTCCGTCAGGTTGTAGGTGATCAGTTCCCCCTTCTGGATGTTCCCGTTCACCGTGATCTCCTGCTCCCACCAGCGCTGCTGGCCGGCCTGCAACCCAAAAAACCCAAAAGTCAGAGGTTTTGGGATTTGGCTTCACCTTAGAAAGCCGAGCAGGCCCAGGCGACCTTCAAAATTCTGGAAGAATCAACACGGAATACAACAAGGGATTCAACAAGGGATAAACTTCTTGGACTGTCCCAACATGGAATGTTTCTGTAATAAACCACACCAAAAATTGGGAATATTTCTTCCAGAGGCCACTCCTTCCCTGCCAGCTGCCCCTCCTCTCCCCACAGAAATCCAACGGCACTCGGATGGGTTTTGGGGGAGGAAAAGTGTGCGGGAGTAGACTCTGGGCAACCTTCAAATTTCCAGAAGAACTAGAGGTACAACAAGGAATGAATTTCCTGAGTTATCCCACCATGGAGAATTTCTGTAACAAACCACACCAAAAATCGGGAATATTTCTTCCAGAGGTCCGATGGACCTTGGATGTGTTCAGGGGCAGGAAAAGTGGGGAGTTCCTGCAGTTCCTGAGAATTTGGGATACTCAGCAGGCAGGGATTGCAGCCAAGGACCAAGAGCCAGTTTGTGGTGACCCAGAAACACCCAGAGGGTCTTGTGGCATTTAAAAGATTTTAAATCCTCAATTTTTAAAAAAATCAGTGTTTTACACTTAAAACTGGCTTGTCAAAATCTGAAAGATCTTACTTTTTGAAAGGAAAACCAATTTTTCCTTTCAAAATTGTTGTCCAGCCTGGAATCCAAAGGATTCAAAAGTCAGAGATTTGGGGATTTGTCTTCACCTTAGAAAGCAGAGCAAAACCTGGGCAACCATCAAAATTCTGAAAAAAAATTATAAACACAACAAGGAATGAACTTCCTGAGTTATCCCACCGTGGAGAATTTCTGTAACAAACAACACCAAAAATCAGGAATATTTCTTCCAGAGGTCTGATGGCCCTTGGATGTGTTTAGGGGCAGGAAAAGTGAGGAGTTCCTTCAATTCCTGAGGATTTTGGATGCTCATCAGCAGGGATTATGGCCAAGGACCAAGGGCCAGTTTGTGGTGATTAGGTTTTTAAAAATAAATAGAATTAAGCTTTTAAAGCTAAGTTTTATGTCATTATGTCAATGATACCTGTGAGCACTGTAGGACAAAGATGTCAAATTTTCCCTATTCCACCTCATCTTTGGATAAAGAACCACAGATTTCCCAAAGAATTTCAATAATTAATGAGGAAAATTTGCAATTACTCAAACCAGAATTAATTTCTATCAAATTCTGCCTCTGCTTTGAATTCTTGCCCCTCTTTCCAGAAGCAATAAAATCTCCATTATTCTCTCCTTTTGGAAAGGAAAACAATTGGGTTTTTCCTTTCAGGATTTTCCCTCCAAAACCAGGGTTGGATATTGATATGTCTCCATAGGAAACAACACAGATTTTGGTTTTTTTTTCCCCTCACAATCAACACAAGCTCTGGTCTAATCCTTATTTTTCACCATGGAAACAAGAGGAAAAAAAAAATCCAAAACAACAGAAAATTGTTGCTGTGCTGGATGGAAAACAACCCTGATTTTCCAGCTCTGCTGTGGAATAAATAAATATATAAAAATAAATTTATAAATATATGAATATATAAATTATAAATATAAAAATAAAAATAGAAAATAAATATATACAAATATAATAAAGAAATTTATCAATATACAAATATATCAATATACAAATATATCAATATAAAATATACAAATATATAAATAGTAAATATAAAAAGAATGAATATATAAATATATTGATATAAATAAAGAAATTCAGGATCTGCCACACCCAGCTTTGGTTTTACCACTTGGAAAACCGACCCAGCATTGGAAATGGAGCCATAATCCCAGGAGCTGCTTCCCAAACTTGGGAAACACCAACAACCTGGGCTGAAAAATATGGAAATAATTTAAAATAAATGGAGTCCAGGACACCCTAAAAATAGGATTTAATTCCTACAATGCTTTGGGGTGCTGGAAACTCCCAGCACCGAACTGGAGATGCTGATTCCAGCTGGAAGTGTCCAAAACTGTTTCCCTTGGAGATCTGGGAATCACTTTGGCTCCCCTGGATGGGAAAGAGCCAAATCCTCATCACCACTCCCCAAAATTCCCTGTATAGCCCATCCCTAACATTGAGCCTGGGCTTTTTTTCCATGAAAAAAACCAAGATTGAGTGTTCCAAGAGAAAATGCACAAGAAACAACCATAAAACACAACCCTGCACCTCAATTCCTGTGTCCAGAGCTGGAATATCCAAAAGAACCAGGATTTGGCTGGAAAAGGAGTTTTTGAAAGAAAAAATGTCTCATAATCAAAGCCCTTTTCCTCACAAAGATAAGGATGAAACTCAGGTGGGGAATAAACTTTGGAATTGCAATTTTCCCACAGTGAGAAATTGACTTTGGCAAAGCTGGAATAACAATTTTTCAGTGTCTGGGAATATTTAGGTAGCTCTCAGGAAAAATGGGAGCAGCTCCTGGAGCATTTATTTGCATTATCCTGTAATTAATTAAGCAGAGAATATCCACACTCTTACAACTTGGAGCACTGAAAGTTTGTGTGAGTGGACTCCTTTTGTCCTTGGGATATTTAGGGATCTTTGTTCCCAAAGGAAGCAGAAAAGCAAAAGGGGGCTGTAAATGGGGCAGATTTTTGTTCCAGAAAGAACCACCCCGGTGCTGCCAATAAGAGGAGGTTTATTCCATGTTTTTTGTTGTAAAAGTCTATTTTCTTAAAGCCTTGGAAATCTGGATTTCCTGAGGAGTTGATCCTCTGGGATGACTAAAGATTGATTCCTTGTGTGCTCAGATATGTTCATAAAAAATTAACAGCTCCTCACTCCGTTGTTTGTGGCCTATTGATTCCCAGCACAAATTCTTTCATTGACTCCACTAGCTGGACAAGAATCGCTTTAATTAATGACAACATTAATTGATGACAAAAAAATTTATGACAAAGTAAATTAATCCATTGGATACTCCACAAAAAACTGTGGCAGTATTTAAAGTAATTTCTTTGATGTTTACAACCACACAGATTGATTTTCCTCAGAAAATAAGAGAGTTTTTTGGAAGTTTTATATCTAAAATTGGGCTGTTCAGCTCAGGGACAAATATTCCATTAGCACATTACAGAGGGAAAATTCCTAGGGAGTGTTTGTGTTATTCCTGTGCTTCTTTCATAATTCTGACTGGAATATAATCAGAGTTATCCAGGTGAGAATATAGAATTGAGGAGTGGCTCCTGTGTCATCTTCATTCCCAAGGATGGATTTGGAACGACTCGGTGACAAATATCTGGGATTCAGGCAAGCTGTAAAGGATGGTCTGTTCTTGATGGCAGAGAATCATGGAATCATGGAATATCCTGAGTGGGAAGGGATCCCAAGGATCTTCCAGTCCAGCCCCTGTCCCTGCCCAGACCCCCCAACAATCCCCCCCTGTCCATCCCTGGCAGTGCTGTCCAAACACTCCTGGAGCTCTGGCAGTCTCAGGGCCGTGCTCATCCCCTGGGGAGCTTTTCTAGTGTTGATTCCACCCTCTGGGGGAAAAACCTTTCCTAAAATCCACCCTAAACATTCCCTGGCCATTCCCTGGGTCCTGTCCCTGTCCCAGGGAACTGAAATCTCAGCTGCCCTCAGGATAATGTTGAAGACCACAGCGAGGTCTCCCCTCAGTCTCGTCCTCTCCAGCTGCACCATCCCAGTGCCCTCAGCTGCTCCTCACACAATTCCCCTCATTTTCCCTCATTTCTCTCTTTAATTAATATTTTTACAACCAGCAGAACCCCAAACCCTGACGTGCCTTTCCGTGTGGAGCTGGTGCCTCCTCCCTGCTCTCCTGCAGAGGTGGTTCCCGGCTCCTGTGGATCCAGCTGGGACCAACAGCTCAAATCCAGCCCAGACTGGGCAGGTGAGGTTTGGCTTGAGCCAGGCACAAACTGATCCAAAGTGTCCTGAGTGGGAGTCAGGCTCTGCTCTCAGGGAACAGCAGCAGGACAGGAGGAAGTTCAGATGTGCCAAGGGAGGTTTAGGATGGATTTCAGAGAAAGGTTCTTCCCCAGAGGGTGGAATCAGCACTGGAGCAGCTCCCCAGGGAATGGGCATGGCCCTGAGGCTGCCAGAGCTCCAGGACGGTTTGGACAGCACTGCCAGGAATGGACAAGGTGGGATTATTAGGGGGTCTGGGCAGGGATGAGTTAGGCTGGATGATCTTTGGGATCACTCCAGCTCAGGATATTCCATGATTCCCTGATTTGGCAGTTGCATGATAAATCTCTTTCCCTGCCTTTTCTGCTCTAAAGCCCATTCAACAGTGGGCACAGTCTTTCCCAATTAAACCATTCCTAATCCAGGAGAACAATCCTGGGCATGTAATCGACTTTCTTCTTGCAGGATTATATCAACAATCCTTCTGGACTTTAAGCTCCCATTCATTTTTATTATTTCATTATTTTATAATGTTCATCATGTTGTGTTTTGCTTTCTGTGATACATACATTAAAAAAATTCTCTTTCCTCCCCCTTTTTTTTTAGAAACTAAAATTCCCCAGTCTTTAGGAATAAGGAATGTGAAGCCCAAGGATGCAGAATGTGTTAAATGCAGATTTTAAGGGCTACAAATTGACAGCTGAGAAATTCAGGTGTCAGAAACAGCTGGTCCTGAGCCAGATTTATTGCCTGAGATCTCAAGATGAAAGGGATGGGAACACTTCAGGGAAAGTTGAAAAGTTGAGGAAGCCACGGAGCCAACAATAAAATCCTCTTGAAATGTGGAAAACAGCTCTGAGTTTGAAGGCAGGGTGGGAAATGGTCACGGAGAGAGGGATCCTTTTATCAGAGTGAAATCAAACTCCAGCACCAAGATCTGCTAAAACCTGGAGAACTGGGATAGAAACCACTCTGCCTCCTGGATTTCCATCCCAAGGGATGGTAATAAAGGATCTGGGAAGCTCTGGATTAGGACACTTCAGTCTGTTTGGTAAATAAATGGGAATTTGGGGGATTGCAGAGCTGGGAGGGGGATGGTGTTTCCTTGTTTTGAACAACTTCAAACCCAGGGACAGAGAGAGGGACTTTGGATAAAGGCCTGGAGTGCCAGGACAATGGGGAATGGCTTCAAACTGTGAGAAAGTAGTGATAGATGGGATATTGGGAAGGAATTCCTGTCTGGAAGAGTGGAGAGGGGCTGGGCTGGAATTCCCAGAGCAGCTGTGGATCCCTGGCAGTGCCCAAGGCCAGGTTGGACACTGGGGTTTGGAGCAGCCTGGGACAGTGGGAGGTGTCCCTGCCATGGAAGGAGGTGGGAATGGGATGGGATTTGGGCTTCCAAGCTACAACATTTTGGGATTCTGGGATTCTTTAATCAGAAAGGCAATAAATGTACCCTCACTCCCTTTACCCATAGTCAGTTATCCATGGCTGTGGGATCTGTGCTGTGGCACCGACAGAAAATTCCTGTCTCCGTTTTCCAGCCAGTGACTGCTCAGCCTTCCCAGGAACCCTTTCCCAAGATATTTGAATCCACCTGTCCTTGCTCAGCACTGAGTGACAGCAGAAGTCAAAAATCCCCTCAAAATCCAAAGGGTGACCGGGAGGAAGCACCAGAGCCGTGCCCTGCTTGGGGCTGTTTGAAGAGATTCTCATTCCCAACCCACGGACACCGCAGGCTCCCGGGGCTGGGAATAAAGGAAAGGTGGGAGCTTGAATCTTTTATGTAACAAGCTGGAACAAGCTGCTCTCTGGTTTACAGGGACCAGCTGAATTTTTATGACTCCTTCACAGCGGAACTGCTCCTTTTCTAGGTCACCGCGGCTGCGGGGACGTGGCTGTCACCCGCTGTCACCTGCTGAGAGCAGCCACCGCGGAGATCAGAGCTGCACGCCCTTCCTGGCTGCTCTGGAAAAGTCTCCCTGGTTCAGTTTGCTTTCATCCTGCTGACAGGAAATATCAGAGAGCGGGAGGCGCCCGCCTGGCGCTGCTTGGATGCCGGGAGTCGCTAAACGTTGTCGTTTATTGGGAAGAAATGGGAATGTGGCTTTGGGGACAGGCAAAGTGTGGGAAGGAAACATCTCCACGTGGTGCCAGAAGTGGTTGGAGCAGCTGCAGGAATGGAGCTGCTCCTGGATCTCCAGGTGAAGCTCCTGGAAAAGCACAAGGATATTCACGGTTGTTCCAAACTGAGCTCCGTGAGGCAGGAGCTGGAAAGGGAGGTCCAGAAGTGGCTTTGTCTGGGTGGATAAACTTCCAGGAGTAGAGAAACCCTCTGAGGGGCATTTGGGACCAGTTTTTAGATGCTTGGAAAACATTTTCTTGGAATAAGCTGCCCAGGGAAGTGCTGGAGTTGCCATACTGGAAGTTGGATGTGGCACTTGAGGACATGGATTGGATTTGCTGGTCTGAGAGGTCTTTTCCAACCTAAATATTCCATGATTGGACACTGAATAAAATCAACTCCTGGAGTGTTGGTGTCCCCAAAGGATGGTCAGGGAATACACACAGGGATGCTTGGAAAAGGAGAAAAAGCTGGAAGAACCTAGGTCACTGATTCCGAAGCCAAATCCAAAAATGCATCGTTGAAATGCAAAAATGCAATGCAAAAATGCATCCATGGAATGCATTACTGTTGGAATATTCTTCAGAGGGCTCTTAGGGAGATGGAAAAATGTCCCTTCTGTGCAGGAATGTCTTGGCAGACCATGGCACATTCCCAAGGAAGCTGAGAGTGACCAAATCCAGGCAGTTCCCCCAGTGGGACACCAAGGTTGTCCCCATCCTTCAGCTCCAAATGAAGGGCTGTGCTCAGCAGTGCCCCCAGGAATGGAAATTCCCTGTGCTCCATACTCCCTTTTCCATAAAAGCTCCACTCAGGAGAATTTGGAACCTCCTGAGCTGCTCTAGGATTCAGACCAGGTGTCCTGGCATTGTCACATGTCCCAGTTTTATGGCTGATTCCTTTGGCCACCAAATAAATCCCAAAGCAAATCCCAGTGTGCCACTGGCAGAGGAACTGAGGTCCCACCAGGAAACCCACAGAGCCTGAACGCTCTCAAAGACAAGTCCAGGACTTGGACTCGATCCTGGTGGATCCCTTCCAGCTCCTTTTCCATAAATGTTCCATGCAGGAGGATTTAGAACCTCCTGGGCTGCTCTAGGATCCAGACCAGGGGTTCTGATGGTGTCACATGTGAATTTTAAGGCATATTCCCCATGGAAACTTCAGGAGACCTTAAATCCCATCCTGGATGGGCAGGGACACCTTCCACTGTCCCAGGCTGCTCCAAGCCCCAATGTCCAACCTGGCCTTGGGCACTGCCAGGGATCCAGGGGCAGCCACAGCTGCTCTGGGAATTCCATTCCAGGGCCTTCCCCGCCCTCCCAGCCAGGAATTCCTTCCCAACATCCAACATAAATGGATGTTTTCCTTTTCCAACTAAAAGCCATTCCCTGTGTCCTGTCCCTCCATGCCTCGTCCCCAGTCCCTCTCCAGCTCTCCTGGAGCCCCTTCAGGCCCTTCCAGGGGCTCTGAGCTCTCCCTGGAGCCTTCTCCTCTCCAGGGGAACATTCCCAGCTCTCCCAGCCTTTCCCCACAGGAGTTCCAACTCCCAGCTTTGAACTCCTTAAGACAAAAATCAGCAAAAATTTAATTTTCAGTATGATCCATAAATATTTCCCTGATTCATCTGAAGCTTAGAACCAGTTTTAAGTTGCCAGGAGCAGTCCTGGTCCAAACCTCACCTTGCTGTTTGCAAATGCAGCCTCAGAGCTGTGAAGAAGCAGCACAGGAGGAATCAGCCCTGAAAAGTGGAAATTGGGAATCACAACCATTCCTGCTCTAATTTAATTTCCCAAAGCCAGGAACATCAATGAAAAACGTGTCCCTGCATGTCACAATCTCTCTTTTTTTTTTTTTTTTTTTTTTTGCCAAACTCCCCCCCCCCTCTTCCAAAAAAAAAAAAAAAAACCAAAAAGCCTCTTTAGATTTCCAAAATCAATGCGAGCAGGGAAATCTTTGGGACAGAAAATATTCCCTTGGAACAGAAAGATTAAAATCCTTTTTGGGAACAAGATGAGGAATATTCCAATAAAAATGTGGAGTTCCAACTCTTTTCCCTCACTGAATTAATTGCTACAAATGCAATTTTTGTGACTGGTTCTGAAGGAAACTTTCAATAATTTTCATATCCCAGAGCAAATCCAATGGATTTGCTGGAAATTCCCAGCTTGCAAACATCTTCCCCTTTGGAGCAGATGTGATCCCCATGATCCTGAGAGAAGGAATCTGCAGAATTCCTGCTCTGCAGGTGGAGTCTGAAATGTGCTCAAATAAATCCTTTTCTCCAGGGGGACCTCAATTCCCACTTTTCCATCTTTCCATTCTCACTCCATAGCCAGAAATGTGACGATTCTCTCTTTTTGTGACTCCTCTTCCCTCCTTCCTGGCTTCCCTGATTTGTTGTTAAGCCAAGCTTTATTATTTCATCAAATAATATTGATAACATTATCTGGGATGGTTTTTTGGAATTCCCCTTAACCAATGCTTGGAATGCCAGAAGTTTTCAGTGTGTCCTGCTTTCCCAGCACTGAATCCCTCTGGAGACAGGAATTTCTCTCAATTCCAGTGACCGCAGAGAAGCAGGGTGGGACAGGAAAGTGTCCCATGGTTCTGTGACTCAGCCAGGCTTAGTGGGATATGGGGAAGGAGCCCCTGGCTGGGAGGGTGAGGAGAGGCTGGCATGGAATTCCCAAGGAAATGGGGCTTTGGGGAGGAAAAATGGGAATATTTGGATTAGGCTGACACAGAGTAACTCCGTTAATTACATAAACAGATAATTATAATGAAATTAAATTTAAATGGGAAAAGCAGCTAAAGTTCCCAACGCAATTAATTCCATCAGAAATTCCTTTCCTTAAGCGAGTTCCTTCCCGAATTTCCTGATTCCTCCCAGGGAATCCCGGAGCCGATTTGTGCCCAGCAGTGCCAGGAGTTGCACAGACGTGGATTAAACATCCCCGAATTCATCTCAAATTCCTGGATTCAGGAAGATCCCAACTCCAGCCCCCTCCAGGCACCAGAGCCCTTCCCTGGGCCTGTCCCAGGAAATCCAAAAATTCCAGGGAAGTTGCCCAAGACCAAATCCCAAGAAATAAAACGCTTAAATTGAGGATTTGTTTTTCCAAAGCTCATCCCAGTGGGAAATCTGTGGGATAACAAACGATTTTCTTCCTTATATTTTCCAAAATATCCCTCTGCAAAATCCATTTGAATCCTTCCCCCTGATGTCCCACCCAAATTATTATTCCAGGTGCTGAATATCCAAAGAAAGATTTTTGGGATCAATCTGTTGGGGGATTATTTAGAGGAAAAGTTCAGTGGGAGGCTGTCAAAATTCCCAAAAATTATCAGCTGGGTGCTCCCAAGGAAGGAGGCAAATGGAGAAGGATGAGTTGGAGGAGGATGGATTGTGGGAATGGACTAGGAAAATAAAATTAAAAAAAAAAAATTAAAAATAAAATAAAATAAAATAAAATAAAATAAAATAAAATAAAATAAAATAAGTTAAATTAAATTAAATTAATTTTTTAAAATGAAGTAAAATTAAATTAAATTAATTAAAATAAAAATAAAATAAAGTTAAAAATAAACTAAATAAAATAAACTAAATAAAATAAGATAAAAATAGAATAAACAAAAAAGTAAAATAAAATAAAAATAGCAAAATAACTTGAAATGAAATAAAAATAAGTCATGTAAAATAACATGAAATAACATTAAATGAAATGGAATGGAATGGAATAAAATGATAAAATAAAATAAGATAAAATATAATCAAATACAATGCAACACAACACAACACAACACAACACAACAAAATAAAGTAAANAGAGCTCCCGAGAGGCCCAGCAGATATCCGGAGCGCAGGAGGCTCCCGCGGCACACGCGGCGCGGGCGGTTCCGGTCTCACCTGGCGGATGCCCAGGCGATAGGCCAGGATCCGATCCACGGCGCTGGGATTCATCTGCGTCCACTGCAGGCTGTAGGAATAGACCCGCGGCCGGTTCTGCCACAGCGGGTTGTAGGTGTCGTAGTAGAACTCCGGGGCGTAGGCTTTTCCTGGGGGGAAAGGATGGGATTAGGGAAAGCCCTGATGCCTCAGGTTTGGCTTTTCTATGTTTCAGATTCTGTGCTGCTTTAGTGTGGGGGTCTGGGCTTCACATTATGGGATGGTGAGCTCTGCACAGAGCAGGGACACAAAACAATTCCTGCTCCAGCTGGGGACCAAGGACAAATGATCCAAATCTCAGCCCAGGAGCACAAACAAGGTGGGCTGGAGAGAGAAAAACAAGCAGGATGGGAGTGCATGGGCTAAAGCTGGAATGGGACAATGAACTGCAAGGTGCAAATGGAGCAGAACTGATCCAAGGCAGAGACCCCGTGCCCGCTGGTGCATTTTGGGGCCATTTTGGTTCCTCTTGGGTGCAGCCCTGGCTGGGCTCTTGTGCTGCCCAAGGTGGATCCATGGAGGAGATCCTTTGAATAAATCCCTGCTTTATTCTTTAACTCCATCCAGCCTCTGTTCCAGGGCAGCCTTCACAGGGCATCACCAGAAATCACAGAATGGCCGGGCAGCCAGGGAATAACTCAGCCAGACAAGAATTCATCCCTCCATCAGGAAAATGAGGGAAAACACAGGGAAATCATCAGGAAATAACTTCAGATGGGCATTCCCAGATCCAAGGGTTCTAACTGGAGTCATCCCTCATGCCCAGGATACAAGGGCTGAGATCCAACTGCAGCCATCCCTTCATTCTTGGGATCCAAGGGCTGAGATCCAGCTCCTCATTCCCAGGATCCAAAGGTTAACATCCAACTGCAGCCACACCTCATTCCCAAAATCCAGTGGTTGAGATCCAACCCCTTATTCCCAGGATCCAGGGGTTGAGATTCAACTGGAGCCACCCCTCATTCCTGGGATCCAAAGGCTGAGATCCAACTGCAGCCAGCCCCTCATTCCCAGGATCCAGGGGTTGAGATCCAGCCCCTCATTCCCAGGATCCAAGGCCTTGCAATCTTTCTACTTCCATCTGTACTTTTGCAGGGATTTGGCAGTGGGAATAATTGGGAAAGGCTGGAAAAACCTGGGAAAACATGGCCTGCCTGTCACATGGAATATAGGAGGGATATGGACTCATTACGCCCTTCCCTTTATTGGGATTTTAGGAGTTTGTGACAAAACAAACACTGAACTTAGGGATTTTCTCCTCAAAACTATCCCTGACCCAGGTGGAAATAGAGAGGGCTGAGAGGCATTTCAAATTCCAAATGGGACAATTTCCATCAGCAGAAAAGCAGTGAGAAGAGGAGGGAAAAATGCCTTAAAAGCCCCCCAAAATGCAAAGGAACAAAGGCAAAATCCTGGGAATAAACACCAACGTGGCACCTATTGATCCAGCTTTTCTCTCCGACCACGCTTTCCTTTTCCAAGGATAAAAAGCCCTTTTAGCCAAGATATTTTTCCCAATTGCCCGGGGAAGGAGGACCTTCAATTAGCCCGGAGTGGAGGAGCAAACAACAATATTCCAAGGAGAGGGAGCAAAGCAAAACCGCTGCTGGAAAAAAGGGGCTGCAGCGGGAATAAAAAGGGAGCAGCGGTCGAGACGATTTGTTTTCCTTGTTCCTGAGAAGTGGGAATAATGGGAAAAGCTCATGCTGGATGCAAATTATCCTCTTCCCACTCCCACTGCTGTTGGATATAATGGGATCTCTGGGGGGGACTGAGAGGAGCCATAATGAGCCACTTGTCACAGGAGGGGCACTTGAACAACACCGGCACCTTTGGGGGAATAATGAGGCGCCGTGAAGAGCTGCATTATCCCAAATCCCTGTGAAAACAACACCGGGAAAGGAGAGGCTGGAAATTCAACAGCACAACACCGGGAGCTTCCCTTGTAAACTTTGGGAAGCGGGGCTGAGGTTTGGAGTGCAGGGAAAGCAGAGGTGGCTTCTGGAAGTGTTGGAGTTATGGGGAACCTGGAAATGTCCCTTGTCCCCAAAGTCCTTGGCTCTGGATATTGAGAGAGGAGGGACCTGGAGCAGCTCCTGGATATGATCCAGTGGAGGGATGTGAGGATGTTGGTTTGTTGGTTTTCTCTGA
>WBNO01016711.1:6129-38364 GCA_013400575.1 Peucedramus taeniatus
AGACCCAATTCCTATCACAGTCATTTGGATTTGAAGCCTTTTCAAGAGATCTGGAAGCCAGAGATTCAAATGCTTGTATCCAATTAGGAAGACCATCGGTGTAAAGAGCAACAGTATGTGTGTGCTTTCATCATTGGCTCAGTGAACATAATCAAGCTATCCTCCATTTCAGTCAAAGGTGTATCACAGAGAAGAAATTAAATCAAGATTTTAGGTCTAAAAACACAAAACAGTAACATTTGAGATCATGTTTCTATCTGCTACTGGGTGTACTTGGAAGCAGATATTTGTGCCCTCCTCCCAGCTAAGGTCATTTTCATATTTTGTCAAATGTATGCATTTTTTGAAAATGCATAAACCACCCTCAGCATAGAAAACAGAATTCAGATTCTCCTTCTCCTTGGTGTGTGCCCTAAACACAAACCAAGAACATTTTATTCTCTATTTCTGATGTCCAGTTTTTGGTGTTGGGGCAGAGGTGAGGCTGTATGCTGGGGTAGCTTCAAAAGAACAATTCTTGGTTCTTTTATGCCAAAGAACAATAACTAATCCATTTCTTGTTGTTGTTTTACAATGTTATTGTGGAAGCTGAAAAAATGCAACTTTCAGTCTTCTAATTCTTGATGGGAAAACTGAACTCTGCTACTCTGGAACCTGTGCAAATTTCTAGAATCACTTCTCAGAAAGATGTATCAGTATTAACACCATTTTAAAGCAAAAGCTCCCAACAAGTTTTAGGTTTCTTCTTACAGAGTTTTTACCATAAATCCAGAAATTAATCAGATTTTTTTTTCATAAAGTACCTACAATATCAAGTTGCTATAAAGGCAAATGCTTGTCTATTTCAGTTTGAAGCACAAGCTACACCACATGTCTCTGCTACCACAGTTAATGTACTTCTGTGTATGAAAGCAAAGGAAATCAAAATAGGTCTCTCTTTTATTTCCTTATCAAAAAATAGTGGACATAGGAAACTTAGGATTCTCCAGCAATAGACAGCAAGTATGCAGAAGGCTCTTCCATTTCAGCTCTGTTTTATGCAACTGTACAGTTTTTGGTTGATGCTAGCTGTGAATAGTTGAGAAATTGAATCTCATCTAATTGTGTTCAGATATTGTCCTGATGTATTCAAGTACTGTCAAATGCAGTACTTCATGAGTTCTTATTGGAATGCACATCTTCTTCTGGAGTGAAAGTAAATATTTTCATCATGACACTTCTTTTTGTTATTAACATTGCAACTGTTACTATTTCTACATATTTTTTTTTACCTCATCCTTTCTTGCTTTGAAATCACAGCAAATGAAACTTTATTTTGAAACTGCTTAGAGCTGATGTATTTATTAGCCTCAAACAGGTTTATCCTAAGGAAGTGGTTTTGTTCCTGGCATTAGAGATTTGTAAATTAATGAAAGATAAGTAAACAGAATGTTTGGAGACAGTGTAAGTTTCAAATTGAAATGATCAAATCTTTTTCATTCAATGTTATATGTGATTTTACAGTCCAAAATTACCACAGATATCTTGTATAAATGCACACATTTTAGTGCAAACTTTCATATACACACTCTCTCTCCTCAAAGATAGGCATATTATACTCCAAATTGTTGACACAATACACAGATTATATGAGAAGGTAATAAAGCACACAGAAATAAATGCAGTGACAAATGTACTGCATAACACCAAACCATTTGCTATACTGAATAATCTAAATCTATAAATTATACTAGCAGTCTGAATTACAATTTTTGCAAAACCCTAAAATGAACTGTAATATGTCAGGCAAAAATCATTTTCCACTGGGACTTTATGTCAATGGTCTCCATGAGTGAAATCTTGACTCCTCTGAATTCAAGAGAGAAGCTTCTCACAGGGCTATGATACTTCATAACAGAAGAGGATCTGGGTCCCAGAGCTGTGAGAGACTTTTAAATGATCCATCACCTCAGTGCTGTTCACATTGTTCTTTGGAAAGGAACTGAAAGAGCCTTTGAACATCTTTCTTCTTTGAGAAGAAATATTTAAGTCAACAGGGCTGAGAAAAGAGATTCTCATTTAGATATACCACAGCAGTCCCACTACTGGTGAAAGTAAGCTATTGAGATGAGAAATCATACAACAGATGTAATTTTATGAAGTACTATATAGTAGCTACCATTGCAAACAAACAAATAAGACTATAAAGGGATTCTGTGGCACCAAGAAGAATATTTTTTCATGAAGTTTTCCAATTTTGGGTTAGCAATCTGTGTCCTCCTGTGCATTTTAGAGTAGCATTCACATATCTGATTTCTTTCCTAGGTCTCTCAAAATAAAATTTTTTCCCCATTCCCAAGAGACCTGCTAAATGTAGTTGAAATGCTTTGGTCTGCTCTTAAAACAGGATCTGGTTTTAAACAGAGAGCAACTACACAGAGAGTAGGGGGTAATATCACTTAATCCAAAACTGATACTCTTTTATGCAGAGATCATGAGTATAATAAATCTTGTCTTGAATTTTAAGACTATTTTCTATGCAGAGCACCAAGGTGATAAATTGTCTAGATTTCTGCAAGGACAGTAAGGAAAGAACCCTGGGTGTTGCAAACATATAAGGAGGAGCTTACAATTCATTTCACCCCCTCCTTTGCAGGTATTTTGTCTAACCTTCACTCACTAAATTTAACCACATACTATCCCACCTCCATTTCATTTGCAGCCACTTTGGAATATGCATCTTATTTTGTTTCAGTTTCCACTAGTGTAGTAGGTTTCAACTTAGCACTGCTATTTGTTTGAAAAGTATACTGAAACCCACACAGTGGCCAAATCTATTTCTTTCTGGTGTGGTCCTAGCTGGTTCTGTGATAGTCAAAACTTTCAATTCTACACTAAGAAAACAATTCTTAATTACATTCCATTTTTAACTGTTCTGGGTTTGCATCCCTCTTCTGAGAGTAAAATAATAGATTCATATTTTGTGAGTTTTAAGTACAAACCCTCACAGAAATTTATATCAAAGCAGAGGCTGGCATGATTCTCTTTTTCCAATAATTTCCATTTTTAAAGTTTATAATGAACTTTACCAAATTAGTCTTTTAATCTCCTCATTATAAACGTAATGATGAAGGAAGACAGATTTAAGAAACAAAATCCTTAATAAAATCTCCAGTTATAGGAACTTTAAGCACACTTTTATATTGTGCAATATTTACCAGGCATAGAGAAGGTTTTTTTTTTTTTTTTTTTTTCCTTAGGACTCTGCATTTATTTTTAAGTGCTGTCTCTGCTGCTATTAAGATAGGGTAGCTGTCTATGAGTCTGCGATTTCCTCCTGTGGAGCTTTACAAGCTGTTGACATTCTCCTGTAGTGAATTGTGGTTGGTTATTCGACACCTCTTTGGTAAACCTTAAGATGCAAAAAAAAACCCCATAGTGCTCATGTGGTTTTGGAAAGAAGTTGTTCTGGACATGCAATTACTTCAAATAACTGTTGTCTGCTACTAGGAAGCATTCCTCATCTCTTTCAGCATGGCTGGATAAATTGCACTAGAGCAGTCAAGGGCTGTTTTCGTCCTTGCGAAGATGCGTGCTCTTACTGTTACACCAGCTCCTCATCTGCCTCTCAATCCCTTCATTAAATCTGGGTTAGCAGCAATAGGCTCTTACTAGAGCTGTCATTTGACATTTTCTAAAGTATTTTCTGGGGAGATCTTCGGATGATTCACCTCAGTAACACAGAAGAATTTCTCACCCTGAATTCCCAAAGCAAGTATCCTTGCTCACTCAAGAGCAGACACTTGATCATGGGTATACAACAGCAGCTGTTCTATAATTAATCCTAGGTTCAGCTGATTCCTAATTAATAATTAATGTTGTGTTCAGCAGTTTACTTATAGCAAGAATTCAATTATTTAGTTTTGTACAAGGAATGCAATCTGTCTTTCTTACATTTTGAGTATTTAATCCATGAATAAATAGAAAATAATGTATTTTCAACTAACTGTGTTGTTTATATTAGGAGTTAGGAACAATCAAACCAATTATTTTTAAAAGAACAGTTTTCTACAATATCATTTCATTTTATATCCCTTTTCAAAATGAACAGTTTTCAAAAGTTATCAGTTACACTTCCAAAACAGCTACCATTCATTAGAAGTTCATATAAAAATTTCACTTATTATTTTTAACTCTGCTTATACTGTTAATGAACTTCTGGTCTTGCTTTCCTTATGTCCTTCCTTAATTCGCACTGGTGACAATTTATGGTGAGTTTCAATATCCTTGTTGCTGTCAGATGGATTGATAGTCTTCGTAACCATGTCTCTCCATCCAAGCCCAGCTGGACAAGAGGAAGAGTCTCTAGTAAAGGTGGCCACTAGAGAATTGGAGTGTTTGATTCATGTATGAAAGGTTTTTCATTCCTAATTCAGAGGTTCTAGATTCATTGTTTTTTTCCATAGAGAAAGAAAGATAACAGTAGTTTAAATAGTGAATAGGAAACAAAATGAAACCTAATCACTGTTCAGATACCTGCTTCTAAGGAAAGGCAAAATCCCTGTATTTCAAGGTCACATTATTTTGATCTGTTAGAGTAGTCCATTATCAATCACCCAAGGACTTCCCTGTATATATTTGTCTAACCAACATCTGCTTGAATAAATGAATCTGTGAATCTCATCCTGCCTTTAAACAGATGAGAGGGAAGGAGATCTGATCTCCTTTATGTAAATTAAATGCGACCTCTGGGCTCTTGGTAAGGTGCCAGTGCATCCTTCAGCTGAGCAAATATTGGAGACCTGATCAAAGCCTATTTTTTTTTTGAGACTGTTACATGTTAAAGAATGTATTTATTTGTGACATTCAATTCACTCAGCTTTCCAAAATCAATAAAATAATCCTTGTTGGAGAGCTCTGGATAGAGAATATAATTCCCTCTGGCTCATAAAGGGATATGTTGTCATTAGCAGGGTTTGTGGATTCTGTGGCATTCTTCGTTCAGTCAGTGGCACAACCAGTTCCCTAGAGAAACTTAGTTTTCACTTACAGAAATGGGAGTGTTCCCTAAAGAATTTCTACAGAGAACTTGTATGGGAAAAGGCTGATGTCTCCCGCAGTATTGTCATCAAGAATGGTCTTAAGAGATGTATATCACATGAACTTGGTTTTATTTAAAGTGAAGCACATGGACATAGCAGTGAAAAATAGATACATTTTAAGGAAAATGACTAGATATTTATGACTTTATCCTATTTTATGTTTCTACATTTAAGAGCTTTTAAAAATATATATCAAAACATTTTTCAATTAAAGACTCCCTAATGTGTCAAAAAATAAAGTTGTCATTTTCAACCTGCACATTTTCTAATTTTTGTACTAAATCATTCTGAGCTTGTTGTGTGAAAGCATTACTAGCCATGGATCCCATGTGCTAACTAATTATAGAGTGGACGTGGGCTGAGAAGTGTCCTGGCATGATGCAGCTAGAGCGGCTTTCTCACTATTCTTTCTGAAGTATTTGCTTCATCTCTCACTCTGGTTACATTATACCATCTGCTTTCAGTTCTTTCCAATCTTGCTTCATAGAGGACAAGGGTGTAGCCACTTTTAGAAGAAGGAAAATGTCATCCCCCAAATCTTTCCTGTGTTAAAAAAAAAACCCCACAGCAAAACCCCAGACCAATGAGGGCAAACAGTCCCCTAATGTGTTACAGCTGCCTTGTGCATGAGTGCAGCCATGCACATGGGGCTTGGGGTTTTTTTGAGAACAGTACTTACCAACGTTCTTTTTTGTATCCATAAACACTTCCAAAAACTTTTGGAAAATCTCAATTGAGACCATATTTTTTTTTTCTCATTCTTCTATATCCATATTGGAAACTATATATTAGTTTGGATCAGATATATACTACACATATTTTATATGAAGTGTACACCATATAAAGCTAAAAGCATCCATGCTTTGACTTCTCTAGCAGTTATGATATCAATATGGTTAAGTGGTTTTAAGTGTAATCATTCAGAACCCTAAAAATCTGGTCTTAATACTGTATCTTGCAGAGAAGAATGGATGTTATTCTCAAGCACTTACTGCAAAGTCAGTATGCTGGAGTTTTTCTCCCTGCTCCTGTAAAATTATTGCATTTATCCCACATAATATGAATTGTATAGTTCACATTGTGGTAATCTGCCAGTGGTTAGAATGAAGACAGGCACTTCCCAACAGTAGATAGACTGGGGGAAAAACTAAAACAAACCCCAGAGTGTGTCTAGAGTAATATTTTTTTCTGTACTATATATGAATTGCTTTATCTGTTCTCTCCCTGTAGCATTCTGAGATGAGTTTTAACAGTTTTTAGATAAAACTTTGAATTCTTATTTTGAAGTATAATATGTTTGCAGTGTTCAAACATGCTTCTGATCCCAGACAGGAAAGGGGATAAGGATAATTCTGTAAATCTGAAATGAAGGAGCATTTCCCCATCAGCCTCTGTCAGGTCTGTGATGCCAGTTAAAGCTGGGAGCTCAGAAGTCTGGTTCAGAGAGATCCCAACCTGACATATGACAAAATGAGGACAAAAAAGTCAAAGCTTGGTAAAATCAAATTTTGCTAATAAATTAGCATTACCAAATAATAAGATCGCCACCATAGGCAGATAAAAGGGTACAAATGTTGTATTTAATTGAACCAAATTTAATTTGTCCCTCACAATTCTTTAGACATTTTAATCCAAGGGTCATGTTGTATTCACATATTGCAATTGAATTATCTCAGACTTAACATAGGGTAGAAGTTGAATAAAGCTATCAGGGAAGCACTTTGCCACATATCAGCTATTCTGTTAACACTGCCTTAGCTCACTTAGCTAGTGAATGTAGTGGAATTCAAGTTAGCTTACCCTAAAATTATTATTTTCAAAAGAAGCAAAATATATTTAATTGCCATTAATAAGGGAAATTAAAATATGTTTTGGGATTTAAAAATTTGCCTTAAACTCAGATTTGTCTTTTACCCAGGCAAATGTGACTGTATTTGTACATTATAAAATTTATTAATATTTGTTTCTCAGACTACTTAAAGAGCATTGTTTCCAAGAAAATACCAGTGCTTAATGCTGAATTCTGTGAGATGTTTTAGCCGTTTCTAAGGAAGAGAAAGGTCACAGAAATTTACTGCGTTATATAAATGCAATGATCTCTCCATATGCAGCTTCTCTGCAGTGAAATACAGAATAGTGCTAGCTGAATTTTCTCCATTGTAATTTTACTTTCCTTACTCTGAAAATCATTGCCAATGGCAAGGGAAGCTATTAAAGTGCTTAGAGAGTGTCTTGTATTTATAAAAAAGCATAGCAGGTCAATATTTTGCTTACAGAATCATAGAATACTTTGGGTTGGAGAGTGGGTTATTAATGTTTAATATAATGTTTAATGTTTATTTTTCATTTTGATGCTTGAATATCAACATCCTTGCAAATTTTTGCCATTTACATAAAATGGATGGGTCTCTTTTATTAAAACAGCTTGCATCTGTTTTTAAAGCAGTTAAATAGTAGACACTATCTATGTGCCATTGAAACACATTATCTGGAAAATGTCTGTAAAATGCATTTCCTTCAGAAGTACAGTTAGGACAATTTTTGTGGAAGTTTACTAAGAGCATTTTTCATTATGAAGTAAGAAATTAAATATTTTTCAGGTAGAGTATCTATTTTAGGGGGAAAACTAACATATGTAAATTTTACTTATTTTGGTTTATTGAGTCTCAACATGCCACTTCTGTGTGTACTGTGACCCAAACTTCTTATATTATTTTCATATGGATTTGGATTTAGTTAAAGCAAACAGATAATCATCTCAGTTGGTACAGATGTAACTGCTTTACTATGTTAGAAATTGTATTGCTCCCTGCTCATTTTCAAACTCTAGAGAGTTTCACACTATTCCCATGCTTTTAACTTAGATTAATTCACATTTAGATACAGCCAGCATTTATACTCAGTGCAGAGTCCCAGGTATAAATTTTCAAAATCCCCTTTTCCTGCAGTAATTTTTGCACATATTCAAAGGAGTTTAAGCTGTGGAGGAATACACCAAGGGGACCCTGCTGACTTGTGCCAGAGCACTCAGGCATGCTTAAAATCTCCCTTGCCTTTGAAAGCCCACCCAGGTCCTGCACTCAAGAATGAGGGTTGTGCAGAGAGGAAATCCTACTACTTCCTCTAAATTGCCTCTAAGAAATTATTAAATTCCTTGATTTATAAAAGCAGATTTTTTTTTTTTTTACAGTGTGTTTCTAACCTGCTTTTATCTTTCTCTTTCTCAGTGAGTTTTATTTTGAAGTAAAACAGAAATAACCTTTTCTGAGTGTTTGGTAGTTAATTTCAGTGCAAGCATATGTTCAGCATGTTCATTTTTAATCCCATTTACCAGGGGACAACACCACTGGGCTCAGGCATCTGTAGCAGCCTCCACACCTTCATGTTCATCACTCTGCCACGAGCAGCACATGGCAATGCTCAGTGATTCTGCCCTCTCCCAAGAGCTGGGTGTCAGGCTGCTGCTGATTTATGTGGAGCCATTGCCTGTGCAGGACAGCAGCGCTCCTGTTGCTCCCTCAGAAGCCTTCAAGGTCGATGTGAGCCGAGGACAGAGGGGCCATTCTGAAACGGTGTGGCATAACAAATGGAAGTGTCCCGTTTCAGCAAGTCGGCATGAAGTTTATTCCTGTCATTGGTGTCACCAAATCAAATTTACTCGCAAAAGTCAAAGCTATCAAAGCCTCCCTTGTTTCCTTGCTTATAATTCAGGAACTACAGAGACATCTACTGGTGCTTTTTATACCTTTAGGTACAACTTTAAGGCATTTGGGAGCGAGATAAACGAGTCCTGAATCTATAAGGTTGTTAATTTTGCCTTTGTGGTTGCAGCTTTAGGGTGAAAAATTAGGACAATGGGGCAACCATGCTTCACCTTTGAAAAATCATAATAATAAGTAAGATTAGTAATTTAAAATTAAAATTATCAGTAATAAGCAAACTGATAAAATAAGGCAAGGTAGAGAGAGTCATGAAGTGAACTAACTTAGGTAGAGAGAGTCATAAAGTAAAGCTTCAGTGGAGGCTTAAAGGGCTTCAAAATCCACTCTCTCTCTCTGTGTGTGTGTGTGTGGTGACTGCTAATGACAGATATTCTTATTAGGCTAAATAAGATGCTATCTTAAAATATAGTAAATATGGACTCCTTAACAACCACTTCTGCTATTTCAGGTAGTCCTTACTGAAATAAAAATAATAAAACTTGAGGGTCTTCAGTGGAAAGTAGCCTCTTCTTTAGGCACAATTATCAGGCAATCTACACACAGATGAAGTTTCCACCAATAACCAGCTTCACACTCTTAAATAAACATCTCTGCCACTTCCCTGTTGCTTTCCTGTGCCTGTTGCAGAGCTGTGCTCTGGTAGGTCTGATATAAACCCCACATTCTCGTGTCAGGCCTGTTCAATGAAAGATCTACCAACATCTGTGAAGTTTAACATTAGGGTAGCTAGTTGTGATCACTGTGAGGGACTTCTCGCTCAAGGCACCAGTGAGGCAGCTTGCTCCAGGCCACTTTCCTCTTTGGAGAGTCTTTGCAAATCCCACTAGAGGTATTTCCAAAGCCAGTCCTGGTCTGTCCTTTGGATCAATCTCCAGCAGTATATAAAACAAGTTGAGGATGATTTCTCATGTGGGACCGAGTGGCATAGCCAAGCTCACAGCAGCAATGCACCTTCCAAAGCAGAGTATTCAAATATGCATTATAAACAACTTGTCCCTGGGCCTTCTCTCAGACCTATGTCAAAAACCTAAGATATTGTGAAATAAAAATATATATTTTGCTCAGCTGAGACCTGAAATCATGTGTGGTCTGTATGGTAATCAATGAGCATTCCCCAATCTCTGTTGTGAGGATGTGTGGAGGTGTTTGAGGGGTCAAAGTCACAGTCCTGAATGACTGTAGGAATGAGAATCAAACTGCTCTCACCGTGGTTTTTCTGCATGTGGAGAATATCCTTGACATTTGCTGTGGCTTGAGCCATGCCTGCATACTGCCCTCAACAGAATGAACAGGGATGAGCAAAAACCTGCTTTTGGGAGCTTGGTGACTGTTCTGCACTTCTGAGGATTGTGGATCAGTGTTCAGGCATGTGATATGTGGGGTTTTTTTGGTTTGTTAGTATGGGCAGGCAGAATTGCTGGAGCAAAAGTAGGTCAGACATTGGTTGTAAATGACAAGGAAATAAATGAAATATGGAGTGGAGAGTGTAAGTAATTTGGCAGAGAGTCAGAGAAAAATTGCAATGAAAGGTGAGGGAAAGAAATTAAGAAAAAAGTAGCTACCAATTGTAAGACTGGAAAGGATATAATAAGGGGGCTTACACAGATAAAAATGAGGAAATAGAAGGAAAAGGACATAGGGTAAGACAAGAACTGCCAGAGGAAACAGAAGGGGTCTAATTGAACTCAGCATACAGAGATCTCTACTCAAGCATGTGCTCTCTAGGCATTTCCCTAATTCCTATGGTCTTTCCTAATGATAAACTCTAATCCCTACTAGAACAGAGATATTTGTTTCATTTATCAGTAGACCTAAAAAGGCTTTTCCTACCTTCAGGACAAATATTCTCAAAAGCAAATCATGGCACATTAGCTATGTGGGAAATAATAGCTTTGTCTTTTCTTTCTACAAGTGCTTTTGCAGCAAAGCTCTTCATCCTGCCAATGCAAATAATCCATTTATTGGCAAAATATTTAAGCACTTGTTTGTTTTAGACACAGACATAAGAATGTTAAGGAGTTTCATCCCAACTATGTGTTTTATTTAAAGCTGTACCTATGCACTTTCCTTGAATGGGACCTTTAGGTGTGTACTTGGCTGTCTGTAACTTAGTCCCTGTATCTCTGAATCAAAAATCTACCACATTATATAACCAGAGACTGGTTCAAAAATCAGTCTCATCAGAAATTTGACTAATTCTGGAAGGTCCAATTAACATCATGCAGCTTCCACTCAGATCAGAGAGGGCTGGGCAGCCTTCTCAGAGACCATCTGTGCTCAGCTAATGCTCTTTCAACAGCACTGTGCTGCCAGCACTTGCAAGCAAGGGCTAAGGAGGAGGTGGGATTGCACTGGAGAGTCACCAGTCCCTTTTTTATACCTCCTTTCACCCACTCTGCATTCTGTGATGTCAGAAGACACATCTACAGAGATGCCAGGCTCTTCCACACACAGTTTCCATCAACACCTGACCTGCTGACTGTTCCTTCCCAGGGGAAATATATAGATGAAGCTCTCTCCTACTGGAACACAATGCATTTCAAAGGGTTTAGCACTGATTTCACCTTTTGTACAGATTTTAATACATATATAAAGTTACTATTAAAAAAATGAAAATTATCTTAAGCTTTTCACTCTTTTATACTTTAATTTTTAGGATTTTATTAGAAAAATTGATCTGAGAACTACAAGGACCATGCTTCCTGAGACTGCTAAAGAACCTCTACTATGTGCCACTAGAGACACAAGAGGCTCTCTAAGGGGGTTTATCTTCACACTTTTGTACACTTTTAAATGTTCTGAGAATGAGTGGTGAAGTGTTATTGGATTTGCTAAATATACCCATATGCTGATATCTGCAGCACAGTTGAAACACATCCATGTATGTTATTGCTGTTGACAGAGCATAACATATAATTAAAAGAGAAAGGAAAAAAAAGGCAGAAGAGGAATAAAGCCCTATCTTAAAGACTTCTTTTAATGAATGTGTTTAACAGGAGCTATTTATTTGTTCTTATAAAAAATCAAATCAACAAAATAATTTCCTTGGGTGAGATTCCAGTATTTTCTTAATACAATAACAAATTACTTTTATTTAATAATATAGCAGTAGCACTGAAAAGCATGAACAGAGAAAAGCTTTTTCCACCCTATGAATGGACATTAAGAAATAATTCTTCCACTAGAGTAAACTGACAAGACAGACTACCTGTGCCACAGACTGAATATATTTGTATGTTGCATTTTGTTAAAAACATTGTGATAGAAGTGCTTAAAAAACTGAGAAATTTCTTTCAATCCCACAGTTTACTGGACTGGCATTCATTGAGACTACACATGGTCAGTATAATCATTAGGAGTACATATAAAAACAGTTAATCCTTAACACCTTTATATTAAATCAGCTGCAGGTGGGCAATCCTACACACCTCCAGTTAAAGCAAGTTAGGGCTGATGACCAGGGAGCCCAGTCACCAAGATGGAGGTGGCTAAGATTCAGAGCACTTTGATGAAGAAAACTGTGCCCCAAGTATGGATCTTTCTATTTCTTCATTATCTTTTCTGCTCAATGCTTTCTACAAAATAAAGGGGGTGATCTCACCTGCTTTTGACCTAATTTTTCTATTTGGGGATGGACAGGACTTGTTCTGTTTTCACCAAACATCTTCCCTGCTTGCTTGGCAGGTTACTCTCTCAGACATCTCTCACTATACTTTCTCTGTTCTTATCTATTTTATCTTATTTGCTGCTTCCACAAAACACCATGTTGGAGGAAATACACCACAAATCTCCATTTCCCTGTTTGCAGTTATATACCACCTCCATAGCTAGCTGTGTGTAAAAAGGTTAATTGCTCCTTCTGGTATTGGTAGTATAACCATGTTAAAAAAGGTCTACATACTGTCATACATTTTAATGTCCTTAAATGTGCATTTAAGTCAAGCAAATATTAGTCATATCCTTCTTAGCCAGCTAACAGACATTTCACCTATTCCTTTATTTGTACAGTTGACTGAACTCCCTTAAATAAATTGCATGCAGTCAGTGATTTAAACAAAAGATATGTAGACAAAAATGTGACCAACAGCACAGAGAAAATCAGATTTGGTTTCCAGTGAATGAGCACAAGTCATACCAAGCAAAGCTTGTTCATCAACGTGATTTTGCTAAATGCCCAAGGCCAGAGGTTTGCACAGGCAGGTACAGAAGGTGCCATGTGCAGCAGTTTTTCCTTTCAGTTTTAGAACTGGGACTTAATCTGCACTTGCCTTCTTTGTTTTCTCTCTCATGGGAGAACCTGGGGGTTGGAGACTGTGGCCTTGTCTGGTAGCTACCCACCCACTAAATTTATAAACACTCAGGGGAAGCTTCAGTCAGTTAGAACATCTTCAACCAACAATTACTCCAATAGCTTTTCCCCTGAATCTTCTCCTTTTCTGCTTCTGCTATCAATACTGTAAAGGGAAATGACTGTCTTTTTTTTTTTTTTTTGGTAAATATTCATGGTTTTGGTTTTTTTTTTTTAAAGAAATAAT
Source organism: Peucedramus taeniatus (assembly GCA_013400575.1). NCBI lineage: Eukaryota > Metazoa > Chordata > Aves > Passeriformes > Fringillidae > Peucedramus > Peucedramus taeniatus. The sequence continues at coordinate 19,468 of WBNO01016711.1, forward strand.
AATTTTAAGTGTTCTTTAAATTCTCTAACTTTTTATAATGTTAAGAGGCAGGATACCTTGTTTTTTCTAATATATAAAGCATTTTTTGTTTTATCTGTGTAAACTCTTAAGAAGAGACACCATCATATTAAGGCCATGATCAGATTTGAATTCATCATGTATCTCATGATGCTCTAGGGACTCCTAGAAAAGAAGCTGATGGGGTTAGTCTTCACTCCCATCCTGATAAAATGAATATTCATGATCATGAAAAATTTCATACTGACAATAGGGTTAAATTCTGTTAACATTCAGAACAGTTGGACATGAGGTACAGCTGTTAAAGATTTCTCTTATATGCCCATGTCTTTTTAATGCCATGACAAACTAATATGGAAAAGGAATATTTTATATAAACAAAAAGAAAAATCCTCAGTTGGTATAATTTGGCATCATTTTGTCACTTCCTTTGTATATAACCCAGCTTTCATGCTCCTGGATCAATTTCCAGCACCTAACTTAAAAATGAAAAGGAGAAGTTGGTAGGAAAGATCCCTAAGCAGCCTAACAATGGAGAGAAAATGGGGTCCTGCAGGAACTTTTCAGTTTGCATGTGACACTTTCTCTTTATACTTTAATTCTTTGAAGCAAGCCTAAACTTAGTGAAGATATAAAGACAGATTGTGAGTATGACCAAATTTAATTCTTCTGAATATGAGCTGTTCCAATGACTCATGCAATACATCTATATTTATCTATCTCTATATGTATATATATATTTATATATTTAAAGGTATATGTATCTCAAATAAATAGTTAAAAGCCTAGGTCACCTCTAGTTACTAAAAACAATTGTAAATTGTTTAACATTATTAGCAACTCTGTTTGTTTGTTTCAGTCTTTTAAAAAAACCAAAACATGTTCCTTGAGGTTTGGGATTGGGATTGGTTAGATATGTATTCACCCTGCCTTGACACTACATCTTGGAACCAGCATAATTGCTGCTGATTGAGTGCATCCTACTGAAACAGAAAAATTATGTCAAGCTACAAAGATTTGTATAATGAACAAGGCTGAAAAAGCTGAATGTATATTCACTGGATGCAAGGGAACATCAAAGCTACCCATGCAAGGGTTATGAAGTTATAGCAGGGATTAAATCAAATCCAAGCCCAACCCTAAGATTAAAAGATGAATAAACAGATACTAAAGAGATTGTTCTCTCAAAAATTAAGGATTTAGAGAACAAAAAAAAATTAGAAATTTCATTTCTCAAAGGGAAATAAACCTGAAATATTTAAAACAAGGAACTACCACAACTATGACCTCCATCAATCAGAAAATGGAAGTTGGAACAAAAACTATTAGACAAAGAGGAGTCAAAGGGAAAAACTAGAGATATGGTTTTAAGGATCCAAAAGAAAATGGAAAGAAAATCACCCCAATCAGGGGAGGGAGATAAAAGAGAAGGCTAGGTCTTATCAGCATATATGTTTATCCAGGCTCCTAAATAAGATCATAGGCTTTTTTGTATTTATGTGTTTGTTCAGATACTTGGATTTGCTGATTTTTGGGTTGTTGTGATTATTACATTTAATTGAGAGTTTACTCCCATCATTCCCCAGTACAATCAGTAGAGGTGTCATCTATATTAAACCAGAGCAAAACAAAACAATTGTCGGCTTTTCTCCTCTTCCCTCTCCCTTGTTTGTTAATTCTAGCATCTTGACAACCAACATCAAAATCTGTAAACAAGTTTTATTACAAACCAGCAAAGAGTTTAAAAGTACATTTCTCTCTAACCATGCAAGCTCTTTTATGTCTTTAATGATTCTTTGTGGTTTGATTGTAGCCTTAATTATTTACACTGTAAATACTTAATCATTGATCAGATTATTAAAATGAATTGTAGCCTTCCACATCTCAGAACAATCAGTTACTTTGGGGCATTCCTTCATCATATTTAATCTTTTACTTAAGTCTTATAGTATTGCTTTTGGAGACCAATGGATATGTGATTCTTTTTAAACAAGCATGTGACAAATGACAGCTAGAAAAAGCCATAGAATATATTACTAGTATGAGTTTTTGGATGAACAATACTGGTTTGCACTCGTGGGATTTGCACTCATTTTCATTAACAAAGTGTCAGTTGTCAGAATACTGTAAAATAATATACAATAAGGTATAGAGAGTAACAGTGTAGCTACTCTATTTATTCATTAAAATATTCATGAGGGACTTTTTTGTTATCTGAAAAGCTCTGAAAAGAAATGAGAAGCAACAATTAGGATGAAAATCATAAGGGTAGCCAGTTAATGCACACCTAAAATAACCACTAATATCTTTAAAAAGTGCTTTAAAATGTATGTTAGCTAGGACAAAATATAGCATTCACTGTTTTCATTGTAGCAGTATGTTTACATTATTAGTGTATTCTTGTTCTAAATTTATTTGCAGGATTTTTTTTTCACTGTAAATAGCAAGTTTTGTATAACTATGGGAGCAGGCTTTAACTTATGCTTCTATGAATATTTATACTGAAATTCTGAACCAATTTCTCCAGGTTTACTTAATACGATATAGGAAAGGAAAGGATATTTTCAGTCAAGTCCTGTTCTTTTCTCTCATTACAGTATGTTCTGCAATTCCTTTTATGTATATATATACATATGTACCAGCTCCAGTTTTAAAAATGGTTAGGTTTTCATCTCTTCTGATTGTGAACTCCCATTTGGATAAGAGTCTTCAGTTAGATCTTTAGTATATCCCCTAGTCTCAACTTTTGCATTCTAGACAGTGTTTAGACAGTGTAAGTTTTCTGATCTAAAGGGATTAATCCCATTAAAGTTATCTATAATGCCATATCTATCCATAGCTACACTGGCTGCATTAGAGTCAAGAAGATCCAGTTAACACAGTCAGAGGAGTTTAAGGAATTACTCCTGTCCAAAGCAGGCATATACTGAAGGATGAATCAAACTTTAAATGTGGTTACTCACATGTGCACTCCCTCATTTCAGCAGATAAACCCCACCATCTTTGTCTAACATGCTTCTAAGCAAAGTTCCTTCTTGGCATAATTATTTCCCTTTGCAGACCTACAATAAGTTGAATTGTAAATACTTTCAATTGAACTCTGCCTCTACCCTCTCACTCTCACACTTTTTCTATTTTTATTCCTAGAAACCTGATCATTTGAAAATTGAACAACAGTGTAATAGGAAAAATTTCTGCTGTACAGGCAGGCAGCAGCAATACAAGTTTGGCAGGGAAAGCTTTTTTTCATTTTTCCAACATTATTTGGATATTCACAAATTCAAGCTCTTTAGTATATGGGAAAATTCAATTCAGCTGACACCTGCACAAGTGCTACTTTAAATTGCCATTTCTTCTGGAGTAGGTACATCAAATATATTGTAATGGAAATCTTCCATCCACTCTCAGTTAACAAGCCTGTAGGGATAATTTTCAGGACAGAAAAAGGTAAAAATATCCATTTATAAGAATAACTGAGGCATGAGGGCAATAATACAGTAATTTAAGTATTCTAGAAATAGTATGTTCCTACCCAGAATTTTCCACTCCACATCAAGGAGCAAGAGCTGATGGCTTGTAAGTATACAGATTCAGATTCTGATATGGCAACATAGAAGTCTGTGAGAGTTTTCTTGAGAAGCAGCAGTTCTGTATTTTCCCCAATATTCTGATATTAACCTGAAGCTTATTGTGGAATTTTGACTCACAAGAGACTTGAAAGAACCAATAAAAATTTTGTGGCACTTTGTGGTTGCCTCCATTCCTCAGTCAGGGCACAGAAACACTTATGTTTCTCCAAGGCTTCTGCAGCATAAAGGTTTTAGAATTTCTTTGAATCCCATCAGTCTTCTAAAACTTCCATATTCATTTTTGCAAATATCAAGTTTACGTCCAAACTGATATAAACAAATCTAATCTCGCTTGGTCTTTAATATTTTTTTTAATACTCCTTTTATTTGTATTTTTGCCTGTAATGCCAAGAGACCCTTCTTTACTTTTCAGTAAGCTTATAAAAACATTTATTCTTGTTTCCTTACATACAATATCTCAACCAACATAGGTTACTCCAAAGCCTAAAGAAAATGTTGGTGGCTAATGGGAACACTGTTCTTGAAAGTTATCCTTTAAGTTCATCAAGCTAGATACTGTTATACTGTTATTTCTTATTTAAGAGACATTTTGAAAACATTGACTGACAATGAAAAGTATTTTATTAAGTAAAGAATGCATTGAAATTTTAGTAACTAATGACAGTTTGTTTAATGCATGTTTTTAACATTTTAACATCAGTTGGAAATACTCATTCACTTGCAGATTAATAGTGGGGTGCATTTAATATTTTATACTTCCCTCATATTAGTAGAGGCTACGAACACAGAGACTTGCTTTAGGCTAGTTTGTTTAACCAGTGACGAATCTGTTATAATAAAATATGGATGTCCTCTGGAATTTTTAAAAAGAAGAGACAGTTTTTCCTAGATGTACACTAGGCAATTACAAGAGAAAATAAAAATCAAGGGGTTTCCTCAAAGTTGCACCTTTGACTTCATATATTTTAAACTCTCATTTCCATGCTCCCTGACTTCTGCTATCATGAGGAAGTCAATAATATCTGGATTTCTTTTTGTCACTCATGAAGCAACATTTTTTTGGCCCAGTCTTCATTTATATTCTGGCCAATAACAAATGTTCAATTCTTATCTAACATTGCTATGTCTGTATTTGTAATGGTTTGTAATGGTCCAACATTAATGTGTATAAGTTTACATTTCTAGAGGCAATTGTCATCTCAGAAAACTCCAATACAGAAAAGTGCATAGGGGTGTAAGTCTCTGAATGGTTTGGTCTTTTCTGTCTTCCCTTTAAAGTCTTACTTTAAATTAAATCTACCATGCTTTAAAAAAACCCCAAACCAACACTATCAAATTCTTGAGGGATGCAGGCGTGAAGGGATGCAGGAAGAATAACTGAAGAAGTCTATTTTAATAGTAACTAATTGAAGATATCTCTTTTTTCATATGTGGGGTTCCAAATTACAACATCAGAGATGAAAAATATTTTTATCCTAATCACAATCCATGTTTTGTCCCATATGAGTCTCAAATTCTTCCTGAATTTCAATAACACAGTCTAAAAATACTCCCTTTTATTGATACTAAAAATTCTTTCCTTTTGATGAGAATGGGTTAATTTTACAATGTATTTATCAATAACAAATTTAAAAGGCCTAAAAGTACCTCTAGATGCAGAAATAGTACAATTTTTGCTGCTACTGAAATGTGACGGTTTGGATTGGGTTCAAACTAATTTTTTTGTAAATTATAGAATTTCTTGAGAGATAGGAATTGTATTTCTCAGTGACATCAAGCAAGGATATAAGACCTTCTTTCCAGTTTTCTAGTTTGGCTTGGAAGTCAGCACTAACATATTATGTAGTCAAGCTGAAATTCACAGCATCCATTACTTTCATTCTTTGTAATAACGGATGGATAAAGACATTGTAGATGTGTATCCTTTGCATTGCATATCTAGACCTGCCAATATTAATTGTCTGGTGTATTAACTCCTATCCTGTAAACAATGTAAATTGAAAATCCGTATCATATTTAAATGCTGTCCTTACTGAAACTCATAGGAGCATCAAAGGTAGGAATGACACTGAGGTACCCAGCTAAAGTATATTTTGGTGGCAATTAGTCAGAATTAGTCACTTGAATATCGTTGATGATCTGGTTCTAAATTCATGCACGTGTGCTGGTTTTGAAGAACTTCTCACACCCTAGCAATGTGGCTACATGAAGGAACATGCTGGAACATACAGGACAACAACTCTTTTACAGATGGCCACACAGCACTCTGGAACAAAACCACAACCCCTTCCATGTATACATACAGGACTTAATACCTCCTTCTTTTCTTGGACTGAAATCAAACTTTTTGCACTATTCTCTCCCCTTATAATTTCTAAGATTAGTAGAAACTTGTTGTGTGGTCTTGTATCTTGGTGTACATCCCAGCTGTGAAGTCTGAGATAAGTTTAGCATCAGAGCAAGCAGTACACATCACCTAAAAGTCAGGATCCTGTTCCATGCACAAGCCTGGCTGCATCCTGCTCTGCCTGGGGCACTGTGCCAGCTGCAGAGGCTGCACTGACACACTCCAGACCAGTGGCCAGCACACTGCACCACTGTAGGGACTCAGCAGTGCAAAGGGACCTGCATCTGCACCCCAACACTCTGCAAATCCACTGCACAGACGAATTACAACAAACTTCCTTTGCATTCAGAAGTAAATTACAGCTCAGGTCTCCTGGCTGATTTTGAAGGAACTGAAAACCAGACCACATATCTAGATTTACTCCTATAACCTGATTGCCATTTAATGATCTTTTGAAAGCAAAGGAACCATTCTTCTCTTACAGTTTACTTTTCATTTTGTCTGCATTACAGTGATGTAGTAAAGTCCTTTGAGATCAGCTGAAGGAACTTCCTGCATAAATGTATTTTAAATTGTATAAATTTTCAGATAATATCCAACTTTGTGTTGGCAACCCACACTAGACAAGGGTTACTGCAAGACACCATTTTCAGTAGTTTCCTTTCATTTAAAGGTGTTGTACTATGGTACTTCTCTTTCACCATATTGTCTGACAGTATTTCTAACTTCAACACTATTCCCTTATGCTAAAAAAAAAAGAAAGAAAAAATCCCCAAACCCTATGCTGACTCCAGTTTTGCTAATGCACATAAAATAAAATAATTTTCTGTCAAAGCATGAGAAGTCTTTTTTCTTCCTCTTTTCTATTCTCCAAGTAGATCGTCCAAAAAATATTATTTTTAGACAGACATTTTTAGATGAGTGCACTTTGCATTCATTTAATGCAAAAAATAATGGAGGGATTTGCTACAAGCTGAGAGAATATTAAAAGCTTTTAGCATATCCTTGTAAGAAGCTTCAAACCCATTGGGTATACTATGATGATCACTGTTCACTCAGCAGTCACTGTCTTTAACTCATGAATAAAGCAATGCCCTGAAATATTCTCAAGAGCCTCATTGCATTTCTGGCCATGAAGTCTGCAGTACTTATCCCAATGCCTCCCATGTCTCATCTTTTAAGGATCTTGATAAATGTCTTAGAAAACCAGGCCCCACTTTCCAAAGAAAGAAACAGAAAAAGGAAAGCAGCAAAATATGATAGTGTAATGTGATAATCATGCATTTCTTGGTATGTGAAATGTGTTTGCATTAACAGAGCCAGGTGTTGGAGACATCAGGTATGAAAGTCAAGTGTGCTTGGCTTGAGGTATCAGAGACTAGGGAAGAAACAAAACAGATTTTAATTCATCTGACATTGAATTGACTGCCACAGTGAAATATTTGGCTCAAACCCTGTAAAAAGTGTTTACTAAAAAACCAAACTAACCAAATTTTCCAGAGTACCTTAGGAGTAATTTTCATATAGCTGACCTAAGACCAAATCCAATACCATTTTTAAGTACTTAAAAGTGAATTTGCATCAGAAGTAAATTTCTTCAATCCTGTGATGACATCCACAGCATAGTTTGTAAAAAACAAGGTTAATTTGCTGTAAAACACATAATGTATATATTCAGATCTTACTTGCCCTCACTTTTATCTTTACTACTGAAATCAGACAGGTACCTGCAAAGGGCAGGTACCCCTAAAAGCTGAATCACATTGCAGAAGCAGACATTCCCCTTTGCTCTCTACAGAAAATACCTTGGGATTGGTACAGGGAATGTCAGGTAAATTATATATAAAGCATGTGGAAAGATATACATATGCTTAAAGGATTTCAGGTCTACTGGCTGGTATTCTGAGTTGGGACTTATCTATAAACCCCAAAACAAAGCAGAAGACGCCACAGTAGAAATGAAATTAAATTAAACTAAATTAAATTAAATTAAATCCTGCCATCCTTAAGGATGAAAAAAGTACTCCGTGCATGAAGAAATATATTATATTATGACAGCACTTATCAGCAGCTGACAAAAGCAGTGTTAAATTTTGGTGGATGAGACAGCAACAGAATGCTCAGGTGTTGTCCCATGGAAATAGGTGGATTAACAGAACAGTGGTAACATTTAATGATGAAAACTATTTTTTAAACTAGTTTTTGTCTTTCTCTCTAGAGAAATTGTAAAACCATATTGATTTTTTTAAAATAAAAGTATGAAAATAATCAGCCCGCATGTCAATGTTTTAATGGAAACCTAGGTTTTTCCTTAAAAGGTGAAAAAAGGAAAACCAAATTCTAGTAGCTCCACCCACCCATCTTTCACTTGTAAGCAGATTTGGCAGAGTCATTAATCCATCATTAATGGTATGTTCAGAGGTCACATTATTAAAAAGAGAGCCAAGAAAATAGAATGAGAACAGTGAATGCCTAGTTTTACTATGCCAAAATTTGAAATCTCACAGCATTCTACTGGGAAAAGGTTGGTCTCAGACTTCCACCAGTCTTTAATGCTTTAATATTCTTTAATGAAGTAAGGATCATTTCAAACCATATTTAAGGTGACAATGCTTTAAAATGTGCTGGAAAGTACTACTGCATTTAACAAAGTGAATGTAAATTCTTCATGCAATCCAACACTGTGTTCAGGACAAGCTGAACTTTTACTAGTTGGCAGGATGATCTATTTCCTTCAATGAAAATATTTCATGTGTGTAAACATTTATTAATATATACACTATTACACCATTATAATATTTAATTTTTTTAAATATCCTCTTCTGTTTTTTGTGTTTCCCCGGTCTGGTTAAGAATGGCAGATAAATGAAAATGTATTTAATAGCCCACTGTTTTTTCATTCTCATTTTATTGAGCATCATCAGAATATTAGGAGGTCCTACACATTTACACTAAATAAGAAGGACCAATGTGATTGTTACCCTATGCAGTGGCAAAAAACTTTTCTTCAAAATGATGAATCAAATACTTCACTCTGAGATCAAGTTATATTAATAAGTGACTTTTAGATTAAATTCTCTGCCCCAGTTATCATAATAGCCAGTCCATATTTATAGTCATTGCAGCAAAAATTGTTCAATTTATACTTCTGCACATTCATGAACATTTACACTTCAGGAAGTTTTTAGAAAATCAAATCACACTAATAAGTAAGGCACAGTTCCTTGGTTTAGCGAGTTATGGCCTAGTTTCCCCATAAAATGATCATAATGACCCAATTCTCTCAAAAAGAAAAAATCACAATCACTTTTTCCTTCATGTAGATTTTTCTCTAAGGATTACTGTATTTGTCTTTCATATAAAACACATGTTTCTTGTAATCAAATAATATGATGACAATTACTAAAATATATCTGTTTATAATTTAATATAACAAGAACTTATCAGACTGTATGCTGTAAAGATTATAAAGCATTCCTATAACCATCACTATATGTAAATATCTTCACCTTGCTAACGAGTGTTTTATAATTAAAAGCTTCTATAATGTATTTTGTCATTATTTTTGACACATTAGGAATAGCCCTACAATCACCATAAAACTGTGTATTGTAGTGGAAAGTTTACTTTCAAAGCTCATTATAAGTTTTGTTTTGAAAATATATGTTAGTTATTATATTTCAGTTTCATTTTAAAGACACTACCCACTTAAAAACATAAATCAGACTTTTATCTATATTTGTCTAGAACTTAGTAATGTTATAAAGTGCTCTGAAGAGAACTGATTGAATGAGTTTGGAGAAGGATCAGTTCACTTCAGCTAGCATAAATCCATGAAATATCATCAGCTGGCTCATTTTGTCATGCTGAGTGCTTTTACTCAACTTAATAGCACTTTATGCTATTGTTTACAGCCTGATGTTACTCTGCTTTTGGGCCATATGACACCATTTTCAGACATTTCTATTCATCAGGCCTACAAGAGGATATAAGTCAAAACCAGCAGCAGCAAAGATGTCAATGGTAAGACACTAGGAAAATGTTTTCCCATATAGAGAAACAGCAGAAGAAAGAACAGGCATACTTATCTTTATTCAGTTCATCTTTCAGGAATATTTTCTCTGAGAAATAAAATATCCAGCAAATCTTTAGATATGAGGCACACACATCACCAGGTGATACTATTGAAAAGGGCACTGCTTCTTTTTGACACAGTTTAAAGTCATACACATTTTCTTGGCTATTAGTACTGAAATCACTGCAATGAAATCACTGCAGTTTAAAATGCTTTGTCTCTGTTTACATATTGTTTGTGTAGCTGAACACACCCAAGTAACCTCTCAGCAGACCACCTGAGCCTTTGCAGGGGGAAGTGGCATGAGGAAATGGCCAGTGGGAGGGAGGTACAGCTTGTTACATGTGTGACTACTCCAGAAATCACACCTTCACAGATGGCATGCAGAGGAAGCAATTTTGTATGACCTCTGAAGCAGAGGAAATAATTTCAGTCCTTTTAATGAATAAAATAATAGTTTTTAAAATGTGTTCAAAGGCTTAGTTTAGCTATTTGACTGACAGAGAAACAAATGCAAATGTTTTGGTTCCCAGGACACTGAAGAGATACACCCACATATGAGAAAGGCATAAAGATACAGTGTTAAGATAATCAAAAATTTCTAATAACTTCTGGCATATCTTTTCCTTGAACAGTGTTTACTTGGGCCTTTACATCACTAATGTATCAATTCATAGAATTTTGAATACTTTCTGTTACTACTCACCATTTCATAAAGAACAGAGTAGAATTGAAGCAAGTTCAAGCAGAACAGTAGTGACAGTTAAAAAAAATGTTTGTTATAAAAAAGTAAGGATTCAGTTTTTAAAATTAAATAACCAAAAAGGAAATTGTGTAGGTCTTCAAAATCATGAATGACACAATAGATGGTGATCAACTGTTTGTACTCTCTTGCAAATCTGGAACAATGAAGCATCAGATGAAGCTGATGGAAGGCAATTTCCAGTAGAAATGATTCTTGATAAAATAGGTCATTGAGCTATCTATCTCCTTTCAAAAAAAAATGTGTTGGGAGCTAAAGGTCTGTTTTGGTAACCCATGGCAAGCATATCTCCTTTGTTAAAGGGTTTTGAGCACAATAGTCCTGCTAGAGCTCAGAGAGCCCCAGAACTGAAAATACCTGGAGTCTGGAAAATATTAGCTGGATGGAGTACTCTTCTCTAGACATCCACTTTAGTTGATTTCCAGGGTAAATAAACCGGATCATTTTTTGGTGGTAATTTGGGGATAGTTTGTCTGTTTGTTTGTTTGGTCTGATATAGGAAGACAGAATCTTCCAGTTTTTATGTTTTCATTTTGTCTTTTAATAAAAAGGAAGAGGGTGAAACCCATTATTGTTTGAGTTTTTCTGTCTTCCTCTAGCAGGTATGTAATTTAGAGCTAGTTTAATTCTCAGTCACCTATGACTCATTTTAGAGAGCCCTCAAAAAGTTTTCAAAGGAAAAATAAAATAATACATCTTAAAACAAGTCTCTCAAAAAATATTCTGGTAATTTTACAAGAGCTAGACTTTCTCAGTCTTTATTAAAGAGGAATACGATTGGTTTAAGCAATATTCTGGATTTTTCGTATAAGGGTAATTCACAATTTAGAGTATCATTGATGTAGAGAATTTCTATCCAGTGCTTTAAAATTACTTTTACAAAAGAGATCACTGCAGGCATATCCAAGAATAAAAGTTTATTTTCCTAATGAAATAAAATTAAGGGATTTTTTTTTTAACAAGAGTGTGGCTCAGGACATAGGAAGATCAGGGATTCTGTGTAATATAGATTAATTAGAAGCAGCTTTTTAGAGAGAGAACAAACTTGAAAGCTAAGAAAGGTTTTATAAGGAGATACATCAGAGGGTGGAGAACAGTATCTTGTGGAGAGAGTTCAAATTTAAAGAGATTAAAATACTATGTAGGATATCTGTCTTTCACAGTCACTCTGGAAACTATTTACAGTCTTTGACATGATGAAATTAAGACAGAAGGGAAGGGCAGTGGGCCTGGCTCAAAGTCCAGCAGTGTGTGTGTCTAATTTCAAGTATGAAAATATTTAGAGCATTTCAAAAATTATTTGATTTAAGATTCCAATAACAACTTGAATAAATGCTCAGTAAGATTTCAGTTTCTATCAAGTAATTATGGCTGACTGTTGGGGGTTGGATCTGTTTCTTTTGTGTTTGTGGAATTTTTTCCTGGTGGTTTGCTAGGTAACTGATGGCTGGGTACTTTATGGATACTTGACTTAAACAAAGGAGGCAGCAGGTTTCTCCGTGTGGAACAGCAGTGAGCAGGAGTTTGGTCCGAAGACACCGCTCCGAAAGGACTGGAGTACCAGGGGACCCTGCTTGTTTTCTCTCTCTCCACTGGATTTCTCTCCAGAGGAAGACTGAACACATTTTTCTTCACCATTGGACTCTCATATAGGACTATCTCACTTCATAGAACTGTATTCACTGCTCAAGGAGGATTTCATCTGGACTGCTTTCACCACCCTGATACCCAGGGTGTCAGGTCACATCCCTGACTCTGTCAGGGCATTTTCTGAGGTTTTGTTGTTTCTTTGTTTTTGCTTGTCTCTTAGTGCTATTACATTTGTATTTGTCTTTGTTTTGTCTAATATTCCTAGTAAAGAACTGTTATTCCCACTCCCAAATCTTTGCCTGAGAGCCTCCAATTGCAAAATTATAATAATCTGAGGGAGGGGGTTTACATTCTCTATTCAAAGGGAGATTCCAGCTTTTGCTGGCAGGTACCTGTCTTTCAAACCAGGACACTGACTCAGAATATATTGCAAGTTTGGTTCTATGAATTGCTTATCTAAAGGATTTTTTACTTTAACATGCTTTTAAGAACTCAGAAAAGCTTTCTAGCATGCACACTATCAAAGCTAATGAATTTTAATAGTGACTGTTTAACACCAAAAAATGTGATTTAATCAATAAGACAAGATTTCCTTGTTAGATGAAATCTAGATGGAATCTAACAAATGAGGTTTAGATCTCATGAAGGTTTCAGAAATATTTCTGATTTTAAGAGCCTCCATGGATTATAAAAGATACATTTTTTTGCTATTATCAGCCTAGTCCAGGAGGTCTGAGGGAAGATTTAACTGCACTAATTTCTCTGGGATTGTTCTCCACTTCTTTACAGCCTGGACACCAAATTTCTGCATTGCTTCTGATAAAAAACCCCAATGGTTATGAAATTCTGTGCATGTTGCAGAAACACAGAGTTGGCTATAGGACAGGCTTTGCTAATCAGAGTGTTCCTTTTCTCACTTTTATGCTCTTTACATCAGAGTTATTGCAATTACTCTGACATCCACTCTTTAAGAAAAGTGAGTACTTATGATTCCACAGCTCCCTGCCTTTACTTTTTTTTTTTTTTTATCAGTGTGCTGCAGCAGACAAAAAGAGCACTTAGTTAAATTGTGGAGATAAACCAGTATGCTGACAGGTGGTGGGACAGCCTCACTAGACAAGAGAGGCCGTGATGATTGCAGTGGGGTCTGAAATCTCTGAATCCCCTGTAACAGCTGAGCTGCATGATCTGCATATCAAATGGAGCTTTTCTGTTACACTTTTCCATCCTGTACTTGGAGAAAGAAGGAACTGGTTATCTGAGGTAACATTAAAAATTACAGTCTGATTTCAAATTTTTACCTTATTTCACCCTATTTTTCCTAATGTTTTATATCCTTTACTCTTCACCCTGGTAACAGCATTCCAAAGCTTGTTTACATATTTAAAGAAATTGATATTTTTGAATAATGAAAACAATTCTTCTAATTCTTCTTCTCCCAAGACTATAGATTATCTTACTATCGTTTTGGTTTGTTTGTTGTTGGTTTTTTGTTTGTTTTTTTTTCTCTCCCAAACGGTATGGAATTTGAAGCCTGACAGAAGAAATGAGGACTTAACCTTTCTTTTAAATCTCCCTCTAAGTACAAAAAATGTCCTTATCTCTGTCTCTGGAAACACTTTCTTCTGTTTTTCTTTGGAGATGAAGAGTTACCAAAAAGTCAATTTTACTCATGAAATATGAGAATATTACTGAAAGATTTTTATGAAGGCAAAAGTATAAAAAAAATTCTGTGTCTTTTTAAAGATTTTTTCCTTACATGCTACTAGCTATTCTGAAGTAACAAAGTCAGCCATGCAAGAAACATATCCTGTGGATTTCACACAGGGAGAGATGACTGAGGAAAATTTTGTCATTTAATGTGATAAATAATTTCTGCCTGTAATGTACTCTTTATTTTACTATTTGAAACAGATAAAATCCCTAAAATAAATGTTTTTTTATAATACGTGAATATAACTAAGTTCAAATAATTATTTGCCAAAACACTCACCTGATAAAGCTCCTTTTACAAATAGTTACACTAGTGTGCATTGTCTTTCATTTTATCTGCTCTGTTCCCATGTTAGCTTTTCTTCCTGCTGCTGAGCAATTTTTTTCACCTTATTCTTTTTAGACACCGTCATCTAGTTCTAGTATGAGAGTTTAGATCAATCAACTAGAACTATCAGATTTTGCAAGGAGAAGCTGATTGCCTTGAGGATGGCAGGTGATATTTGTCAGTCTAATTGGAGCACAGCGGTGCAAGAAAGCTGAATCTGCCTATGAATCTGCTGAGGTCCTCCCTGTGTTAGGAGAGGAAGATTAAGGCTTAAACTAGACATTCACCTAGTAAACAGCTGTGCAACTCTATGATATTAAAGTCAGCCACTAATTTGTTGTATTTTCTGTCTTCCAAATGTTATCCCCCACAGAGCTTGTTGCAAGCAAATTTTCACAAGTGTCTTCAATTTAGAAAAGCTGTGGTAGATTGTTCATTTGAATTGATGCTTTACATGAACTTGCTGAGCTGACATCCAACTGGAAAGAAGCAAGGAAATTCTGGAGGAATTTTCAGCATTTCAGCAAGGATGCAGAAGATGTCATCTCTATCTTCTGGCTTTAAGTAGAAGCTTACTCGCAGCAGTGCCAGTGCTTTGTGCATGGCTTGTGAAGAAGACAGCTGAAAACCTAGTATGGTAGTTAAAACACTCCTTTAGAAGTGGCAGTAGTAAGTCAAAAATTTTCAGCCTAAGCAGAGAACTGAACTTGATTTTTCCCTCTCTAATAGTTTTCTGGAACTCTTAGAAGGGAAGCTGGATCGCTTTTAGTGTAAAGTATAGTAAAGATAGTAAAGAAAATGCATACGCTAGGCTCATGATTCTGCACAGCACCTTAAGTTCAAAACACCTACAGATGAGGTACATCAGAATCTAAATTCTAGGAGCTTAATATCTTTATTGCATTTGTTTTTTTAATCCCTAATTTTTTATTCCTCTGAAGTTTCTGGATATTCCCAGAGAGGAATGAAATGGAGAGAGAAAGATATCAGAAGAGAAAGGGCACAATCTTGCAAGCATATGTTATGTCTGCAAGACATATGCAATGTGGTAAACACATAACTTCATCTAAAGAAGCTGCATCCTACTGGCTACAGACAGCATTTCCCAGTGTTAATGACTATTCAGTAATCTCCTCTAACCACTACAGGCATTTTTTCCTATGCCATAAAGGTGGAAGTTTTCTAAATATCAAACTATAAAAATTCCATTACCATCTCAATGACAAAGATTTACTCACTGGTTTTCTGCAGGGCCTTCAGCCATCGAACCAAGATATTTCTCAGGATAAAGCAGGAATTTCCAATGGACTCATGCTGTCAGATAAAATTTCATACAATTTTTTCTTACATAACAGACATAAAATGAAATTAAGTGCATTACTCTCAGAAGTTTAATCTCTGCAGACCATGACATTTCTTAGATTTCTCAAAAGGAAAATTTCTTTCCAGTGGAGGATGTGAAAAGTGTATCTGTCCTATCACTGTAGTTTAAATTGGGTGAATGTCATACCAAATCATGAAAAAAGCAGCACTTGAAGTAGGATCATCCTTTTTTTTTTTTNTAAGAGCTAGCACGCAGAACAACACAGAAATACAGCAGAGGTAAAGAGTTGAAACAGCAGTCCATGAAGACTTGTGGATGTTGTTAGCTGATCTGACCTACCCCCTTTAGACCTTTAATTCTTTCTGGTAACCTATAAGTTACCTTACTTCTGCTCTGGTTATGACATTCAAGAGGAAAACTTGTTCAAAAAAGGAACAAAAATACCTTTGTACTTTTACACACACACATTTAATGGCAGAGTCATAGGCTAAAAAGTCTATTGTTAGAGCACAACATATTTGATAGTCTATATAATATTTTTACCTGCTCCACATAAATACCTAAGATGTCCAAACAAAAACTTTCAATCTGGAAAAAGAATTCTTTGCTTAGATCGAACAGAAGAACTCAATCCTAGCAAATTTAATGTCAGTGATGTAAACTAAGATCACAAACACAAATAGGTTTAGGTCCTAAATTGGAAGTTGTGTTTATTACACCTAGAGTCGTGACCCTCAGATGTCATCTTTTGGTTGTGAACTTCAAGGCTCTCAGCACCTTCAGATTTTGCTTCTGTGTGCCCATGAGGTGTCTCAGTTATTAGAGAAGTGGTAATTCTCACATTGATTCCTGTCCCTGTAGCTCCATGCTGGACAGGCCTGACCTGTTGGTACAAGCAGGATAACAGATAACAAGAGCATTGACCAAACCCACCAGTGGGTATGTTCAGTTCTGCAAACTGGGCTTCTCTATGTGAACCATGAGAAGAAAGAGATGAAAGTGTTCAGGAGCAATGAGTACTAAGGTGACTGGGATTTTGAATGGCAAGTCTTACTTTGCCAGAGCAAAATGAGTGTAAACTGTTTTGAAAATGCCAATTAGGCTGATTAGGCCTCTGACCTTTCCCTTATGTGTGGACACATGGCTAGAAAACCAAGGCTTTCCAATTCTTTGGTGTCAATTTTACTGTCAATGAATCACCTGAGAAGTAAAAGGTGAATACTTTATTCTTATGCTGTTCCTGTCTCAGATAATTTTATGGTATATTGGTTATTTTCACCCTGCCAGACAGCTAGTATCAGTTTTGATTGAATTGAAGGAAGCCTAAAAATTTCAAGGTGCACTTTTCTTCTTTCATATTGGTTTTTAAAAACAATGACAAATGCATAGCAAAACTCTTTGGCTCATGTAAGTTCACTAATAAACCAGATGTGCTAAGAATTAGTCCTTAGGGCCTAATATGCAAATATTGATGGTGCCGATAATCACTGGGCCCTACTTTTTATAATTCTTTTTACCTTCATTAGCTTCTATTATCTCCCATAAGAAATCCATTTTCCACGATGATATCTGATGCATGCAACGCAGCACATATCAAGGGTTTAATGGTCTGCCTTTTGAACAATTGAATATAATCTCCTTTATGATTCTTAGGAAGGACCAGAAGATAATAAGACCACGAGAACAGAATAGTCACTGATCATTTTCAGCCAGTGAAACCTAATACAGAGGCTGACTGGTCCCTTGAAACAAGTCTACCTACCTATGATATACACACAAGATATTCCATCATAAATATTCTCAGGTGGTTTCCTAGTTGTAGGATTAAGGAAAGCTTTGCCATAATTACATTACAATGAAAAAAACAGATTATCAACATCAGAACCCTGTTCAAACTCTGTTGAGTCAGGCTGCAAAGAGATGGTATTCAAGAATGTAGGTTAGCTCACAAATGATAGTTTTTTAGAAAGGAGACAGTAAATTATTATCATCTGCAAAAAAAACTTTTTTATAATAGAAAGAACATTCTTCCTCCTTTCAGATATTTTGCTATCTTATTCTTTTTCTATATTGTTCTCAGCTGCTAAAATTATGGCCTAATCCACCCATGTATTTGCCTCTACAGGACTTTTGTCCTGTACACTGTCTTTACAGAGATAAAGCGATTATGCACAAATAATTGAAAGTATTGGTCAGGTCTTGCTCTGGCCTTATAGTGTAAGTCTGCTGCCACCTATAGATAAATCACAATTTTTGCAAGCAGACCTGATGTATCATCATGAAAAAGATTGCCAGGGGAGCAGTACTGCAGCTATGGGGACCTTCTGTGGCAGAAAAATTAGTGGCTGAGTGCACTACTGGGAACACTGTACAAAGTGTTATCAGTTCTCAGGGTGATAAATGAATCTGCCCACCATGTCAGTGGTAGGTACCACTAGGGAGTAGTAGTGATAATGTGCAATAGGCAAAGAGTAAGTAAAAACAGAGAAAAAAAGAGAGGTCATGTTTTAGGGATGTGATTTTTGTTTTCTCTCTCAGAAAGAGCAAGTTCACATTAAAGGTTATCCAACATACATACATTATTAACTGGGGACATCAAAAAGGACAGGACAAAATAGGGAATGTGATAACAAAGGCTATGTGCCAAATTCTTCTTTGTCTTCCTTTAGCCAGCATTTTTACTTATATCATCCCAAGACTTCAAGTGCATCAGAGGACTTTGAAAAATAAGGATTCTTAGGTTTTATTCATTATATATTGTAGTTATTTTCTGATTAGAAAGTTTCTGACATGACAAGTTTGAAAACATCTTAAAAATAATCACAATACTCAGAGTTATCAATATTTATAAACATGATTTATAATAAAGTCTTCTTCCACCAAAGAATTCCATTAGCAAGAATTAAAGCCAAAAGAAAATGAAGCTCTTGACTAATTGCTTCAAAATCCTCTGTTTCAAGCAACCAGGAGATCACTTCATCCCAGCTCCTGGTAACCTAAATAAAAGCATTCTTTATGGCTATTTTGTGATTGGTGAAACATCAAAGTAAAACTGGCAAGTAAAAGGCCTTTAGTCTAGGGTTGGAGAAAAAAAAAAAGAAACAACACAGAGACTTTTTGGAGGCTTTGTGGTTTTTTTTTTTTTTTTC
>WBNO01016711.1:42775-58289 GCA_013400575.1 Peucedramus taeniatus
TTTTTTTTTTTTTTTTTTTTTTTTTTTTTTTTTTAACTGTTCGAATCTTCCATAGCTGGTGGGAAAGATCCTAGCCATATATTCAGGACCCAGGTAAAATTTTCACTGCAAAACTAGACTGGATTCAGTCATTTGGAGAGAGTGTCATTGCAAGAAAACCAGTATTGGAATATCCCTTGGAATATTTTATGTACCTGTGATGTTTATCAGTGATACCCACTCAAATTACATTCAAGCTATTTTTTTTCACTCACTACTGGAATGATCACAGGAAAGTGCAGATACCAGTCAAGTAAAACAATCTTTATATAGCTTGGAAAATTAAATTTGAAAAAATTGTATATCTACATCAATGCATGTTATTTTACTTCCACTTAGATAAGGGAGAAGCATTTAAGCAGACAGAGTTCTTCATGACACAAAGCTGTTCAAGGAAATAAATAGGGAATCTCCATGGAAAACCAAACCCAACATTGGCATGGATTACCCAACATCTAGGAGAACACAACACCTACAAGAATGCCACATAAGATGAGTGGAATCCCATTAAATATCTGCAATTATGCTACAAGATTTGTAAAAGCATCTGGAGTAGAGAAAATGTACTCTTGATAGTTGTGTATTAATAGGATAAACTGGTGAAAGTTGTCTGACTTTAAAATGTCAGATTATTGTCTTCTGACATGTTACAGAAAAACCTGGAGAAAGACTCGTATGGTCATCTGCTGGTCAATCTCAAATTATTATTCTTATATTATTTTATATGCAAAACCAAAAAATACCTCAAACTTACCTAAAATACTATCTCTGGTAGAAAATATGGTCTTAAGAGAGTAACAGCTTGCTAGTGATAAGATAAGCCAGCATTGCTTATTTTCCAATTTTAAACCAAGTAATTTATATAGAAATAGGAAGAAAAGGAAGTTTTATTATTTCAGAATAAATTCATTCTCCGGTCTCCATTGGTATATAAAATAGAAAATTGAGGAGTGCTATTTTTTCAAACTACCCCTAGTCCCTGAGACAATAATCCATTAACCATGCAGCTCACCATGAATGGATTGCAAAACTTGCAAATTTTCATGAATTATGGTAGTCTTTCAAGTAGCAAGAAGTAAAGTTGCAGCAATTTTCCATGTCTTTAATTTTACTGTCAAAAGGTATATAAGGGCTACATCCTGGAACTGATGGATTTCCAGCAGAAAAATTAAATCTCATGTATTAATAGGTAAAAAGAGGGGCTTTGCTGGTATAATTTTAATCTAATTATTAACTCAGGGAAAGCTTTTGTGAATCTGAATTTAACATTAGAATATACTGCACAATGGTATTAATGGTCTACATGCTGTCCAGATTGTAGTATTGATAGAATTGTATTTCTTTCAGAAAGTAAATTTAGGTTCTTACAATAAGAAAGAATGGGAGAGATGAGGAGAAGAGTTATTTTTAAGCATAGCAACACTTCAGTTTCTCTGCCAGGGGACAATTTATTTCAGCTTTTTCATCTTTCTTTGCTGCTATTGTTACAATGAATGAGTGAACTTAATTAGCACTGCAAGGAAAGGGCTATGTTCCCAAAGCTCTCTAAATGGGAAAAATATTTAAAGAACATAGAGCACAAAAAGAATACAAAATTTTTGGAAAAAACAAAAGAACTGCATAAGCTTTAGTTTCCTTACTGAAAACACAGTTGCATATAATATCTCCAAAGCACAGTATTAGAAATGTCTTTGAGATTTTCTAAAAAATAACAGTCGACAACCTTCTTCCTATATGATACTTAATAAAAGGTTTCTTGATAAATGAATAAAGTAATCACTCCATTCTAAATTTTAAAAAAATGATACATGATGACACAACTGGATGTATATTGGATCTCTTTATCCTATTCATTAAAGCTCATGTCTAAGGGGGAATACACTATGGACCCCTGATCATTATGAATTAAAAACAGACTCAAGCTAAAGCAGCTTGTGAAGAAACCATGAAATTTAATGTTTTTCCTTAGATCTGCTTTGAATATGACTGTGCAACAGGTTCTGAAAAAACGAGAGTTCTTTCCATTTATTTTAGAATTACACATGGCAATTCAGGTTGTAGATCCCCATCTATAGAAAAGAGGTGACATTTTTCTCTGAAATATGCTCATTCTTTTGGTTTAGTGTTTTAAACACCATGGTACAGGAAGAAATGTTGTGTCTCTTGAGGAACCACATCACTCAGCTGGAGCCTCAGCATCTACACCTACCAATAGAAAGGTTCCCTCTATACCATACCACACTACATCTAACACACATCTGAGTGGGGCCTCAGCTCTCTTGACACCAAAAAGGAACATGAAGATGGATTTTGGATCATCAGGACTGAAAATGTTTTTAAGTGAAATAAAAATATGACAAAGCCATAAAGCCCTCCTATACGTTCTTGTAAATGTTAAAGATTTAGTTGATATATACACATACATATGTATATCTATACATATATATTTGACAATTTTCTACCTGATACTCTGCAAGAATAATGAAATATTTACCTGACAGTAGTAATTATAGCAAAAATCCCTCCATGAATTATGTTGGAAGGCTTCCAGAGCCACACAGCAAATATTTTGTTGTGGTTTTGTTTTATATTCTCTTTAAGTCGTGTCAATGTCATATCTTGGAAAGAAATGTTCAGAGTTATCTTTAAGTGACTTTCTTTTCAAATATTTGTGGCACATAGTAGGCAGATCATTTTAAGCACCTGATCATGGGTCTTCCTTAGACAGATGATTTGATGGCAAGAAACAATGATGATGATGCTGGTGATAAAAATAGGGCTGGTATAAGTGTCTTCTGTTACACAAACAGTAAATTATAACTTCTGCTTACAGTCAGAAAAAGTACTGCTCATAGTCAGAAAAAAACCATAAGCTAGAAGCAAAGTAATATGTGTAGAAACATATGTCAGCCTTTAGGGTGGAAGAAAAATGCCACAAAGGGACACAGGCATAACTTCTGGTGGTGTCCATACTAAGAGAAGCTGACCATGACTAAATGATGTGATATCAGTATAATCATCCTGATGGCTGCAATGAGGAAGGCCATTACCTGCAAAGTGAAGTTGAGGAAACCTAATAAGATCTAACTTCCTTGTACATTCTGTAATCTTCCCTAAATAGTATTATAGTGCCATGTCCAATTTGCATCTCTCTTCTCACATATTTAAACAGAATAGGTAGTGACACACTGTTCTCTTTTCAAATGAAACAGCTCAATGACCTGTCTTATTTTGCATTCAAAAGTAAATGTCCAGTTCTTCATGAAAAGATTATTCTTAGCTGGTATATTTTCTTCTTTGGGAAAGGAACTCAACCAGTCTCTTTCTGTATGGTATGTACTTATATCTCTTCTGACACTACTATCATTTCATTCTGTTATAAGGCAGGTAACATGAAAACAATATTTAACTCATCAGTGTTGCCATTACCTTCAAGCCTCATTATTGCTCAGATGCTATTTTAAATTCCCCAAACCCTCCCATCATGCCTTCTCCAAAGCCACCCTCCTCCCTCAGGTTAATCAGCTGCTGCCCTTCTGCTCTGAGCATCAGGAATCTCCCTCTTCCAACAGGCCCCAAACATCTTAGCACACCAAAGGCAATCTTTCATCTGTGTTTAACTGCTGCTTTGTCTCCTGCACATGAACCTTGCTGCCCTGCTCTGTCCCTCCTTAACTTCCAGTGAAGGCATTTATAATATTTTAATGACCTCTTCTGCTCAAGCAGTGAATATGCTGCTCTGTTAGACATCTAGTAAATCCAATACAATATCTTCTATCTGAACTTTTAGAGCATTTCTGCTTCCAAAAGTCAGCCATTAAACATTTCTAGTGCTGCTCAATAATTTTTTTCAAGGCAATTCCTCTTTTTGGTTAGTTTCAAATAAAGTTATCAGCAACATCACACACTGTTCTGAGAAATGAAATAGATCCAGGTGGAAAACTGGATAATTTAAAAATGTGTATGCTGTTACTGTTTTCTCTTCTAATGTAGTGCTGACGTATTAATTTCCTCAGTACCTTGTAATTTGATTTTTCATAATCTGTAATGCCACTCCCATTAACAGCTGCACAAAGAAATGGCAAGTGGTCAGCAGAGCTTGTGCAGGGATGCTTAAAAGTCATGCATTACTCCCTGAAAGCTGTGAGATTAACACATCTACTTCAGACACAGGAATGGTTGGCTTCTAATGGATTGTCTGTTTACTTTGGTGCTGCTCTCTAAATCCTGTAAAAGGTAGCCTTTTACAACTAAAATAAATAGTCACTTTTTAAAATCCATTAAAAAGGCTAATTGTCACTTTTCCCCCATCAGCATTTAGGGCTAAATTTGCCTCATCTGTTTTAGGTGGGAAGGCAGAGAGACAGTTTTTCTCTTTTGCAATGATGCTGGGCTGAGGAGAGCACAGCACTGTGAGGGTTCCCAGGGATGGTGATGATTTCCTCAGCACCTGGGTGTGTGCAGAGGCAAATTCCAGCAGAGGCACAAACCCAGATGTCCCACTGCAGACAATGGTGGTGGCATAGCCGTGTCAGGGCTGCCGTGGTGAGTGATGGGCTCTGCTGTGGGAAAGGACTGTCTCATTTATCATTCTGTATCATATCAGCTGTCCTTAGGAGTAAATATGATTTTAAATCCAGATGTTGTATATCATTATGGAAAGCTTTCAGTGGCAAAAGAAACTTCATCAATGTAAATAGAAACACTGACTCTAGAAAATGTCCATTCTATCATTAGTGATTTGCAAGACTTGTTCATATGCCTTAGGTGAACAAAGAGGAATGTTCATACTTTGGAATATTTAATATGTTCAACAACTGATAATGATTTTGAAGTGAAGATGCATTTTAAACTCATCTTCAAAACTGAAAGACATCACCATCTGTGTCGTTTGCATGTCTATCACACCAAAAAAGTCAGATTCTCAGCATGTCCAACTGTTGTCCAGTAGAGAATTTCTTAAAGTATTAGAGAGTACTAGAGTGTCATATTTGAAGGAGTGACTTTCACATTTTAAGGACCAAATTTCCTATGTCGAACTTGTACAAATTGTATGTTAGCTGATAATGAAATGAAGTTTAAGTTATCACAGATCAAAAGTATTGAAAAACAGAAGGTAAAAAAAAGTACTGGCAAACTCAGTTTAGTTTTCCATTTTACAAAAACAACTCAGGGTTCAAGAAAGCAGCTTTTTAAGACAATACAGTGAACAATGGCTTATTCTACATACGAGGTGGGAAAAAAATGTCTCTGATTACTGTCACTCAGGACTGTATCTGATTCATAATAACTGCATTCCAGTTCAAGTGTGTGACCTTTAATTAAAGTATGTTAAAATGTGAAGTGTATGAGAAAGGTTTCTGAAGCTAGCCTTAAAGTTCTTTTTTCCATTTGTTAAAACAATTTAGTAATAACAAATCAGCCTAACGGCTAGAGAACAAAATTTTGACAAAATTTGAAAAATGGTACAGCAAAAAGTGCAGAGATGATGTCTCTTGAAGTCCAAGCTTGTGCTTATGTAAAAATATGTATTCATTCTACTGTGTGTCTGGGTATGTGATTTATTTATAGAGACAGTGACAGAGACAGCTATTTACCAGCAATTACGTTTTCCACAGAGACCTCAGTGTTGTTCTTGTATTTATAAACTATTCAAAATGCATGAGAAAATGGAATGAGGAGGGGGGAAGGGTCAGAGAGACAATAACTTAAAAATTAAAACTGTGACTGCAGCACTTTGTATCAATTGTTAGCATGTCAGAGAGTATCTATGCCATCTCCTGAAACATTTGGATAATTCTTATCATCACATTATCTCCCAGGTAGCATTTCCTCCAATAAATCAAAGAACTCTGTGTTTAAAGATAAAAGTCACAGTAATTATTAACTTGTTCAAAGAATCCATTTATGGACACTTGCTTCCAGGGTTCTTCACTGCATGTTTATTCTTCCCTTTTGCTACATTCAGCTGCAATTTCCTTGCTGAAGTTCTTTGTTTGTTTTAGGGTAATTAAGGACTCTTGCAATGGCTTCTGACCCAGATAATTTCCCACTCATCTGGGCAATAACAAATGGATTTACATTTCTCTTTATTTTTTTCAGTAAAGATGACATACAGTATCACTGCATTCAATCCACAGAGTTTTCTAAAACCTACATTTGCCTTGCTCTCTAACTGATGAAGGGAATCAGAAGGGAAGATGAAAGTAGCTTTCATCTGTGGCCTCTGTTCAAGAAGAATGGACACTCCTTCTAGTCCTGCACTTATAGCATGAGAGGAATGGAGCACTTAAGCCAGCAGTAGTGCTGGAAAAAAAATTAAATGTGCCTTCACTTGAGATGGTCATGTTAAGGCACATTTAAGCTGCATAGCACTTTTTAGTGGCAAGATTTTTGAGTTCCCTTCAAGGATAGCATTTAATATATCTGCTTTATATATAAGAGATAGGGGTAATGAGTAGCCAGGCTGGGTCATTTGGTATTATATATTTTCAATGATGATGCAGAAATCAAAAATGTAAACTATAACCAATGTTAGAGATAAATAATAAAATCCAGCATGAGTTCAGAGAAGATTATAATTGTATAAGAACTGGGTTTTTCTAAAATAGATAGTCTTTTGCATGACTCTGGAATTTAATAATTATTTTTATTCTCATTCTTACTCTTATGATATCTGACCCATTGCAAAAAAAATTTCTCTTCCACGCCACCAAAGACATGTAAGGAGATTATATTTGTGACATAGTAGGGTCATCACTGTGATATAGTAGAGTCATGATTTCTTACTATTACAAGATGAAATATATGCCATACTACCTGTGAAGTACATGATGTCTACAGAACATACTATATCTTGGGAGGAATTTTGTATTTTATAAAATTGGATCTGGTCACTGAGAGAGCTGTGATGAATAAAATCATGTCACAGAAAATATTGGTCACTAGAGGATACTGTTCATAATTTTTTTAACAGCATTTTTGAAAAATGAAATTGCCCATAACTAGGAAGCTAGCTCTTGATCAGCTCTCTGCATCCAGTATTGCCATTCTCTCAAGAGGTACTCCATCAATTCTAAACTTCCCTTCTTAATCAGCTCTAATCATTATAAGTTTTGAGGCACTTTCCTTTAAAACTTGGTGTTAGCAGAGTATCTTTGCCATTATTAATTATTGTCTGTGTAGAATTTAACTATTGTCTGTGTAGAATTTCTTTCTCTTTCAATTTGGGTGAACTAGTCTTAACTTTTTATTCTGAAGTAATTTATAATAAATTTTCTGAAAAAAATTCTGCCTTCTTCTCAAGCCACGACTCTTCAGCAGCCATTTTTATTTGGTCTGATATATTCTCCATCTACTTCAGCAAAAGATGAGGAGATTAAATCAATTGCAATAAACTTTTTTTTCCACTTATATATTTATCTTTTTGATTGTAGCACTTTTAGAAAAGACTAATTAAGTAGTTCATTAAAATTGCTAGGGTTATCCTGGCTACTGTGGTACAAAAATGATTAAAATATTATATATATGCATATTCACTGATGAAAACAAAATGAATGAAACAATTCACCACTGTTTTTTCATTTTGCCTTTTAATTTGAAAAGCTTGTCCAAAAAATACATATTAGCCATGTTAATACCTGCAATCCTTGCAGAAAACTAGTAATTGCCTGTTTCCTTATAAATGTATAACACTTAATACAGCGTGTTTTCTGATTTCTTCTGGGGGGAGGGGGGTGGATTTATCCCCTTTCTATACATGATGCATTATTTCTTTAAAATACACATACATAAACACACTTACATAAAGTCACGTCTGGGTTTCCCATTTCTGAGTCACCCTTCTTTTTTATATGCTAACCCATGCAGAGCTGCCCCTGGCAATGTCCTTTTTTTTTAGTGCTGTGTCTGTAGTGTGGGATTCCTGTATTATATGTTACTTGCTAACTGTGTTCTGCCTGCCCAGAGGGAACTGATCAGCTACAATCCATCTGCTTATTCACAGCTCCCTCATTGATTATTCATGAAGTAGCTGCTTTAGAAAGCAGGTATTGGTCATATTAGTGATGATAACCTGCATGCATCAAAAACCTAAGTGTTACCATCTCTGCTGTTGCCATATGTGACCTTGAGAGCAGCTGGGCTCCGTGGCACGGCCTTGGGCTCCGTATGCACTCGGGAGTTGGTTTGCTGTGTTGCATCAGTAACTTCACCCATTAGTATGGGTTCTGCACATATGGATGATGTTCCTCCTGCTTTCATTCAACAAGGGAAGAAATTACATTCATGTTGCCTGAGAAAAAACCCAACAGAATAAAACTAAACAAAAAACCCCAGCCAACAAACCAACCAACTAACCAACCAACTAACAACCCAAACAAACACGATCCCAAAAATTTCCATAAGACTCAGATCTGTGTAAAGATAATTAAAAACAATATGGAAAAGGAAAAAAAAAAAAAAACAAAACAAACCAAAACTGGAAAACCCTCACACAATTGACCCATTAAACAAAGAAATACTTCTAAACACCAGCTCTGGAGAGTTGCTGAAACATATGATTTCAGTGAATTAACATGTGCTCTTTTGCCTTAGGTATTTGCCTAGACCTTCAGCCCTTCTCCTTCAGATATCTCTAACTTATGTGCTGTTTAGTGTAACATACTCCCTTTTCTTGTCTTGAGACCTTTCTACTGCTTTTCAATACCAAGATCATATCATAGCATCATGCAGTTATAGAATCACAGAATGTTATGGAGTTGGAAGAGACCCTAAAAAACATCTAGTTCCAACTTCCCCCCTTAATGGACAGAGACAGCTTCCACTAAACCAGGTTGCTCAAACCTTACCTAGCATGGTTTCTAACACTTCTAGGGATTGGGTATCCACAGCTTCTCTGTGCAACCTTTTCTGGTGTCTCAGCTTGGTGCTAAATCATTCAAATTACCAATATAAAAATAAATGGTTTAGATATTCAGATGTTCTGAGAAAAATGTGTCTCATGAATAAAAAATAAGAAAAAAAATTTTGTTTATATTTCAGCTGGCAGTCTTTTCTTTCTTTCTTTTTTCTGGGGTAAAAAGAAGTCCGTCAACATGTTCTTTAATGTACTGCCTAGGAATTCATTTTGTCAAAAGATTAAAGGATGAATGTAGCCAAGAGAGACGATTGGATTTTCTTGGCAGAGAGAATTCTTTCACATGTCATCATTGATTACTGGCACTGATTTTCCATTACAGATGCAATATACCAACATTTCACTGGTTAACTGTGTGCCCCTCCTATAGTCATAGACTAAATTTTTTCCTCCATGCTTTGTCCATTAAGCTTTAGGCTAAAAGTTAATGATCCTTCACCACCTGTGCATGAATTCCTTTAAGAAGGAGGGGCAAATACTTTCTTGTTTCATTTACATTCCAAGAAATGCATTTATCAGTCCTGTCATATTTTGATTTAGTTTAGACTATATTCTGAAATAGCGTCCATTGTTCATCAAGACTGTTCATTAAAATATGGTATTTACAGTGGTTGAAATATAAATAGCAAAGTCTCATCATAAATCCAAAATTAAATGGCAGATATTACACTAAACTTAATCTGCATAATAAAAAGCACCAGTACACTTCTTGGAAAAGTGATCAGCCTGCTTGAATCTGTAGGCAATACTGTCTGAACAATGGTGATTTTAACCCAAAAGGCAACTATGATGAAAATGAATTTATCTCACAGTGAAAGTGGACTCCACTAAGCTTAATTAGTCCACACTGGTGGCGTTCTCAAGGACTAATGCTCAGCAGATGTGCAGTGGTTCGTGCCATATCTTCCATAAGCCCATGTCCATGTTATCAACCAAGGGAGAGAGCAGTGGTGGAGCTTAAGCTGGTGAAAGAAAGATTGTGAGACAGAGTAAAAGTAGGTAAAACATTTGTTATTTATTATCACCAGCACTGCTGAAAAATGCCAAACAAGTGCTGTGGTTCTATCTACAAATTACAGAAATTGGAGCTTAACACGTTTTCTCATATTGTCCTCCAAATACAGCTCAGTATTGCTCTGGAGGAAAGTCATTAGAAATACATCTTATTTTTCATGCTTCTCTCCATCCTGCAATTCTCTTTTTTAAGACTGTCTTAGGTTCTGAACCATGAGAAGGCTAGAGGATGTTCTTGTGCTTCTGCTGGAGTCTAAACTGAGACTCCACACCACAACCATCAGTTACTAAGAGGTTTGACTTTCTCAATAAGCATAAATTTGAGTGCAGAATGGTGAAAGTCTTTATGTCTCATTCTCACACCCTAAGCCTCTGGATTTCAACCTTCCTTCATGAGATAAATTATGTCTTTATTATCTCGTTTCCAGGCATTTTAACCAGACTTCTTTCTTAAGATAATGTTAGAGAATGTTTATGCTACTTCCTAATTGACAATTACAGCTTGTCAGTCCTGTGGGCTCTGTTTCCTCTGTGGTTCTGGTACCCAGATGTGCCTCTTAGCTCTGTCCCACTCATCTGCATAAGGGGAAGAAACAGGAACGTTCCCCATCCCCCATTTGCCCTGATTTTCCATGAAAAGAAGCTCAAGTGTCTGAAGAGGAGGGATCTGTGCTGGGGAGCCAGGAACATGGGATGCTGCAGGGAGTGCAGCTGCACCAGAGCATAGCTGCAGTCTTTGAGGGAGCACTAGAGGTAGCTGGCAGATGTGGGCTCCTTAAGGAAACACCACCAAGGATCCATTTACAAGCTGGTGACCTTTGTGCTTGAAAGGGAGGTGTTTCTAATTAGGTAGGACTGATTTCTACGGTGAACTAACACATTTTCTCAAAGCCAGATTAACATCCTTGTCCTTATGCATTTTTTAGTAAATGAGATACATGCAAAGACTTTGCATTGTTTTTCTTTTTTTCATCTGAATTAGCTTCCTAATATATTTTGTCTGCCTGCTCATATTGACTTCTGTTACCACAGATAGAAATACAGCTTCTTCCAACAATGAATATTTAAATGTAATGCATTTTTTATATCTTATAAGATTGGATCTCAACCTGTCATAAACATGTGTAGATTATGATTAAATTTACTGACTAAATACAATCTCTGCTGTATTAAATGACATTAAAAAAGGGTGAATCCAAATCCTCCTACAGAGAAGCAGGATAATAAATGAATCCAAAGACAAGCTGCAGCATCTGGTTTGGTTATTTGGAGGTTTCTATTCATTGTTTCATGAGGGGAGGTTTTGGCATAGTTTAAATTACACTGTCTGGGGCCCTGACCCTGCTACTTTCACTCAGGTGTGTCATTCCATTTATGACATTAGCCTAAATGGGAATTGCAGAATTTGGATATTGGACCTGATCCAGAGGGGGATTCCTGTTGTCTGGAAAAGACTTTAAAATAAGCCTTCAGAGAGATGAAATGGTTTATCTTGCACAGCTGCTCCAAGAGCCAAGCAGCTGCCCTGAAGGCTGCTCTGAGCTCACCTGCTCAGTACCAGAGTACCAGAGTCATGCAAAGGGACTGAAGTCAGCATAGCAAGATCTTTCATCATGGCATAATTAGAGCAGTACCACAATGTCAAGGAGCATTTTCTTATAACCCACACAATCTTAGGATCAGGTTAATAAACCCAGGAATGAAGTAATCCTGTTAAAACAATGTTAGCCCTATTATAAAAATGTCATAAATATGTGAGATTCACAGTACAATCCTATGGAAAGCACCAATTGCTAGCCTTGGCCAGAGCAGAGTCTCTATCATCTCTCATGGATATGTGCATCTTTGGGAATTTGAACTCCCTGTAACCTTCCTGCATGACTCCCAGTGGATTTGTGAGACCAGGCAGCTTATAGGCAATGGGAGTTTGTGTACAAGATTCCATCTGCCCCTGTCTATTCTTGATGAATCATGTGTCAAGTACTATCACATTCTAGATCTGCTTTATGTCTGCTTCTCTGCTAAGAACACTAAAAAAATACTGCACCCAGACATAAGCCTTCAAAACCATAAATAAAGTAAAATAAAAGGATTTAGGACATTGTGTTGTGATTTTGTTGGGTTTGTTTGGTTTTTTTATATGACTTCCCCAAATTTTTAAATCTATCTTCTGCATACAGAAGAGATGAAGTTTTAGTGCACTTAAATTCAGAGAATAGATATCTAAGTTACTTATTCTATCCATCTACAACAGCAAAAATATGTGTGCTCATTCAAATCCAAAAAGAGGTGCTGTATGGCTTGGTTCAGTTAATAGCAAAAGAGCACAACTCAGACAGGAATCCAGCAATGCAATGTTAATGAACTTTGATGTCTTGAAATATGAAAATGCCAACTCTTTGAGACAATGATTACACTTGAGGAAATCACATTCCAGGTATTGTGGTGGCACAAACACCTGGTAGGCACCTAAACACCACCCAGATGTTTGCTCACTCCCCAGCAGAGGGATATGGGAGAGAGTTGAAAAAAAGGTAGAATTTGTGGGTGGAGTTAAAAACAACAGTACAGAAAAGTAAAGAAAAATAATAATTACGATAAAAGAAACTACAAATCAAACTATGCCACTGCTCACCATCCTCTGACCAGTAACTAGCTCCTCAGTGAAACAATGAAATAGCTTCACAGTTTCATTGTTCAGCATGATGCTATATTGTATGAAATATCCTTTGAATCAGTTGAGGTCAACTGTCCTGGCTGTGTCCCCTCCCAGTCTCTTGAGCCCTGCCACCTTCCTTACTGTCAGGGCAGCATGAGAAGATGAAAAACCCTTGACTCAGGGCAAGCATTGCACAGCACAACTAAACTATCAGCATGTTACCAACATTATTCTCATCCTAAATTCAAAATACAGCTCTGTACCAGCTACTAGGAAGACATTAACTTGATCCCAACAGACACCAGGGTACAAAAAGAAGCAAAAATCAAGGTATTGATGTGAACTGCTGCTTGTTATAGGACCATCTGTTATGAAAATTCAAGTCCCCAAAAGGCCTGAAATTCTCCTTCTGTAGTCAAGCAGAAGTGGAGATTGTTAAAAATGTGTGTAAGGAGAACTTTGTTTTACTGCTTCAGCTTCCTTGGAGTCTTCTTCACTGTACAAAATGACTATTGTTTTGAGTCAAATTAACTCCAGTGGGTTTATGTAAAGGTTTTTCACAGACAAACAACACTTCATAACAAAAGAATTAAGAGGCTACATGAGAAATTGTTAAACATAGTCAATTTTAAAAAATATTTTCACCTATTCCATTCCATTTTACCCCCCCCCTTTGGATTTGGTTAATGTGATGCACTCAGAAATTCTGTATCCGTAGGCCACATAAAATAGTCTTAATGTTTATAAAATATAAATAGGTAAATTTGAATAAGAATTTAAATTAATATTGTTAAATCACAGTTTTCAATTAATTATCAAATTTTTAAAATATAAGATTTAAAAATCTAGATCTGCTTAGTTTTTTTCCTTGTTTTTTGAATGCTTAGTTATCTGGTATATAATACGTATAGGTATTAAGATTTTTATCTGGTAAATACAATGTCAAAACAAAAAAAGCTAGGATCCTCACATAATTGCAGTACACTGAGCACTGTGACTTTAAGAAAAGGCTTGATTTTTCTGAC
Organism: Peucedramus taeniatus; assembly: GCA_013400575.1. Taxonomy (NCBI): domain Eukaryota; kingdom Metazoa; phylum Chordata; class Aves; order Passeriformes; family Fringillidae; genus Peucedramus; species Peucedramus taeniatus. The sequence continues at coordinate 56,430 of WBNO01016711.1, forward strand.
AATAACAATTTTTATGACAATGACATTTGACAATTTTTGTAAAATACTAAACCATTATGTCTGGATCCCTATCATATCGGTCCCAGAACATTCTATTTTTAAACATTTAGTTTAGATATTCTAACATTTTTATTGTCTTGTTTTTCTTTTCTTTTTTTCTTTTCATTTTATGCTTCACTTAAGTTAAATAAGGACAAAGCAAAAGTTAGTGAATAGCAGGAATCCATGTTCCAAAATCATTCCGTTTCCTTTCCTTACAATCAAAAAAGCCTGAACAACCAAAGAGTAGAAGTAAATTGGCAGCCTTGCTAATATTTGTTGCCCTTTTATCACTAATTGTGTAGGAAGTAGGAAGTCTTCCCTTACACAGGCTTTGCCCCTGTGCCCTACAGTTGGGTAAATAAGTGCTCAATCTTGGGCTTAATTTGCAGACTACTGAAGGTATATTTTTCCTTCCTGCTTCATAAAAAAATAATGTATTTTTCCTACATATTTCAATATTAACAATCCTTCAAATTTATACAGTTGTAACTTTTTCAATAAATTTTCCTTAGAGCTGAAAAATTCTCATTGAATAATACATTGAATAATCTGTTTATTCCTGTACTCTGCTGCCAAACAGCCGGAGGCGCAACAAATCGTTATTGAACGTGTTGGGTATTTGAATCAATGTGATAAGGGTCTTTATATTTGGGGTTTTTTTTTAATGAACAAAACGAAAACAAGTGTTTGATTGTGAATGGTCAGTTAATCACCTGGAATAGTTTTTGAACAAATGATGAAAGAAAACCACTCCTTTAAAAAATACTATTGCATTTGCCAATCTATAACAGTATGTAAAGCACTATTTACCATAGTATCTGAAGATGCATGAATGTAGTTGTTTGCATCCATTACTGACACAACCACAGGTTCAGAACTCATAGTACCAACATCCTTACTATTAGCTTAATGTATTCTTCTAATCAGTAGATCTCACTGTATTCACAAAGGAAGGCAGTGTTATTATTTTTATTTAATAGCTTTGGATACTGAGATGCTTGGTATTAACACAGCTTGCTCTAAGCTTCTTCTCCCATTCTTATCATGGTTACTCAGTTTCTTCCTTTTACAGCAATCTTTGTGGATGTTTCCTACAAAATCAAATAATTATGCCACAGCATTTTTCTTTAAGCTTTCCTACAACCGTGAAAAAATTTTGTGCAGAAATGCAATACTGCATGTTCACCTGCAGATTTGTCATTGCCTTGAAGAAACCAGCTACTGGAAGTGATGATCAGGGAATATTCCTGTAAAATTTTGCCTTTGATTGCACAATGAGCAGTTACTGGATGTTATACTTCTGGATCATAGTGTTCTCTTCTAACTCAGAGATATTTAACAAATAATTTAGTCCTTTATTTTGCTAGTCATGACTTTCATCCTTTTTTAATCTTACATTAGGTTTTTTTCTCAAGTCTCATTAGGGTAATTCATAAATTGTATTGATGCCTTGAGAGGCTACCTGGAACAGAGGCTAGACAGTGTTAAAGGAAGAAAGTAGGTATTTATTAAAAGACCTTCAAAGGATACACCTTGGGCAGTACAAGAGCCCAGCCACAGCTCTACCCAAGATGGACCCTGAATCACAAGTTTTCACACTTTGATAAGTTTTGGTCCATTTACATATTGGGGTTAATTGTCTAATTACAGCTTCAGGTTATGAAGTCCCATCCTCCCAGATCATTCCCCTCAATTCACCATTGTTTGTACTTTTTGTGCCTGAAGCTGCAATGGTATCCTTGGTTCTTGGGCTGGAAAAGGATTGTTTTGTCTAACTAAACTGTGAAGNTAATACTTTATATGAAGCTCAGAGTTATA
>WBNO01016712.1:0-17957 GCA_013400575.1 Peucedramus taeniatus
TTTCCATTTCATTCCTCCCTAGAAAAAAGAAAATGCCCACTCTTCACAATAAATGATAGTGATAACAAGCTTCTCAAGGTAAAAGCTTTTGATTAAGTGGCAATAATGCTTCTGTCAAAACAGACAGGTTTGAAAAGCCCTTGTATCAAATCCTGTGGTTCCACTGAAATCACCGGAATTGCATCAATCTAACTGCAGCCAGAATTCAGCTCCTGTCTCATTAAGCATTTCACCACTCNGAATGGAAAACAGAAATCTACATTTAGAACTTTCAGCCTTGAACCAAATCACTGACTGTTGCAAATTTGTGCCACTGACTTTCATGTACCTTTATGGTCATAAGGACCCATTATGAGTTTCTAATCTGATTTTCTGCATAACATTGCCTATAACCCCTGTCTGAACAAGAGATAATCACTAGCATATCCAGTATTTGCTGAAAGATTTCAGGTGGTGGAAAATCCAGCACATCCTTTGATAAGCAACTCCTATAATTAATTATCGTCACAGGTAAAAATGTGCCTTATTTCAGATTTTATAACTTCAAATTCAAAACATTTATTTATATTTCTCCTATGTCTTTTTCCAGGGGAAGAGGTCCTAGGTTTCTTTTAACACATTTTTCAAAAGAAGCTGTTCTCCCAATTTTTTTGCACTCTCCTCTCTTGGAAAAATTATCAGTACTCTTGGGAGACTGAATAACATTTTCATTCAGTCAGCATCCCATAGTGTTATGCATAATACTGATGTATTGCCAGAGCTGGACAGAAGCACCTTCTCTCTCCTTGTTCCTGGCCATACACACTCAAATTTTAGTGGGATACATGTTACCTTTCTACAGTTTTGTGAATTTTATTCCACTTCCTGGTTTTGGACCACACAGGCTGACCAGAGTGGCAAGTTGATAACACTTTGGTACAATGGTGTTAGAAAGGCAGAATTCAGTTGATGAATGGATGACTCATTAGGAAGAGTGTCTACAGAGCCCTTGTCTCACTAGTGTCAAGACACAGCATGGTTCACAGTCTAATGTAGAAAGTGCTTTGGTTTCCCAAAAATAGGTATAGAAACAGCAACAAAGTTTGTAAGTAGTGACTCCAGGATCTCCTCAAGTGTCCACACAGGCTAGAAAGACAATTCCCTACACCTGTCACTCCAATCGGTAGGAATGGTAGCATCTTAACTGGAAATAACAGCTTAAATGTAGGAAACTAATTTATAAATCACAGGCAGACTTAAACCTTTCTCCTAGAGCAAGACTTTTGTTGGAAGGAGTGCAGGTAATACTCAGTGTGACTCAGTTTACTCACTAAGGATCCTGTCAGTCCTGTCCTAAAGTTGTTATGTCCTCCCATCATAAACTTGTTTTATCTGACACATATTTAACCAAAATATTTAGGCTGTTCCTTGTATGAGCTCTTCATAGGTATAGCTCCACCTGTTTCTGAACAATGTACAAACACTCATAGAAAAGTTATTCCATAATCCTTCCAAGCCCTTGCAAAGGCTAGGGTGTAAAAAAATCTCTGCATTCCCTTGTAAATGACTGCACACAGTGACGATTCCTTTTAGCTGTTCTATTTTAAACTCAGTCAGTCTGGTTTTAATCCATTTACTTTTCTGCAGTGATTTCACACAGGACTAACTTTTGGCTATGTGAAGTGACATGTGTTAGATCTTTCCTTAACAACAACAACAAAAAAAAAACCCACAGAAAAAAAAATGGGAAAAAACCCAACAAAAAACTACGAGACAAAATTAGCTCATCAGTATAGGTTGCTATACAGATATCATGAATCATGCCTTTTCTCAGGCAAAAGGAAAAGCAACATCAATGGAAATTAAGGGTGGTGGAAAGAATGAAAATATAAAGCTGCCACTTATGCAGATTTGGATGGTAAGGGCTTTCTGGATTAATGGAAGTAACAACAGGACAAATGGGAGCACCTGAGGAACAGTGAGGGGGAGAAGAGGCACACAGAGATTTTTAACAGAAGACCTGTCAGTATAAGACATCTGGCCTAGAGGAGCAAGAATTGGTCCTACCTATTATCAGGATGATGAGCCCTACAGATATCTATATCGGATACACCTACAGACATCTCTCTCCAAAATTCTAGTTCCTCTGAAAGGTAATATTGATTTTATCTGACCAGTCTACTTTTGATAGACAAGACTGATCACTGATCACCACCAAGTTTCCAGTACCTGAAGATGTGGTTTCATGGTTAATTTTGAAATAAGTTTCTCACAGAATTCATGCATGGAAATTAAGAATTGTGTTACCACATATGTCCATAGGAAGGAATATTTGAATTCCATCATATTTTTTAATATACTCCTGTAAGAAAATATAAGCACACATGCACTCTTCAAAATTTTGCTGCAGTTGCCTAGGTAAATGGGCATCGGTATATATTTATTTCTCACAAAGCATTTTATTACACATAATTATTTCAAAGGATGAGAAGGTGCCAAATGATGCAGCAATAAATTTCATAAATTAAAAACAATGAGTTTGTTTTGCTGATATTTATGAAACTATTTTTCTTCCCTGACTATTCAGATGAATGGCTGATGTTTCTTCCAAACTTAGTAATTTTGCCTTACAAGGGTTGATGTGAACATTGGTTTCTGCTTCAGGTCATGTGGGTTCAAAACTCTAGAGTTTCACTTTGAGTTTGATGATTGCTTACTGGGAACCATTTGTCTTCACTCATGTAAATCAACCTACATTCAGCAAGAATAGGCCATGATTTCATCAATGCTTCAAAACGTGAGTGGACATTTAGCATGTTTTTAATGATTATAGATTTCATAGTGAAGACTTTGCAGAGTAGTATTCAAAAAGTCTTTGGAAAATATTTATGTTTCTAGTTTTCCTATCTTTCACACTTATGTTGCAATGTCTCTTGAAAACGGTAAAGATTTTTTTCAAGCCTGTGACTTAAAAAGAAACCAAATATGAGATGGGCTTCTAGTGCACTCATGGATAGACATCAGAGCCTGATCAGAGGCTTTCACCAACCTCCGGGAACACTGGACTCTGGGCCATTACTCTTAATATATTATTACAAATCTAAGTAAGGATAAATTACATAAAGGAAGAACTTTTACCTTTGCTCTCCTCTTCTAGAAATCTCTGTATGCCACTAGTCTTAAACCAGGAGCAAATCTGAATGACTTCAGCTCATTCTTCCACTCTGCTTTTGTGGATAATTTTCAGTGATAATTTTTCTTTGTTCACAATATGAAATTTGCTCTGCCTTGTTCTATTTTACAATAATCATTCTTAAAGATACTTTGAAGTGAACAACTCAGAATAATCATAAATCTCACTGTCATACAGACATATGTGACCTTTCTTCTGAAAACTTCATTGTTACTCATCTATTCTGTCTGGGATTACCCCAACCTCATACTTTCCATCCTTTATCCCTTTTATGAAGGACAGAAACTTTAAATATTTTACAAACTGTACTCACAACTCAATTACATTTTGACTAATTATATCACATGAATTTTATCCCTTTTGTTTTTGTCCAAGATTAATACTGGAATGTGTCAGATGAGTTTATAGACTGTCCCTTTATTCATCCAAAGTGTAATGCTGAAATGAAGAAATGCATAGCACAAAGAAACTTCACTTAAGAACGTCGGGAATATGACTATGCTGGTGATTAAAGAACAAGATCTAATCTGGTTTCAGGCCTACAGCTGAAAATCATCTTTCGTAGAAGTGTGCCTGCCAAGGTTATTGTAAAATTATCCCAGGCACCAAAGTGATGAATAGTCCCAGCATTTGCTGTGATATGGATGCCATCCCTGTGGGGCTTCACCAAGCGGGATTTTTCATGTGGACAGACTCACATGGAGGACAGATGGGAAAGAAAACAAATTTAGTTGATCTGAGCTGGAGCAAAAATCCATCTTTCCTTTGCTACCCAGATTGTGCACTTGCTTTTTTTTTTTCGCAGGCGCGGAAATGTGTTCTTAAATTATACAACTCTTCCTCTTTTTCCTTTATGGAGTTATCTGAACCTTTTAAATCGACCTTGGGTTTAGTGTTGATTTGAATTCTTGAACTTTCATGCCAGTCTAATTTTAGACATGCTAAGTAGCAAGCCTAATATCTATCTAAGCACAAAAATACTGTGTCTACAGTTGCATTAATAACAGCCTTAATCCAAAGTTGAAGACAGGCAGTTCTTAACAGCAAAAAAAGTTACAACTGAAAATGATCACTCAAACTTAGCTTTTTGAAAGTCCAATTAATGAGCCAGTCAAAGAGCAACAGCGACATTTAACAGGCAGGCAGGTTTCCCAAGAGCTAGTCCTGGATGATACCAACAATCCCACTGACAAAAGCACTGTAACCGGTGCCACGCAGAATCGGGGCCAACCATGGTTTGGGCAGCACATCTGAGAAAAATCAGGTCTTAGGCAGTTTTAAAGCTTGACAGCGAAAAGAAGTCTCTTTGATACTTGCACTATTATGTGCTGGTGACAAAGAAGGAAGGAAGGAGTTAAATTATGCTTCCGTTGCATCTGCAAGTATTGCAGCTTGATACTGAGATAACTAAAAAGTTGCAAATCTCATGTAACATATTTGCCTAAAAAACAGGTTCTAGATAAGTCACTATTAGACTGTTTTAAATTGTCTGCATAATTTTAAATTTGTTGTTAGCTTCACATCATTGTGTTTTGGATGTAGGAAGTATTATGCCAATAACTGTTTCACAGGGGATAGAAATGCAACAAATACTTGGTGTATTTCTCCATCTCAATTTCTCTCTTAATCAGATTTCCCAGGGTGAGAGGTTAAACTAAGACAGTCAGCAGGGATGTTAGGATTATTTAACTGCAATATAAGTAACACCTTAGGAACTGATTTGTCAGAATGAATTGCAGTCCAGAGTGCTTTGAGTTTTCAACTAAATTTGCTCTTGAGATAAAAGGCACTTTTTAAAGAATCCCAGTTCCTGTTCTAACCATTCCCCCACCCTTGCCTCCAAGGCATTTCTTATAACTCTGATAAAATCACAGACCAGGTGCTCCAAGACTTTCAAAATAATAAATTCCAATCTGTCACTAAAAAAATAAAAGGTTAAACAAGTTTATAGAGGTAGTCTGTTCCAGGTGTTATTTTGAAAGTGTACGCCTAATTTATCATTTTTCAGTAATAGTTATAAGTGATAAAGATCATGTAAATACTCTGTATTAGAAATAAGCTTTCATTTTGTCATGCAGATAGTACTAATGACTAAATAGACTTTAATCAGGAGATCTCCACCTACTAACATTAGGACTGAAAAGTAATGCTATAATCTGATTTTCGCTAAAATAAAATGCTTGAGCTATAGAAGCAAAACCAAAATGAAAGTCATACACTGATTATATAGCAGTTTTTATAAGAACCAGAAGCATGAAAACTTTTCACAAATCACCTACTTTGGAACAGACTCTGCGTAGGTTCAGTGGATATGTCTATCAAGTGGAACGAGGCAATGGAAACTGCTAACATCTTCCATATGTGGCAGCCTTTAAATTATAGTACTATTTTGGATACAGTGAACAAACTGTTCTGAAACAGCAGTACATCAGATGGGTGGCTGGGTTTACCTGTAGCTCCTCTTTCACTGCTTTCAGCCAGTCTTACACAGTTCTAATTCTGCTATCTTCTCCAGTATTTATTAAAGTATATAACTAAAAAATACCCTCAGTTTTGCTCAAGAGCTCTGAAATGCGTGTTTTGGCCAATCATAAATCAAAGAAAAGGCTATAGTTCTCAGCCATTTTGAAGTCAGGAGGAAAATCCAGGCCCCAGTTAAACAAAGTGCATGGGTATGTTCTTGAGTGCCATTCAATTCAGTGTTTTTCCTTACCTGCAGAATAGGTTGCTCCATCTCTGTCAGAGTCTGCAGTCTTTAAATCAAGTGTGGCAGCATTTGGGGTAGCATTATGCTGCAAGCAGGTACTAAAGGCTTATGGATAGGCTTCTACAAGTCTCTATATATATTTCAGAGGTTCCATAAATGACGAGAGGCTGCCTCACCCGAAAGAGAAAAAAAACCTCTCCTATTATTTCCCTCTGTGGCACTCTAAATTCTCTCTCTTTTTACTCTGGTTTTCTAAATTATTTTTTAATTAACAATTCTTTCCTTTTAGCCCAGCCCCTCTCTGTTCCCATACAAATACAGAAGCAGAAGTTAACTGCCCTGGAACTTTCCTGTTGAACTAATTTTCAGGAAAGTCATAAACGAATCCCACTGTAAACTCAGTTTATAGAGATTACACGTGATTTTACAAACTCTTAATGTACAATTAACAATATCAATTTAGGACAATTTCCTGTATAAAACTTGAACAGGATGAAACTGCAAATTGAACAGAACTGAAACCTGAATTTCCTCATACATGTTTAAAGAGTGCTCTTTCAAAGGAAAAGACGCTCTTCCGCACAAAATATTCTGTTACAGTTTGAAACTCTAGGGAATGTTTAAAATAACTTCCCTCAAGAAGCAAAAGAGAAACTGAATGACTGTAGCTATACAATGTAGCTGTATTGAGGTTTCTGAGTGTGGCAGTAAACTTGTACTTCTAACACACAACTAAGTTGAGGACTCCATTGCTTACAACTACAAGTTTCATAACACATAGAACAGTGAAGCTTTGCAGTGTTGTGGAGGATTCTGTGTGTTTAACTCTCTTGTAGCAACTACCCTTAAGTGTGAAGTCTTTCAGCAAGGTAAGCAGATTACTCTAAATACTTTCAATTTTTTTTAGGAGCAGTAAAAGAATTGCTCTCCAAGTTGTGGTACTTATTAAAGAGTAAATTACTAAGTTATTTTATGTTAATTGAAGGGAGAAAAATGAACTAATAATCTCTTGAAACTAAAAACAATTCTTCAATTTATTATTTGAAAACAACATTTAGAAAATTTACTACCAATTAATATTTTTAGTTGACACTTAGATGTCATATCTAGCTGTGGTTTATTATGTATCATAAGAGTGTGTACGATGCTTTGCATTGTTGCAAAATGTATTTTACCCCTTCAAGGTAGATTAGATTAAAGTGTTCTGTATTTGTATTGCATTTTTTTTCTTTTAGTCACGCCTTTAAACAATTTTTTTAAGATGAGAAATATTAAGGTGCACTGAATTTTGCTTTTTTCACAATACATTTATCCTGATAGATAACAAAAGGAGTCGATAACTAAGAGTTTCCCAAAATGTTTATTTTACAGCTAGAAACAGCTGGGAGGAAATGGTGGTACTGAGCTTCAGCACCAGAGAGCAGCACCATCTAAGAATTGTGATTCAAAATTCCTACCTTGAACCCCAATCCTGTTCTGGAAGAAATAGATGTACCCCAAATAGAATTTAGGGGCATAAAGTATGCAATTTTCCATTTGGTTAACTTTTCCAGCTGACACACATAAAGAAGGATGTCTAGCAATGCTCAACTTTTTTTACCACTTTGATACACACCTAACACATCCATTGGTGGAATAGCACCAGTAAGTAGCCCATGTTTTCACACTAGAGCACATGACCAGTCAAGATATAACATGAACAAGAAAAGAATTATCAACCATAAGATCAGCCTCATACCCCAAACACATGGATTTGGGTTAGCAACATCTAGCCCTTTATTTTCTTCTGTTTGGAATTTATAAATAACGATAATGTCAGAGTGACTAGTAGACATTACTGTTCTCCTTGGGAACAGTTCAGCAATGCCCTCTGGCATTTTCAGCTGAGCATGGGAGCGCAAAAGAAAGTCTAAAAAAGCATGCAATTACCCCCAGGAAATAATTACAATGCAAAAAGCACTGGATGGTACAAGTGACATTCCAGTAAACTAGGTGAACTTGTATCATCACCCCGCCTTGCCTCAGGGATATTCCTGCCAAAGGAATATCAACCAGTTCCAAGAACATCCAAGGATGGAGGTGGGGCTGCACATCACCTTTCCGGGTCCAAGTCTCAAGGAGCCAGAAGTGGTGGGCAAAGGAAACTCCTGCTAAGCCAAGCATGTGATATTGCAAGTCCCAAAGGCCAGGGCAGTAAATCTTGCTGGAGGCGATTTTTGACCACCAGGTTGGAAACTAAACTACACCTAAAGCAGCCTTGCTTATGTATGATTTACCTATTCCAAACTTAATGATTAAGAGAAATATGGGAAGCAAACCATTTTTCTGTCTACAGTTCACACTCACTCTCATGGAAGCAGGATCATTCTGTTCTCTCTTCTTGAACTATGTTGAACTCTAAAGTTTAACCAAATGCTGGATTTCTTTCAATTCTAACCTTCTTTCAGCTCTGCTGAAGGAGCCTCTCTTTGTCTGCAGCAGGTAGAAGCCATACCCAAAACACATTGCAGAAATTGTTGGATGAGTAGGCAATTAAAGTGGATGTGGCCAGGTTTCATACAGCAACTTTCCCACTCACTACAACCTTCTAATCCAGCTCAGCTAGCCTTGCATGTGTACACACAAAATCTGTATTTAACCAGGTAGATTTTCTTACCGAGCTGCTGTTTCCAGAGGCTCACAGAACAGCAGCAGCTTGTACATGATACTGTTGTTCTCTCTCTTTGTTTTCAAAACACCTTATTGCAAATGCATGTTGACCACTTTAGATTTGGGATCAACTCCTTCAGATTTTCTAGATGCCTTCTGGGATTATACAAGATAATGCTGATAGGACAAGAAATTAATGCACTTACATGCCTCGTTTCTGTCTCTGAATTGCCACTATCATAAAAATGGAATTTAACTTGAAAATCTGTGGTGTCTGAATACACTTTTGGCACCCTCAGGTGATCTGTGTTATGCAGCCTTTGTAATGCAGTCCTGGGTTCTAGACACTTGGTCAAAGCAAAGTCCCCATTTGAGCCTTCCAAGGTATACCATCAGTAATGCTCAGAGATGGGACTGCCAAAGCAGTCAGATTATCTGCTCTCCAAATAAAATAAGTAAATATCCAAAAATGCTGAAGTTGAAGCTGCCTCCAAGCACTTTTACCTCACACAACCAGCACTTTTGGAAAGGGCCCGTTGACCTTGGCAGCATATTCGAACATGGCTGAACAGTTCTTGAGCAATTTTTCCAATGAATTAGGCACAAACAGGCGTATGTCATTGGGCACACATGCAGTTTTTTCTATCTCCTCTTTCTCCTTAAAAATTAATAATTTCTCAAAACTGCCATGCAAAGAATATCACAACAAGAAGAATGTCCTAGTATATTACTGGCTTATGTCTGGTATGTGAAATTACTTAGCTAGATGCTTTGCAAACTCTGCAGAATTGGGTTCTGACCAGAGACCTGTTAGTCAGATCCATTTATCTTTTCTGACATTCATCTTAATCACCAAATTATCATAAACTGCATGTGTGAACTGACTGTGCATACTTTCATTACCAAAGAAGGAAAACTTATGAATTTGGAAACACTGACACAGTGTATTAAACTCAGTCAATGAGTTTTAACAAATGTAAAAGCTACACCAGTGAAAGCAGAGAATAGTGATAAATTTATTACCTTCTGTGCATGAAGCTTATCTATTCACTAGTTTAAAAACACTTCAAGAAAGTGCCCAAAAACCATCCCACTTCTAGAAATTTAATCTCACAGAAATCTTCACCTCTTACTTTATTGCCAGGAGATTCCAAAGGTTTTCTCTTTTGCCTGACAATTGGCTGTCAGACATTATTAATTCAGTGCTATCCTTTCCTTGGCTTGTGTGGGGAATCAGCATTATATTGATGCTGCTGCACTGACAAGTACCCTCTACCTGAGCGCCTTTCTCCATTTCCTTACCTATCCCATCAAGTGCCATTTTTTCATTCACGTCCATTCTGTCCACCAATCATTCTTTTCTGCAACCACTCCTTAACTCACAAGCTAGCCTTTCTTATTTCATTACTTCACCTTTCTCTCCTCCTCTCATACTTCTATTTCTTCTATTCCCCCATGGCAATATGAAAAAAAATCTAAAAGTTTGAGAGGATGGAGATGGAAAGAATAAAACACATAGTGTTATAAGGCAGCATCTCAACTAGAAAAAAAATATTACTCTTCCTTAGTTTTCAGCACACATTTTTTTTGTACAGTGCTGTGACTGGCATGAAACATAGTCACTCCACTCACCTTGCTCCTTTCCACTTTCACATATAATTAACATATTCCAAGAGCTTTCTTGTTTCAACATCATGCATTATGGAAACAGCTTTGGGCCACTACAAAACAGTCCACAACTCAACCAAAATGTGACACAATCCTTAGCTCTATACTTTTATCTGCAGATATCAGGACATAGTACAAAGTTCAATGCTACTATCCCGCTTCACAAATGAAAAGGCCAAGAGAAACTGGGCAATCCAATAAACCAGTAGCAGAGCCATAAATGTTAGCCAGGTCTTTCGAGTTTTTTACCCGTCCCCTGGTCAGTGCAACACAAGGAAAATAAGAAAGCCACCTACAGCCTGAATGGAAGTCCCCTCAATGTTACACCCTCAGCTGGAACTTCAGCAACACAAATAAAGTGGTACTGGATTCAATGGGGGCAATAATAATGAGCATTTAATAATGTTTTCTTATTTTTAATAAGAAATTTTTTTTCTTAAAAAAGAACTATACCATTTTCTCAGTGGCATGCTAAACAACTAGGTTTCCATGGTTTATTTCAAACATCCCTTTGCAACATTTATTTGCTTTGTTTTTAATGAGGCAATAAGTTAGTGAACTACACTATTCCACACTCTATTATTCATTAGCAGAAGTACAGACAATTAACTATCTTGGAACTTTTATTTAGAATTAAGAGAGGAGGGAAACGTGAGAGCAGTTGAAAGCAAGATTTCTCAGGAAAAAAACAAACCTCTTTAATGCTCTTTAATGTTTATTTCTATTTGGTTTGATGTTTATTTGTTTTTTTCCAATTTACAGTAAGTGCCTTGTTATGGTCACATGAAAAGTTATTAGAGAAAAGAAGAAAGCTTTGTAGGGTTTATTTGTTCCAACAAAAGCCAGGGGAATTAAATAAAAACAAACTGAACATAAAATATGTAAAGATAGTACAGGTTGAAAATTAATAGCTTATTTTTAAAAAGGAAATTTAATAAAGCAATGCCTTTAGCTATTTCAAAACTAGAAAAATGATACCTAAACATGTAGGGAATGTTGGCAAGTTTTCCTACCTGAACTGGAATGTGAATAAGTGGTTATTATACTTCTTGTATTTTCTTTATTTTCATTTATTCCTCAGAATGAGCTAGATGACAATGTTATTCTACTGTGCAAGTGGAAATATAATTTTCTTTCTGAAATATCACATGGTATCAATAATTTAGATTTTTGCTGTTGGATTTTCAAATAAAGGTGTTATCTCATGTTCTCTGTGTCTGTAATTCCACCACATAAACCTAAACAGACACAGTTCAATGTGAGTGAACTCTGATACAATTTGGCACTCCAAAAACTCATTTTTTGTTGCTGTAATACTCTGAAGGAATTAAAATTCAAAGAAAAATGATGCTCCAAAGAAAATGTTCATCTCCACAATAAGTAATTGTGATTAAACAGAATGCAAGATCAACCTATTTCTGCAGGCTCAGTATAAGTAGTATATTCTTAGCACAGATGCCTGACTTTTGAGTATTTTCACTGAGAAGATACATTTGGTGTGACAGCCACTGTGGCAAAAACTACTCCGTTTCAGTGCATATTTGAGTATAAAGTTATGTAAAAGTTGTTGATGCATGAGAGCTCACTGTGACAGCCTTACAATGTCTATTCTATATAATTGTTTTATTTCATTCTTAAGTGGAAAGAAATTTCAAGTGAGTAATGTTTATCTGTCCTAAAACTTATGTTAGTTTACTAGTGGTGTTAAGATCTTTTAATAGGCCTGTGCATAGAAGAATCACACACAGGATTAATGCTGAAGGAGTAAAAGGTTTCACTTAATTGTATTTTCACACTTGGCATTTTTCTAGCTTCTAGGCTACCTAAGCAAATTTGTGGGTTTAAAATTATTTTTCATTTCTTGCTAATTATCACTGGGGGATTTTTTCTTCAAAGTTTTGCTTTGGACCTTCCTGTTTGAGTATATCTATAACTTAATAATTTCTAAAAGAAATACATTCTTTAAATATAAAAATTACTGGTCATTAGGTGGGTCTTGTCTATATATCATACAAAGTCTATGATAACTTTGCCTCTAGGAAGAGAGTTGTGCTCTTCAGGGGAATTGGTAAAAAAAAAGCAAGATTAAAAAAAAAGCAAAAGTAGCCAAGGAGTCTTAGAAATTACCCAGAAATTTATAGAAGTCTAGCATGAAGATCTCCAAGAAGTTCCATCATTGGCAACATAAATAATATATTCATCTGAAGCATTAATTAATTTTGCAAAATAAAACCTTTTTTCTTAATTGAACTATCAAGAAAGATTTTGGTGCAAAGTATAATGAAAAGTAGTTCTGGGAAGTGCCAGCTGAAGTGCATGAACACTCTTCCTAAGATCCAAAGTGAAAAATTTCAGAAACATCCAAAACCTTGTTTCCTGATATGTATTACAACTCATAAGGGGAGCATTGATTCTACACCAGAGAGGACACATCCAAATTTTCTTGTTTTATTGTCACCATTAGTGGCAAAGTGATGTTCACTATGTCAGCTTAGAAGCTGCTGTTAGCTCAACAGCCAGCATCCATGTCATGGGGTGCCAAGTGGCTTACAGAACGAGGCAGACCCAACAACACAGTCCTGACGCTTGAGTTTTCATTACAGAGGTGGGTGATGGAAGTTTTTTAAGAGGAAGGAGAGAGTAAGAGCCTTCCCTAACAATGTAAAGAGCTCCCCCACAGCTACATTGAACTGTGGCATGCAACCAGAATGAATACAACTTTTTCCTGGCTGATACAATTCTGTCGCCTAACACAGTTTAATTTTAAGAGTGCAGGGAGGAGCAGGAAGGGTGGCACAGTAGGAAAGGAAAAGCTCAGCCCTATCTGCTCTTACACAGGTATTTCCTGGGAACAGCATGAGGGCAGCCCTGAGGAGAAATGCTTGGGGGTGCAGTGGATGAGAAACTCAGCATGATTCGTCAACATGCACTAGCAGTCCAGGAAGACAACAGCATCCTGGGCTGCACCAAAAGAGGCATGGCCAGCAGGTCAAGAGAGGTGATTTTCCTCCTCTTCTTTGCTCTTGTGAGAGCCCTCTTTAAGTACTGAGTCCAACTCTGAGGTCCTCAGCACAGGAAAGCCATGGGCCTGTTGTACCAGGTCAAGAGTAGGATCACAAAGATGATGAGAGGCCTGGAGCCCTTCTTCTATGACAAAAGGCTGAGAGTATTGGGGCTGTTCAGTCCGTAGAAAAGAAGGCTCCAGAGAGATCTTAAAGCAGTTTTCCAGTACCTAAAGGGGTGCTTACAAGAGAGTTAAAGAGGAACTTTTTATGAGGGCATGTAGTCATAGGACAAGTCGTAATAGCTTTAAACTGAAGGGGAGTAGATTTAGATTAGTTATAAAGATGAAATTTTTTGCTTTGAGGGTGGTGAGTCATTGGAACAGGTTGCCCAGAGAGGATGTTAACACCCTGTTCTTGGAAGTGTTCAAGGCCAGGTTGGACAGGGCCCTGAGCAACCTAGTTTAGTGGAAGGTGTCCCTGCCCATGGCTGGGGGGTTGGAAGTAGATGGTCTTTAAAGGTCCCTTCCAACCCAAACCATTCTATGAGTCTACAAACACACCCACATCAGACAGCTCTGAATTAGTCTAGGCATAGCCAGCCATTCAGGTCACATTCCCTCCAGCTCTCCTACCCTGCTGCCTGAAGCCAGCTCCCTTCATGGTTATGTGGTCTGCCTCAGGATTAGCTCATCCCAGTTATGTGTGTGTACCTGCTGCATAGTGCCAGAGCTGTGGAAAGATGGAAGTACTGCTGGAGATCTGGAAAGCTGGGACACAATCTGAGGCTATGTTCTGGAGAAGCTAGCAGTCTTAGGTGCCGCCCCAAGGCAAAGACGCCTGTCTACTGCCTCCAGTGCCTCTCCCAAGGGGCATATTGAGGAGCAGGGACAGTTTAACAAGTTTCAAAATGTGTAGTGATGAGGGAAAGGCAGAGGACAAAATGTAAGTCTGCAAGAAAAAAAATCAGATTTTCTTTTAGCTCTTATTGCTTCCCCTCCCGTAATCTCTGAAGCTCATAAACTTTCCAGAAGGCTATGCCATGTTTGAATGCTTTGTCATATTAGATACTATTATGCGGTTTGAGTTCCAAGAGCTGCAAATTTTTATGATCTTCTAAAGCTAAGATTATAATAACTTATTTTCACAGATGCCTGAATCTTTTCGTGCTGTACATAATAGTTCTTATTAATTTCTTCACTCATCTATGTTTAGAAAAGTAAATATAATCTGTGCAAGACATAGGTCCTTGTGTAAACAGGGCTCTGTCATTTACTCTGCTGGTAGTCATGGCCATTTTTTGTAGTAGAGACATGAGATATCCTTCATGATGGCTTCAGATGCATCTCTGTTGCCCCACCTTCCTGGATGGTGAAGGCAACGGAGAACCAGGCAAAAACCAGGTCTGAATTTCATTAGTCATGACAGAGAGCAGAGAGGATATTTATACTCCCAGTGGGGGGACTTCTATGAGATCTGAAGCCAGCCCCTCAGATGCTGATCCTTTCCACTGTGCTTCCTCACTACTTTTCAGTAAAGTCAAGATAGAAGGGTGACAAAGATCACCCATGCACACAGACTGAAGACCACTCCTTGAGGAATAACTAGTATAATTCCTTCCTTGCTATAAATTCAGGTGGAAAATTTCTCTGATCTCAGACACTAGAAAAGCATAATCTGCAGCAGCTTGGCTGTGCTTCAGCCATTTGGTAAAAACTCACATATATTGTCACCAAAATTGCATGGACATAATAGTGGTTTTCCTAATACATGAGTTGCACTTGCATGCCCAGGATACACAAAGGTAAGAGAAGAGAGTTACCAGACAAGTCCTATAGCTAACACAGCATTGATAGCATCACAGAATCATTTTGGTTGAAAAAGACCTCCAAGGTCAAGTCCAATTGTTAATCTAGCACTGTCAAGTCCACCACTAAACGACGTTTCTAAGCACCACATATACATGTCCCACGAGTGCCAATGACAGGGTGATGACCACTTTCCCAGTCCCACTGTCCGCACTATTTCTGAGATTGACCAGATGCCATTTGCCTTCTTGGCCATCTGGACACAAGACTGACTCACTTTCATCTGGCTGTCAACCAGAATTCCCAGGTCCTTTTCTGTCGAGCTGCTTTCCAACCACTCTGTCCTCAGTTTGTAGCACTGTACAAGATTGATGTGACCAAAGGGCAGGACCTGGCATTTTCTCTTGCTGAGCCTCAAACTGTTGGCCTTTTCTCATGGATACAGCCTGTCCAGATCCCTCTGCAGCACCTTCCTGCACTCCGGCAGATCAACACTCCCATCTAAGATGGTGTCCTCTGCAAACTTATTGAGGGTGCACTCCCCCCATCCGGATTCACTGATGAAGTTAATTATCAGAGCTGGCCCCATTACTGAGCCCTGGGGAAAAACACTTGTGACCCATGGCCAACTGGGAAACCCACCAGCAATGGTAAGTGATGTCAAAAGTCTAGATAAAGAATATTCACAGCCTTTCCTTCACCCCCAAAGTGGGTCACCTGTGATAGAAGGAGATTATTCAGGTTACTCAAACACGATCTGCTTTTCCTAAGTAGGTGCTGACTGGGCCTGAATACACTGGTTGTCTTGTATGTGCCAGGCACTGTTGCTCAAGGTGATCTGCTCCATGACCTCTCCCAGCACTGATGTTAGACTGACAGGCCTAGAACTCCTGGATCGTTCTTCTGGCCCTACTTGTAGGGTAGGAAAGGGTTTCCTACTTGTAGTAGGAAAGGATCTCCTTTCCTTCTGCAGAGTCTCCAAGAGCTCCTCTGCAGGATTATGCGACATAGCTTTTTCTCTTTTCTTTTCTTCAAAATGTTTCTTCCAGACTGACTTTTCAGGAGATATATTCACCTTGTGTTGTCTTTCTTTAGTGATTATCAACGTCTTTTACTGCTAGGGATTCTCCACAGTTATAATGTCCAATCTGTTTCCTTGTGAACAACCACCAACAAATCATTAGGATTACCATGTGTTCTACATGGATATATGACCCATGGCCAAGAAGCTGTGAAGGGAAAACTGACTCACAGAAATCTTCACTCTTGTGGCCAGTGACAGAACTTGAGGAAGCAGCATGAAGCTGAGTCAGGGAAAGTATAGGTTAGATATCAGGAAACTGTTTTTCACCCAGACAGTGGCTGAGCACTGGAATCAGAAGGGGTTTAGCTCCAGAGGTGCTCCCACCAGCATCCAAGAGGCACAATATTTAACCCTCCAAAACAAAAGAGTTTGGCCCTGCTACATAACACTCAACTCTGAGACTCTCCATACTTGGAAAGACTGTCTGCCAGAAGAACCATGTCGGACTTTCTACCACCTTTGCAGTGATCTCCCGTTTTGACCAATCCAGCAAGGTCCTCTGGAAGGCTTTGTGAGCAATTTTTCAGTTGTGAGATGGAAAGCCTGCTTTTGTTTTCTGATTTTCTTAACTTATGCCATTCTTAGGATAAAATATTATTTCATCTCTCTGTCAGTCCTGAATTGAACAAAGCTATGATTTACTCTAGCCATGAAGGTAAAAGCCTCATGGACATACAATTCAGCTGGACAGTGATGCTATAAATTAAGACAACAGTTTGAAACTTCTTCACAGAACTTAATTTAGCTCTTAACATTTCAGCTTTTTTTTTTGATTGAATAATATTTGAAAATATTTACCGGTTATATTGCTCATCTCTATTGTATTACCTATTAGTAAAAATTGTTTATTATTTTGAACAAGAAATTGCTGCAATGACTAGTGAGAAATCCAACTGAGAAACCACTCATTTTGAGAAAGTTACATGTCTTTTCTGATCTTCCTGAAAGCAAAGAAATCTGACAATGAAACAACATAATGAAAGGCTTAATCATTACTATCCAATACACCCACATCTGAGGCCCTAGGCTGGAAACTGTGAAAAAAAAGGGTGTAACAGGCAGGTACACCAGTCATTGCTAAGACTGTTATATGCAAGCATGCTGCAGAACAGGCCTACTTGGGTGGTCATATGAATAAATCAAATCCCTGGAACTTTTATTGTTGCTGCTCTTAAGTTTGACTACAACTGCATTGGTATGCAGAAAAAATTGGGATGGTTTTTTGACTGGGGCATTCGCTATATCATGCCCCTACATCAATGAAGTGTTGTTAAAAATGGCAGCACAGGTTTTACACATGCTGTCATAGGCACAGCTGTGTGAATGACTGTCCTTTAGTGACATTCAGATGTAGAATTAACTCAGTGTATGGAAGCAATTGCTTTATCCAGCATAAACCATGGCAGGTTACTGTAAAATTCTTTCAAGATGTCAGGTTGGGAAGTTCACAAAAAAACATCAAATGTTTTAAAGATTTAAAAGTCTTCCAGTCTAGTACTCCACAAAGTTATTGTACTGGCATTTTAATGAATAAAAACAAGGCATAACACATTAGTGGTTTATCTCAAGTGAATGTGTTTCAGTGCAGCTTCTTTCAACATACAGAACCATACTCGCTGGAAAACCTTATTGCTGTTTTTTTTCTCGTGGGCAAAGGCTTGTAAAGAGTTGACCAGCTCAGTAGAAGAAGTGTGTAGATGGATACATTCACATGGCAGCCAGCCCAAGGAAACAGTGAAGCTGCTCTGGCAAGTAGTGAAGATGCTACCAATAGAACTATTCATTTGAGAGTAAATGTCTGGCTGCTAGTATAAGCATCATCATGTGGGCATCCTCCTCTCCTCTCCTCTCCTCTCCTCTCCTCTCC
>WBNO01016717.1:16682-52537 GCA_013400575.1 Peucedramus taeniatus
ACCCTTTTACATTTCCAAGTACATAATGAGTAGGGGTTTCCTAATTTTAAGGTTTTTACATTACCAAAAATAATTTCTCTCTTGGTAGAAGTGCTTTCCCTTTTTTCATAACTATAATATTGCCCCCAACAATTTTTAGCTTGTGTAGGCACTTCTTAAGAAACGATGTTTAAAAAAACAAAAAGGCAAAAATTGACAAAATATCTCATAGCAAAACTGACAATTAACAAAGTATTCATTTATATATGACCAGTAAAATTTTGAGATTAAATTAGAAAAGCATTTGCCACTTTGGCAACCAAGCCCCATTTTCTAAGCTTTGGAAAATACTGATTTTAATTAGTAGGCCATATGCTGCTATGTATACCTCTTTCTAAGCAGGATGCCTTTGCTTTGGGACCTCTCTGAGACTTGGCCACCCTGACATATCCAAATCTCCCACTGACTGTACAAACTACTTAGGAACTATTCCAAAGCCCAGTGGAAAACATTGTTATCATACTTACCCTATTCCCCTTGCCACGAGAGCTGCACACAGAGGGAGGTACAGTCCCAGCCCTTGATATGGTTAGAGTTAACTCTGAGATTCTTCATCCTTTCTGTAAAAGAGCAGAGACAGGTGAAGTTACTCATTTTTAAATGTTTTGAACTGTGAGAAATCTATGCCAAGAAGATGATTCTTCCAATTCTCTCTGGGCGGGACAATGCCAAGTGTTACAGCCAGCCCATGACTGGGGAAAGTAACCAAGAGAGGATGGCTGCACAGAAAGGACAGGAATGCATAAGAAAATTTTCAGTTATGTCAACCTCCCTTAAGCTTTTTTGCCAAACTCCAAGCAATTCAGGGCTATGTTTTCAAGGACATTGTAGAATCTCTAAGAATCTAGCTTCTTGATGAAATGTCATTGAAGAAAAAGAAAGCAGGAGGAAGACACCAGACAGAGATCAGAGTTCCTGCACTAAATCAGAAAACAGGAATCTCAAATACTGGTCTGTTTTCTGCGATCATCTCTGTGGATAGTCTGTGTTGAATAGCTGTTAGCATCGTGCCCTCTACAGTAGTTCATTTGCTCTTTATATAATTAAAATTCTCTCGTCCCAATTTTACATTATGAAAGGGACTTCAGTTGCAAAAAAACCCAGCCCTTAGGTCTGCTGTAGAACAAAAAGGCATCCAGACTCTGTCCATTCAAGGCTAATACCATTAAATACTGTGATAAATAATGCTGTGTTCTGTTTTTTCATAATTTAAAAACAGACATGGAGAAAATCAACTTCTTACAGTCATAAGAACCACTCCTCTAGCAAATGTACTTGAAGATCAGTCATATATAATCGAGAAAAATCTCATACTTAATAAGGAAATAGTGGGGTCATTTCCCTGTGCTCAGGTGAATTTCTCCTGTACTGTTTCTTTTTTTAAATGAGCATTGCTTTGTACTTGTAGGTTCTATTTCTTAAAGCCTGAAAATACTACTTTTTCCTCTCATTTCTTGGGAGCTTCTACTTAGAACTTTTGAAAAATAACCAATCTGGTGTTAGATGGGATAATGTAATTTAAAATCAAAAATGTTAGTCAGACTAGTTAGGGCTGTAGGGCTGTATGACAGAATATGTCAATTAAATTATTATTGATTTGAGAGTGTGGAGAAAAGTTCATTATTGTTAAATCCAGTAAAATAACCCCAAGGGACTAAGTGCTTACAAAGTAAAGAAAAGAGAAAATTCCACTTTAATATATTTTTCTGTCTCAGCTCCAGAGCTCTCTTCTAATCATGTGATGAATTAGTATCCTGGTAGCAGCATTCTTAAATTTCAGATGTACAACCAGCCTGATACCTTGCTGTTAATCTACCTAATGTACTAGAACTATCTCTAAAGCCCAGTACTATTGTTCAACAGTGCAGCAAACTACATAAGAAATAAATACAATTACAGAGACAATACAATTTACTCAATTACATTATCCTTCATACCTGAGGTAAAAGGTGCTTTGTAGACCCAATCAGTTAGGGACTAACTCTAAAAAAAGAGTATTTTAAGAAGTGATTTAAGTAGAAGGAGTAATTGATATATCAGATATAAAAAAGTTCTCTATGCATTTTATAAGTTACAAGATATCTGGGAGAGAGCAGAAAGATCAAATAAAGATTCAAATGAAGATGTGAGTTGAAGAAAA
Organism: Peucedramus taeniatus; assembly: GCA_013400575.1. Lineage (NCBI taxonomy): Eukaryota > Metazoa > Chordata > Aves > Passeriformes > Fringillidae > Peucedramus > Peucedramus taeniatus. The sequence continues at coordinate 18,862 of WBNO01016717.1, forward strand.
GGGTGGGAAGAGCAGATTGTGAAAGCAAAGCCGAGCAAAGCCATGAAGAATTTTAACAGAGAGAAGCCCAGCATATAACATTCCATTTTTCCATAAAGCATGGTGTTGTATTGCCTGTAAATTCAGTTGAATTAAATATCAAGGCACTTCTGAAAAGTTCACTTGGCTCCCATTTACATATTTATCCAATGGAACACCGTTGGAGATCTGATATTTGACCCAATAGCAGTAGCACACAACTGGTAAAATGTTGGAAGTCAATATGAAGGTTGTGCTATGAACAATCCCTGTCACAATTTCATGGCAAAGGAGAAAGAAACCAAAGTTGGTAAGTGGACATGAGTGATTTTCCTTGCTTGCAATCTGCAGGGTGTTTCAGCAGCTTTGGAAAAACTACCTTTCTAGGAGGTCTTTTAAGGAATAAAGTGTTTTAAGGAATATAGTGAATAGACTGCCCAAGAAGATTGTGAACTTGGAGAATCATCAAGAAAAGGGAAAGAACTGAAGTTGTTATGTTAGTCTTGTACAGATCTATTTCAAAGAATAACTGGATTATATTATGAAAAATACCTCCCTCATAAAAGATCCAGGAAAACTGAGGGCGCAGGATTTCATCACCAAACAATATAAGAAAAAGTCTGCAGCTATGGTTCTGATCTTGTGTTCTTGTTTATCCAAGCAAAATTTGGATAAGTTGTTTCCTATAAACATCAGGAAACATCATCAAAAGCATAATAAAAGCCACCATAGAGAGGGCAGTTTTGTCAGAGAGGGATTATCCAGTTCTTGTCCTAACTTAGGGTAGACAATAGACAGATGGGTTTCAGGTTTCTGGGAAATCCTAAACTGTCATACTTTGTTTTTAATTTGCTTTCCTAAATTACAGTGTTCAAAAAACAACAAAAAGTCTTCATTTTCTGTCTAGAGTTTTAGTCAGTAGCAAAATCTTTGAGGAGGAGATTCTGAATGTCTCTTGACGTATTCCTACAGTGTCTGAAACAAGTAAATTACCTACAAGTCAATATCACTGTAAGAAAAACAGACAAAACTTACTAATTCTGATGAAATCAAAAATTCAATAAAGACATCATACAGCCCTACAGTCAGAGAAGCAGCAGAGCCTGCCAGAACAGTCTACATTATGCTGGAACTCCTAGTTATACTTCTTGCCTTTTTTTTCTCCAGAGAAACAAAAGTACACATTTAAAAGTGAATGAAGTTAGGACCAAGCAAAGACTTTTTCAGCAATTGCTTTCATCATTCAACAATTTTTCTTAAGCACAGCAGTCTCATGAATAGTCTCAACAGTGTCCAGAGGCCTGGTGATTATTCCATGATTGAATAAATGTGACTGATGGGAAATCAGAACACTGAAACACTTGAGCATTGTACAATCTGACCAGGCAGAATTGCTGTGAAATTGTTTAGCATGTTTCATTGTTCTTAAAATTGAAACTACAAATGCATTTTGAGACCCGCTAGAAACCCAATTCTATCTTTCTTTTTTATCTATGCAAAAAAATAAAGAAGAAATTCCATTCTTGCAGTTTTTAAGAACCACTCTACATTTATATTTTGACTTACATTGATCATTTCAATAAAATTAGCTCACTAACATTTAATTTCTGAATATTCCAGAGAATAGTTCCACTCAATAGCAACACTCTTTTATCTGAGCAGTAGGAATATGAACTAAAGAAATAGATATAATTCATCCATTTTAAGGATATTCTTCTCATATCTTTTACTGTGTCACCTGAAATAAATGCCCATACTCTTTGCAAAGGTGCATATGAATCTCTATTGCTGTTTTCAGATGCGTAAATAATATCACAGGAGAGCCATGGAAAGACTGCTGAGCACCTGATAGAAACACTAAATGATGCATAGTAGAAAGAAGGCTCAGATTTCCAGATTTGTGCTGAGACTGCATTTTTTTCATATACACTCAATTGTAAAAAGATTTTTTCAACATATATTCTGCTCCAGAAATTCAATTTGGTGCATTGCAGACAATATCATAACTAGAAACATAACAGCGAACTCAAAAACAAATCTAAAATTACATTTATCCTGTGCTATATTACAACTACTTTAACTCTTCATTTTGAAAGACTTTTTAGAGTGCTCACTCAGATTTATCAGATTTAGTGTCAGCCTTCTTAAGGGACAAGTTAGAAGTTTAAAATTTTACTTTAAATATAATTTTTAAATTAATTTTAAAACTCTGTTTAGGACATTAAAATGAATTTAATCTATGTATTATCATTATTCCTTGTCATACTTATTACAGACTAAGAGCCAAAAATGACAAGACTACAGAAGACTGGTATTGAAGATGAGAAATGATCCTTGTTCAAATAGCTACCAATCTCAATCAACAAACAAGAATGGATGGAAGGAGAGGAATATACTTTCATGACAGTACAACAGAGTATGGCTGCGAGCTCCGTGATAATTCCATGACTAATTCATTTTTATTTCAATACTTGACTATTTGGGTGAGAATCACAGCTGCATCCTTCAGTCTGTGTGAACAGTTTTGTGCAGCTTTCCTTCCAGCTCCCTTCTCAGGTAGAAAAGGTGATTTCTGCTTACAAATCAAATTGTTTCCATATTTTGCAAGAAATAATAGGAATTTGCCTCCCTTGGAACTTCCTAGTCATTATCAAAGTCTACAACTACAGTTAGATCAAAGTCTTCAACTGCAATTAGGTGATAGAGTCAGTAGGGAGTTAAGAAAATATGTCCTTCAGAAGAAACTGGGAAGTCTGCTAATGAAGGGAACTTCATAAATGACATGCTTTAGTTATTTTCAGTGCTTGAAAAACAGAATGAAACTCTCTATTGTGCTGTCTTTTTTCATGCTGTGCATCATACTGGAAGGGACAGAGGGAAAGGGGGAACAGCTGCCTTGGACACCAGCAGGAAGTCAGAATGACCAAAAGATCCCACTGAGTTCCTGCTCTGTGGGCTACGGATGACTTCCAACCCAGATGCACACTTCTGCCACTACCCTTGCCTGCCTGCAGTATGCACTGAATTAAAAATTGTTTCCTTCCACTTCTGTCCTGCTCTCCACAGTCACCCCCACCCATTTGTCTCTTTTTGATCTTTTCATGCGGCCACTTTGTGATGGTGACTGGGTTTTTTCACTGCTCAGGGTAAATAGAATGCAGAATTATAAGCAAACAGCTGAAAACAACCTGAAAGTGCTTACAGCAGCTTAACTTACCATGTCACTCAGCTGGACACAGGATATAAGAGTTTTGAAATAGCTTTGGGAATCCTCAAGGAGGAATCTGTTCCTGATGTCACAGGACACCAGCTCTTAGAACATCTTTCAAACTCACCTCCTGCACCCAATTAGCATTTAAGTCACCACAGATATGTTAACAGGTGGTTTTGGACAGGAAATATTGATTCCCAAACACATATTCTCATCTGGATTATGTCATTAATAATGAGTTTTCAGGTTTCCTTCAATGATGCTTTTCAAGCTGAAAGGTAAGTAAGGAACTTCCTTCACAGAAGCAAGCCAAAATTATCCGAAAGAAAGGTCATTATTATTAACTTCAGTATCTCACATTCCCCTAATTTAAGGAATAGTAAGAACACTTTAAATAGAAGAAGTGTTAAGGGTCCTTTCAGTCTAGGAAAACAAGCTCATTTTGAGCTAAAAGGAGATAATGGAGTAACACACAGAAGCCAAAACTGGAAACTAAAATCTGAGGACTTTTTACTTAAACCAATTTGGAAACCTTTAATATTTCTCTTCAGAATAAATCCGGCAATTTTCAAGCTAAGGAAGTTTTGCAATAGATTAAAGCAAGGTTTATATTGAAAGATTTTTTAACAGTAACTGTAGAGAGCAGAATGGACTAGTGAAGCTTTAGATGGAACTCAACTCCCCTGGAATATGCTATTTCAGAAAACGAGAAATGCTCAGCAAAGAGAATACAATGTAAAAATTTTGATAGTTCATTTTGAAATTGCTTCATTCTGTTTTTTTTTACTCTACACTATAACATAAAATATTTAAAAAATCAAAGATGAAGAGAAACGTTTGTACTTTATTGAAATTAAATGTTTAGTATGAATTTTTCAGTATTGAGGTGGGATTTGTTTAGCTCTTTCCTTTATGAAAAACTTTGACATCTGGGAGTATATTTCACCTTAGAAACTTTGATATCTTTTGGAAATACAATGTCCATCATACAGATAGTTGCAGTCATTGGCTTTTCACCTGGCACAAAACTTTAACGTGTACCATGCATGCTGTGCTTTGTAAGCTGTACAAACATTAGCCAATGCTTTTGAGCATCTTGAAATCCATTTTAAGGTAACTGAATGTACAGCAAACTATGTGCACTCAGAATATGTAAAGGGAAGGCAGGGAAAGCACAGGGAGGACATTACAGTCACCTGAGACAAAAATAATTTAAATTTTTTGAAAAAAAACGAGGCAAATTTGTTCTATTTCACAGAACAACAAGTCATCAGTTGTATTGGTTTCAGTAAATTGTTAATCCATTGTTCTAGATTGCAGAAGTCAATGAGTTGGTTAAAATTAAAGCTTCTCACTGTAAAAACACCTTTTCCCAGTACACTAAAAGGATTTTAGCACTTTTGTCTCCTCTGTGCAAGATGTTTAGGACACCTGGTTAAGGAATTTGAGATGGAAACATGCACTGGACAAGTTAGTATTGGAAAGTAGGCTGCTTTTAACATGTTAACTGAAACAACAGAAGAGCAAGGAAATACAATAGTTGCCTCTACTTAGATATTAGAACTTTAGCAGATTTGTGAACTCTCATAATTTTATCATGAGGCACCTTTGTTCTCTTTGACTTCAAAACGCAGCCAAGGTGTCTGAACTGAAGACAAATGAATAAGACAATTTCTGGTTTTGGTTTCATCTGGAGAAAAAAAGCTGTATCTATTTTCCCAGACTTTGTGTTTCCAAAGACACTGGGTTCCTGACCGGCCTCTAAATGTGTCAAGGCATCCCCTGTGTTCCTGCTCCTCACATCCCCCAACCCAGAGGACCTTGGGATTGCACTGCCATTGGTACCAGTTCTAAGAAGTAAAATTTCCTTGACATGAGAAGTAGCACGGACAAAGGTGAAAGGGGATACATGCCCAGTTCTCATATCTCCCAATAAATAATGGTCAGATAAACACTCCAACACAAACCTAGAAGGTCTCCAAGGCCAAATAACCTAGGTGAAGTCATAGAAGCACAGTCATCTGGCTTGGGAAACAATAATAGGAGAACTGTAAGGGGGAAAAATTATAATTTAATAAAACCAAGTCTTTTTTTTAGTCCTGCCAGTATTTTGATTTGGATCTGCCCAGCAGTGGTTTTAGTCGGGGCTAAAAAGAGGAGGTCAGCTTCCCCTACCCCAGCACTACTGTGATGTAGCATAACTAAGTTGGGTAGATGAAGGAACATGAACCACTCACTCTCTGTTCAGAAAATTGCATTCAGCTTTCTGTTTTGTGACAGCAAAATGTTCATGCATCTTATAATTCTTACCATTCAGCCAGTCTGAATTTTCTGCAAAAGTCCACTGTAAAATGCACAGAATTTCTCCAGCATTTATTTTTGTCCTTTCTTTGTAATAACTGAAAGACTCACTGCAGCTTTGAGAAGGTATTTAATAATTGACTTTATTTCTTTCAGTCACAGAAAATAGAACTTTTCTTTTAAAAATAGATTAAAAACTCCTGATTCTGTTTGATAAAAAGTGAGTTAATTATACCACAGTAAATTGCAGAAGGGCATACTGACATCTGGCGGCCTTTCAGAGACACTAAAACTGCTCCCAGCAAATACTCAATGAAAGAACAGTAACAATATGAAAATGACATTGTGGTTCTCTTAGTATCTGTCCACATTTAGCAACTATTACTCAAGACCTGAGTTAAGAGGTAGTGAGTCCACGCTGAAATATGGCATTTAATTAGTTGCCATGTTAAGTCACATTTAATGCTGCCCTGGCTGCAGGCATCAGAAAGCCACAAGCTTTCATAAATAGCAATTAAGGGTGTCAAAGCCATCACCACCACTCTGCAACTGCTCTGGGAGCTATCAGGATATTTCTCAGTGCCACATTTTATTAAACAGAACTGCAGCCAGTGGGAGTAAAAGCATCTTGTTACTAATGTTGATATTGTGGGATCTAGTAGATCTAACCATGGACCAGAACTCCATCACAGGAGGCACTAAACAAACCATTAAAATTATGGGCCTGCCCATAGTAGACTACAGTCTAATTATAAGACAAGGAACAATCAAAAGATTGAAGCAGATTGAAGGAGCTACAGGCTAACACATTAGAGTTCAGTCTCTGAGAAAACTAAATAGGAACCATTTTTTTTAAAAAAAAGAAAGCAGAACTCTCCTGTGGTAGTGTAAGAGAACCAAACTCTGAGAAGTGAGAGTCCCTTTCCTGTTAAAACAGTACATATTTTGGGGGGAAAATATCTCTGCTTCATCTATGGAAAAGATTATTTATGTAACAGGAGAAGTTCCCCTAAATCAGGTACAGCAAAGGTCTTGGGAGACACACTGCACCACTACTGCTGCTAAAAGAGGAAAGAAAATATTGCCTTCTCCCCTCTGAAACAAGGAGTATTGTGTGCTTTTGCACTCACTGTTGTGAAGTCTGCTATGATGTCTCTAAATGTCACCCATTAGAGAGGGGGAAAAAAGTGATCTGATTTGCTCCTCCATGCACTAAAACACACAAAGAAAACTATATGAGCCTTTGCTGTTAGCTGTCATCAAGAATTTCATTTTAGGTCAAGAGAACAAAATCCTGTCAGCAAAGGTTTTCTTGCCAATTCCCAGGCTGCTGATTCAATCACAAGAGATTATCAAGAACAAGGGTCTCCATCACAGAGAAACAAAGTCCACCAGAAATTGTATAATAAATAATATAAACTTCACCCTGAATCTGTTCAAGGAATGTGCAGATATTTCCCACAAAGAAGAAATTCTGAAGGACATTTAATATTATTAATATTCTTTAGGGTTTTTTGTGACATTTTGGTTCATTTAATTTTTTCTGCTACAATGTTTTAAGATGAAGGTTGAGGTAGCCTACCTATGGTTTATGGCCCACATCTGCAATATTGCCTGAACGATTCATTCAGTTTGCAATCTACCAGCTTACCAGATCCTTTCTCTGTGTCCTTCAGATGCAGGCAGAAAACACATCATAATCCAAATAAATTATTGTTATAGCTCAGCACTTGCTTCCTGAAGCCTGGCCTCCTGTGCTCCCTATCCACACGATAAAAAGGAAAGAACCTTGTGGCTGCAAAACTCAACACCTACTAACACTTGGCTGCTAAAGGTCCATTGAATGAAGGGGCAAAAACATTTTTTGGTGGTCCATCCAAAAGTCCTGCTTAATACTTTGCTTCCTCCATGCAGTATCCTCAGTTCCACCACCTCATGATAGAAAAGTGCCAGAAGAAGTGGCCAGCTTCTGGCGTGGGAGAAGATGTGAGGGCAGGTTTGGGAGGGCAGGTTTGGGCAGCATGATGCAGGCAAGAAAGGGAAACAAAGGAGCTAAGATGAGGAATAGCCTCAGGAGTCTCTTTTGTTAGGGACCCTAGTCCATAAAGGGTCTGCAAATGGTCCCAGGGGTGAGCAAGGAAGAGATGCTTTTGAAGGAAGAAAAAAATTATTCAGGAACACAAGTCCAGCAAAAAAGGAGGCATGGCATAGAAAGAAAAATATAATTTAGATGTAAAGAACTAGTTTCTCAATATGCATGGAAGAGAAACCTTCTAAGCAGATGCTGATGAGCTTCCAGAATATGATTGCATATTATGATTGCCCTGCAGTCACAGTTCTTCAGTTGGAATAAAAAATACTGATGGAGCTTTTTATTGTAATCATCCACTGAAACAAACAAATTAGGCTAATGACCTAAAACCAATAAAATATCCCAGTTAGTCCAATGTTTATAAATTGTCCGACAGCACATTTCATGTTACCACAAAGCACCTGCAGTAACTTTTAAAATTTAGTTCATCTTTGCTTCTTACTGATCATAGGCTTTTAAAATCTTGTCGTTTGCACTATGTTACCCAGTTGATACTTATAATAAAGACATGTGATTTTCAATAGACAACTATTTCTAAGGGGAATATTTTAAAACAAGCATGATATTATATTTTTAAGGACTTAAAAGAAAGTCTTTGTGGCACATTCCTATGAAGTATCTACTTATTAACCAGTACAGTTCACTGGCTGTATATTTAGAACCCAGAGTATCAATTTAAGTTATTATCACTCGTGTTAAATTTAAAGGTGTAGTGAGTTTGAAAAATGAGTGTTTTATGTATGTCCCAGCCTGTTAAAGCAGCAAAGCTACCAGTTTTGGTGAAAGCCTAAATCACAATAGGAAAACTCTGAAGATTTGTAATAACTGAGGAACACATTCATCATCTTCTATATTAATATAAAATCAGCAAGTCTTCAATAAACTGTAGCATACCCAAAACCAAAGAACTTAAACCTGGAGAGCTTCACAGGCACAACCACATTCAAAAAAGGAGTGTACACTGAAAACTTAAAAGAATATGATACTGATAAACCAGAGGAGTCCAATTCTTAGATGTAGTAATATGCTACTGCCTCAATATCATTTCAAAAACCCAAATCCTTGTGCATAATGAACAGATTTTCAAATAAGAGCTCAAAAGACACTGCATAAGATCTGTAGCTCCAGCCTCTAGCAAAAGAAAATACAAAGTTGAAACAGTTGTGGAAAGCAGCTTTAACATCTGTTTCACAACCACAGCCTCAAGAGACTGCTGGAGAGACGCTCTTGGCAAAATATATACTGACTTGGTCAGGAAATTCATATTGCTCTTCATCTCAGCTCCTCACCACCAGAAGTTCTTTCTCTGTTCTGAGCACTGAGGACAGCCTACCACTCTGGAGCTCTTAAGATAATGAAGATGTTTGCAACTGAGTTATACATATATTTTCTAAATAAATAAATCAAGAGAAACTACATCTGACAGAAAACTTTAGGCAAAAGTTAGTTAAGCATTACTGAACTATTCAATATACATTAGTGGAATAGTTATCTGCATCTAACTGGTTATGTTATTAGGAAAGGATACTCTAAAGAACTTGCACACATGACTTTGATATTTACATATTACTTTGTAATGTTGCTTTCCCTGCAAAACATAACTCCAGAAGAATTCTTGAACTACTCAGGAGCATGTCAGAATAGGCCCAGCAAGTAGTGAACTCCTGCTTATCACTGAATTGAAATTCTGTTTCACAGCCTATATAGAATGGTGCCAATGGAGTGCAGATATGTTGCTTCTGTCAGTCACCAATACAGCAAGTCCTGCTGGCTCACTCCAAATGTCCAGCAGGACACGTGGCAACAAAAGCTGACTGCAGGAGTAAAAGGCTTTTGAGCACCAGCTGAGTCCCTGGAATTCTTTTTTTGCGCTTTTAAAAAATCTATTATTTTGAGGACATTCACACAGAATACGTAAAAAAAATGTGCCTACAATGCAGTTGATTTGCCACACTCCTGTATCTGCATACAAACCTTAAAACAAGGCTAAGTAAATTCTATGAAAGAGAAAAATTTTCCATTTTTACAGTCTTCTGATCTTTAAAAATATATGTGTCTCCAGGTGTATATATCACACATGAAGCAATTGCACCGGCTGGTTTTAATAGAAATTATTTTATATAAAGGAATACTATAAGAGAAAATTGTGTGGATGAGGGGAGGTAAGCCTAGAAAAATTATGAATTATTTTATTAAATTATTAATACGTGTAAGGGGGATGATCGATTACTCTATAAGGCAGAAATATTAGCTACTAGAAATTATTATCTCCCAAACTGCACTTTAATATTCACTGTGTTCACTTTCACAGCAGCAGAAGCAAGCGTGCACATATGCCCCAGCTCTATCTCAGGGCATTAGTCCATTAATTCAAATAATGAGTGTTAGAGCAGCATTAACCTTGGGATAATTTCTGTTAGAAAATACTCCCCACACTATCTTAACTATTAGCATTTCTATTTACACAATATGATAAAATTGTTATCACTCCCAATTTAAGAACAATTTTTTTATCCTTGGAAAATTTAAATTGCTGCTGTATAGCTTTATTTATTGACATAAAGAGCCAGGTAGTACAACAGCTTAACAATGAAAAAAAATTTTCTAATATTTAATCTGAATCTCCTGTCTCATCTTACAGCCACTTCCTCCAGTCTTGTTACTGCAGGCATGGCAGGAGAGACCTTCTACCACAAAACACCTTCCTTTCAGTTGGTTGTAGAGAGCAATGAGCTCCTCTCTGAGCCTTCTCTTCTCAAGAATAAACAGACCCAGATTCCTCAGCCACTTGTCATAAAACACATTCTAGACCTTACTCAAACCTTGTTGCATCTCAGTGTCCTTTCTAAAGTAAAAGGTCCAGAACTGAATACAGTATGAGGTGCAGCCTCACCAATGCTGACTACAGGGGGATGATCACTGCCCTGGTACTGCTGGCCACACTATTCTTGCTACAGGCCAAGATACCATTGGCCTTTTTGGCCACCAGGGCATACACTGCCAAACAGCTTTCAAGTCACTCCTCCCCGTGCCTGTAGTGATGTATCCAGTTGCTGCAACATGAGTGGGAGGACCTGGCACCTTATTGAACCTCCTGCATTTGTCCTCAGACCATTGATGTAGTCTGTCCAGTTCCTTCTGCAGGGCCTCCCTACCTTTGAGCAGATCAACACTCCTACCCAACTTAGTGTCTTCTGCAGATTTACAAGGGTGCACTCAATCCCCACATCCAGATCATCAGTAAAGCTCATTAATAAAAGACAGGACCAGCCCTAAAACTAAGCCCTGGAGAACACCACTAGCGGCCGGCTGCCAACTTGATTTAACTCCATTTGCACAATTCTCTGGGCCTGGCCATCCAGCCAGTTTTTCACCCATCAGAGTCCACCCATCCAAGCTATTTTTCAGGTCAGTAATGAAGTATTTAAACTCTATTGGCTCTGATATCAGCCTCCAGAACTAGCAGCTGGCCTCCATATGTACTTCTGGCCACTGACCACAGCACTTGGACCAGCTGTTCAAGCAGTCAGGCCACTTGCAAGCCACATCCCCATACACTTATCTAGCCTGTACCCTGTCATTTATGAGAGACAGTGCTGCAGTACTGTTAAAAACAGGATTAAAAATATCCACCACTCTTCCTTCATCTACCAAGCAATTCTTATCATAGAACGTATTGTGTTGGGTAAGCATGACTTTTGCCACATAAACCCACACTGACTGCTCTAGATAATCATTTCGGCCCTTGCATTAGGAAAAGGCTTCCAGAAGGATATGCTCCATCCAGGTCTCAGGGAGTGAGGTGAAGTTGACTGGCCTATAGTTCCACAGATTCTCCTTCTTACCCTTCTTGGTAACTGTCTTCCAGTTCAAACACCCGAGCCCATGGTGCCATCTGGGTGGTGTATTTGTGTGGTCTGAATCCAACTCACCATGTCCTGCTGAGGGGTGGAAGAGAGCAATGCCAGCACAGTCATGCATGAACACATAATTATCAAGCATCCAGAAAGATTCTCGCTAATGCCTCACCATGCTAGAACCAGCTAGAAAACTATCTGTGTATCCTTCTGTAAAGATTTGCCCTAAACCACCTTGGTAAACCACATACTTGTGTACGCTAGGAACCTCAGAATCTGAGGTGCTGGGCTCAGAGACCTCTTATCTCATTTGGGCATATAAAATTTAAACACCTAAATATACTCTAATCAGCTAGGGGTCTCTTCAGAGCCAGAGGAAAGAGGCAGATTGGAGAACAGTCAGTCCACTGTAAAGGCTCTAGGGCAGATCAAATGAATCCTCTTGCTCAGCTGTTTATTTCTCCATAACATCTGGAAGCCAAAGATAACTGATTTAATCTTCAATACCTAACCTGTATGCTCCAACATATAGCAAGATGATTGGCCTCATCATTTTATCTTCTTGAATTTTTAACTACTTACAGAAATACAGAAGTAAAACATTATCAATAGCAGCTTAGATTCCTTAGGCATAAAATCTTAAACCATCAGTTCTAATCCTTCATTCCAAGATGAGAAAAAATACACTTAGACCATTCTTAAGAGATGCCAGTCTGATTTGTTCTCAGAAATTTTCATTAATGGGAATCCCACCCCATGCCTTGGTAGCTTGTTCCTGAGGAATCCTCATAACTAGAAATTGCCCCCAGCCTCAACCCTCCCTTAGAGAAAAGTAAAGGAGTTAAATTCTTGCACACAATGGACATGTGAAGGTCACTCTCTAGTTTCCTTTTGCAACCACTTTTGATCTTTATTATTTCTCTTCTGGAAGAAAATAACTCAAATGCTCAGCCTTTCATCCTAAATTTTATACTTTAAACTTCTGATTATTTTTATTACTCTCTTAACCCACTCCCTGCAATTTTTCAGCATCTGCTTTAGCATGAAATACCCAATATGGTGATCAAACTCCAGCTGAAATCTTACTACTGCCTGCCAGCTTAGCAGAATGATTAGTTGCCATGCCCTCAATACAAAACTTGCATTAGCATATCCCAGAACGACACCTCTTGTGAATGGCTTAGCATTGTGCTGTTTAGTCAAAAAGAGTTTGTATCCACACAAATCCTTCTTTTCTATGTTAGGTGTAGTACTTTGCTTTATACTAATTCTTAGCAATGAATCCTTGTTCTGCCATTTTGTGCAATGTCATCTTAATATCCATCATTAAATCATCCTGACACAGAACAGTTGTTTTCTCCTTATCCTCAACATGCACTCAAATGTATCATACACAGGGGAAGAGTGTTTGCTACAGAATCATTTCACTTTCAATTCAACTTTAACAAAATAATGAGTAAAGGGATAGAAATTATACAGTCAAATATATTCTATACCAGTGACACTGATGACAACCCATGAAGCAAAAATTCTTCCCAAAGGAAGTAACCTTTCCAAATTCATGAACTATGTAACTGGGACAAGTAGAACCTGTGAATTAATACAAAATGCTATAAGAGACAACAACTTCTTTGTCTTACGTGCTTAATTGCTCATGTGTAAAATACAAAATACTTTAAAACAACCGAGAAAAACAAGACGGAGACTAAATGTTAAAATACAGAATATCTAAAAGATATTCAGGCTAAGGAATGTAATATCAGAATATTTATAAAAGTAAAAGGGAAAGTGAACTGTAACAAAATGGAAGCATCTTAACCAGGACAATAGGTAATTAACCCCAGTGATAAGGTACCAGCCTGCAGCAAAATTAAAAAAAAAAAAAAGATAGAAAGGTGATTGTGCATTTAAAGACAGACACAATGGTAGCTCAACCAAAATGAAAAAAGTCCTATGGGGCAGACTTAGAATCCAGTACAGGATTATTTATTGATGCCACTAGTGATGAACTAACAACAGTAACAAGACAAAAAAATATCCTCAAAAAACCAGGTACTCTGCAATGTGCGGTATGGAACAATGATGAACTAATAAAGAGCCAGACAGACACACTGAATAATCCAGCCCAAGGAGAAGACTGCATTATAATTTTCTAAGTCATTTAGTCCAAATATTCAGTGAATGTCACTGTAGTCATTACACAGTAAATTGCCAGGGAGTATTCTATGTCTTATGAAGAGGAGGTCTAGAAATGCCATCAAGATATGAAGATTGTATTTATGGAGGTTTTCTTTTTCTTTACTATGTTTTTACTATTTTTAATATTCTTTTGTTTGTAAATTATATTCACTTATGCATTTCAGTAATCTCAGAAAAGAAAATACACTTTTATTTGGTAGGGGGGAAACAAAGAAAGCAAGGGAAAATGTTTTCCATCCTGTAATTTGCATTTGACACAATGAATGAAAACAATGGCTGCAGTTCAGTAGTCTACAGGCTTTGTACTACAGAGAATAAAACAAGTTACTGCAGTCTTAAAAGAAATCACTTTCACTGGGATCTCCTCAAAAAAAGCAATTACACAAATCTTGTCTGTTTATTGCAGATATGTAGGTAAGGAACAGATGTGCTTTTTGGTGATACAAATATGAGGATTTGGCATAATTACTTTGTCCAAGGACCTGTGTACAGAAACATTTCACTGGGTTTCATTTCATCACCTCCCCATTTTAGTGTCAAAGAAAAGACACAAAAAGGAAACTGAGAGGTTCAGTTATCAAAATTCAATACTTAGCTACACACACACATTTCTTCAAGCCATATTTTTCAGTTTAATTGATCATCCAAAAGCCTAAATGTGCAAAAGTGGAATTAACTCTAATGAGTTAAACCAGAATGCTTTCACTTGTGCAACTAAAGTAATTTCCTGAGTCACATTTCAGTCAAATCCACAGCTAAAGTAGATTCACAAACAGCAGTGGCAACCAGTGCTAATATTCACAACCTTCAAGTTTCTAGAAAGCTTCATTTTTTTTTCCAGTGTAGAGTTTTCAGAATTCATCGGTTCTTTTACATTACCTCCAAACTGAACTGCAGAAGGTTTCAACTTTAGATCACTTTAAAATTACAGCTCCTTTAGAGTGCATTTCTCCAAATTTAGATTAGTACAAATTCCTACAGGCACAGATCATCTGCTCTGAGGTCTGCATCCAATCTCTCTGATCTGACAGTGCAACTCAAAACACTGGTCACTGTGTTCAAAGACTCAAAACCTTGGAACCCAAACTGTAAAACAAAGTATCACCTCTTGTTGCCCAGAATACCTTGAAAACCACCCTGGAGCCTCATTCTGCTGTCATGACTGTTGTGCTCCCTTTTCTGCCTGTACTAAAGAACATGAAATTCACTGTCTCCATTGCTTTGGAGTTTGCCTGCAGCCACCATGCATTGTTCATCTCCATGTGCCTTCTCTTTCCTTCCATCTCTTTTCACCTGAATTTTTTTCCTACTATGAAATTTTGGTCTAATTTACTCTACTAAATGTAGGTATACAATAAATTGGTTATAAAACAGTGGAGAAAAAGGTGTGTACATTCATGTTTTGGGATTTAATCCAAGTAGTGAAAAGCATTAACCTCTGCATTGTCTTAATTGCTTTTTTCTGTTTAAATGTACTCATTTTTAGATATATAGCAGTTTTTCCCTGCTTGTAGAAACACATATTGGGAACCAATGTTCCACATGTATTCTGGACCAAAACCAGCAATAAATAAAAATGACTCTGATATAACATTTTTCTACATAGTTCTCCAATTTTGAATATGTGTGTCACTCCCACAGGTTGTCACACTAAAAGAATGCAACAAGTACAGGGTTTTGCTCCTTTTAGAATTAATTTGAAGTCAGTATTTATTGAGGGCAAGTAATATGTACACAAGTAACTAGAAAAAGAGAAATGTTTCTATACTAATAAATAATTCAAGAAGGAATGAACAATATTACTGTCTTTTATTATATTTTGTGAATCAGGATATTATAAATGCTTAAGATAAATTTGCAAAACTGGACATGGATTCACTTTTTTTAAAAGGAGGAATAAAAACATGTATCATTAATTTTCTCAGGTTCCTCTTTTTTTTTCTTTTTTTTTTTTTTTTTTTCCAAATAATGAGTTTAAAGTGCCACTACAGAAACATAGAATCAGAGAAGGGCTGAGGTTGGAAGGGGCCTCCCCTTTAGTAGGGATCAAACTGCTTCCCTACTGGCCAGCCCCTATCTACAGATGCTCGTGCCTTACCCAGTGCAGGGTGTTGCACTTCCCCTTGTTAAATTTTATGAGATTCCCATTAGCCAATTCTCCTGCCTGATAAGATTGCTCTGGACCACAGCACAACCCTCTGGGATGCAAGCCAGTCCTCCTGCACCATCAGTATGCATGAGGTGAGGGTATGTTCTGTCCCACCATCCCCATCATCAGTGAAGAAGCTGACCAGGAGTTGCTCATCAGCAGCCTCCAGCTGGATGTTGTACCACTGGTCACCATCCTCTGGCCCAAGCTGTTTTCAACCTGCCTCCTGTCTGCTCATCCAGCCCATACTTCATCAGCTTATCTGTGAGGAAGCCTTGTCTGTGTCCACCAACATTTATTTTGATTTCAAAAAATCAACTGAAGTGAGTATTTTAACACCAGGATTATTTTTCAAAGGGAAATGAAAGTCAGAGTTCTTAATTTTAATTACCACCTTTTATATTATACTGACTTACATCTACTAAAATCGAGACAGCATTGACTTTTAAGGGTTTAAAATACCTTAAAACTTGGGTACCTTCAGAAATTAATCTACATGCTTTGTTTATGCATCTGAATTACAGATTTGGCTGTGATGGAATTAGTGCCTTCAAGCTCTATTGGCAGGCGTTGTTTGAAAACAGTGTTTTGAGGATTTTTTCATCAGAAATGAAACATCTGATGTTTCCATTTCAGCCTTGCTTGCTTCAGCTGCACCTGAAGGCCTTCCTACAATTGTGTTCCCTCCAGGAGAATAGCAACAAATAACTTTATAAGATTGCACTTCAGGTGACTGTCTCTTACCGGTCCTGATAATATCTAATTTACTGAAGTGGAAGCACAGGAGGATGGAGAAAAGTGAAAACAATTTGTTCTTGACCACAAAACTTACTGTAAATTATTGGCCCATTCAAGGCAGAGATTTAATACTAATACTGTTGAAGACATGTCATTATTACTCATTAAGTTTTCTGAAAACAAGCAAACTGTATCAGGCTGTTAACTGACCAATTCACCAGGAGCTTTCTACAAAGTACTGTGGCTTTTGCTTTGCCAGCTGCAAATTTTTCTAAGTATTCTTTTGATTACAATTAGAACTGATGAATAAGGTACATTTCTGCACTTGCAAATATTTGAAACCTTTCAAAGTTTTATAAAAATTCATTGTGTTTTATTCAATTTACAAGATACACAGGCTGAAATAATTCATAACATGTACAGACAGTAATTGTTTATTTAATTAATTCCTAAAACACACGAGTTTGTTTATGCTTTGCAATTAAGTTTAGCTGCATTTCATCTTACCATATATCAAAGAAAAAGCCCAAACATTCAGTTTAATTGATGCCAAATGGCAGCCATGTATATTTTCATGGTTCTTGGACATCTTTTTCCGTTGAACTATTTCACCTAATTTGGGAATGATTTGGGCTTATTTTGATCTATCCAACCATGCAACAGGAGTGAAATGTCTGCTTTGACATAAATGTCACCTAGCTGTACTCATGCACAAGAGAAAAGGACTCATGGTTCCCCGTTTCACTAGAGTTATCTACTGCACAGCACCCTTTCACATGTTCACTGAACCTGAAATTCCTGACATTATCATCTTGCCATGGCCAACAGTTATGTGGGAGGAAGATAAAGTGTGGGTATAAATGCCTTTGATAAGAAAACAAGCTTTTAGTTGGATATTATTAATCCATAATAACAACTCCTCTCTGACTGTGAGACATTGCAAAGAAATCAAGGACAAGGATTCTGGAAAGCTTGTAACATCTGGTGGTTATTTGGATGACATCAGTCACTCCTTGCTCTGTGGTGGCTCCAAGTGGCATGTAAATAAATACATCCTTCAGCAACCCCAGTCCAAATATCAGAACCTGTTCCAAGATAGAAGCTATACACTTGCTACAGATAAAGCAGAATATAAACCAGTTAAAATCAATCCAAGGTTCTGCTACAAGCCTAAAAATTAACACTGTGTTTCAAAAAAACTATTAAGCTTGGTGAAGTCTAAGAATTATTCAGTGCCTAACATGACATCAGGGCTTACATGCAACAATCATATCAACACAACTTACATCCATTCAAGACAAGATTCAGGTGTTTTGAGCAAGCTCAGTAGTACTTCTCAGAATATAGAGATGAAACCTGCTATTATTGCTAGAGACCTGCTGAGCCTTTAATGACTGAAAGTTGCTTGTCAGAAATTGCTTGCTAGTAAGAAGTGGTATCATTCCTATTGCTAAAAACTCAAAACTAGGCTGCACCAAATATAACCAAGTGCAGTGCAGGAATCAACCCTGAATTGGCATAAATCCCAACTTTAGAAAGCCTAATATACCATTTCATCTCCCAGCTCCTGTTGTTCTTTGCTGTGGCCTTCATTGTTTCTGCAGTAAGACCATGATTGAGCATTAATACCATGTTTTCATGAGTTTGATCTGTGATGCAAGCTTTAATAGTTCTCTGAATCTGCTCTTACCCTTAAATACATGCTATCTCTGCTCTGCAAGCTGTCTCCACCTAGGAATTTCTGGTGATTTTTTTCTCCTTTAAAAAAGAAGAAGACCTTTTTCAGACTACCACCTGCCACAAAACAAATCCCTCTTTCTTTATAAGACCTACAAAGCCGTTGTACAAAACTTCTATAAGCCACTGGGTCCTCCTCAGGCTGAGAGAACTGAGGGAAAACACTGAGACTAAAAGCAGTCTCCAATTAAATTTCAATTCAATTAATAAAATTTTCTGCATCTACAATATGTATAAATAAAAATATTCAAAAATATTATTTTAACTAAGATCTTATTTTACCTGTCCCACCACTTGACCCGATCCCATATATTGACCTCACTGTGCAACAAATCAGTCACCCAGTAACATTGCAGGACAGGGGCATGTTCATGGAAAAATCATTCTCAGTCACAATCCAAAATTGCTCAGCAGATTATTTGTAATTTGGTTTTGACTTTAAAGATTTCTTAGAGTAAGTTCATTAATATTTATCCAATGCTCAGCAATCAGAATTTAAAATCAGTAATAGAAGCATCACAGTTAGGACACGTTCAAAGTAAGAAGGGTTATTACAGTGGTTAAGTAGAGCTGAAGAAATGTTTTTTACAGCTTAGAATTCATGCTAGTAAGAAAAAGCAGTGCTTAGATTCAATTTTCTCCCATTAAAGTGGACAGGAGTCTTGACACTGAGTTCAAGGACAGTAGAATCATGCCCCAGAAAGATAGATGTCAATAGTCGAAGTCAGAAGTCATGAATGAATATGAACTTAGCAGTAGAAGTTTATACCCTCACCCATAAAAAATGAACCATATTATGGTTTTTATTCTTCTTAAAACTATTTCCAGGAAAATTATATATCATAATCCTACTTTACTTTGTGTTAGATATTGTGTATTGAATACTCAAAGTGCTCTTCAACAGTCTAAACCAAAAATCAGACATTGGTTTTGTTTCATCTTAGGTTTTAACCTAATTATGGCAGGGCAGATGTTTCTAGGGCTTGTAGGTGCCAACATAAAGTCAATTAATAAATGCAGTGATAGCCAGGATTAAGCAATCCATCATGCAAGTGAGGTCAAAACTGAGTATTTGGGGNAAGTATCCTGCTACTTTTTAATCCTCTAGCAATTCTATTACCATGAAATGACACATGATAATTTAATATTTGTACTGCTGTATGAAACCAACAAGTTCTTCCATCCTCCAATACATGAATAAGGAGCTGAACAGTAGGCCAGTCAAACCCTGTCAAACAACCCACCACAAAAGAGTATTATTTTGTGTGCTTGTGTGCAGCAGAGGCAGAGGCATGAAAGAAGCCCCACTCTAAATGGCAGTGACAATGCACCATGCAAGAATAAGACACTGCACCTATGGCATGGAGCCAGCAGGCTTCAACAGGGAAGCCAAAAGCTCTGTGCTTTGCTCTGCAAATCCATAGAAACCCTGCCCATGTGTTTACATGTGTGCATGTGTGCACATACACTCCTGCCTAATCAGACATGCCACACTGCATGTGCACTTTCTATGAAAAATGTAAAATCTTGTCCTGGCTTCTCCTTCATTTCCTTCAGTTCTCCTTCACTTCAGAGGTAGTGACACAGGAATATATTTGTGCAGGCTGTAGCATCCTTTTTTGCTCATTTAAACCTGGAAAATTCTGATAAGCACAATCTAGGGTATACAAGAGATTGATGTAATGCCCCTATTTCTAGCAATGAATCAACTCTTCAGTGTGATATGTGTACCTATTAATTATGTAGTGCTCCCATTTTATAAAATCTGTTTGCAGACTCTGTCTAGAATACTAATTAATTATACAGTACACATTTTATGCTTTATTTCTCTCCAGCCTACATTCAGCTAGCCACTGTTATTCATTATGGCTGTATTTTTATGCCATTTACACTGTTCAAGCCTTAGCTCTTTCTGCATTGTACTGAACACATAAGACTCAGCTACAGAATCCCTAACCAGAGTTCCTGAAAGAGCTGAGGGTCATTGCCTGACTAATACCTGAGCTTGGAATTTGGGCAAGGGAGGAAGACTTCAGAGTCAAGAATACATGTAAGAGAGATGGTAAACCCTATGCCTTACACAGAGAGGCAAAAGAAAGTGTGATCATCCTCTCCAGGCCAAACCCAGGGGTCAAGATTAGATTAAACATATTCTGTGCAGACATTTATGCCACCTTCCAGGTGTATTCATGCAGTTATTGCATGATTGATATCATATGTTTTCAATTTGAAATTCCAAGGCTTATATACTTGTATTTCACAATGATTTTCCTATAGCCACTGATCTTTTAACAAGACACTTGATATTTTTATTTCCATCTGTTCTTTCCAAATATATCATTCTCTATTCAAAATGGAGGGGAAATTTCAGCTTCTAGTGGTCAGCAAGACATTTCCCAGTTGTCATTATGGGATTTGATCACTACCTAGATAAGCAGCCTGTCCTTGGCCCATTAACAGAAAAAAGTCCAAGGGATTGAAACCCACATCATGAACGAAAGAAACGACTGTAATTGTTTCTGTTGTCCCAGTTCTTATTTTGTCCAAACCATACACACGTACAAAAATATATTTTGATTCAGATAAGATAGAAAATGAGATGTCTCAGTTCCCCTACGGAATTTCTTAAGCAAAAGAAGAAAAAATGGAAATAAAAATATTTCAGCTGCTGAAATCTTGCTGCCCTAGTTCTTCAGGAAAATTCATATTTGAGATTGATAAGAAAATCAGATGTTCAAAAGCAACAGGATCCGCATATTCAGTAAACAAGGAGCAGGAATACCACTTCAGATGCTTTAAAGTAACACATATAAGAGAGTAGAGTAACTTATTTGCACTATGTAATGTGATCATAGAAAGAGTCATTGTGATGTTTTCTTTTATTAATTCTCCATTAGTTAATATACTTGACGTAACATAGAGAGCACTGAATAGCCTTAATGTCACACAGTAAACACAGATTTCTCCAAAATTTATGTGCATCAATGGATAAAATTAATTGAATTACGTCTCATCCTATGAAAGAGAACGAATTTTGTACTAAGATATTGATTCAATTATTACTGTAATTTACATGGAAGATGTCTCAAAGGTGTCATCCTGTAACACTTCTTCTTTGGTACAAGACACATTGTGGAGAAACCTCTGACATACTGTGACTTGTTCCAAACATTTTTTCAGACAGTTTTCATGGAAGCTATGCAGCTGTTTTTTCTCACCTCAGTTTCCATTTTCTTACCTATTCTTTGCTTTCCAACCTAACTTTTGCAGAGATTACATTTTACTAGTTCTGGGATCAGAATGTCTTTCTGTTCCATCCATACATCTAGAATATTTACAGACAGGTTCTCCAAAAATTCATCTCTTGACTAGTTGTTAAGACTATCTAAACTGCAGTATGTTCTTATTTTAGGTCTCCAGCTAAGTCTATATCATAAAGTTAAAAAGAATCACTAAATGAGGTAAAATTCAGTGTCCCAGTTCTTCACTTCATAGGATCTGCATGCAGTTAAATTTTGAAGACTTCTTTCATTGTGTTCCAAGAAGGCAATTAAATTCCATAAGGAGGCAATCAAATTGTTTTTGACAAGAGATGTATTTGTTCTTTTCTCCTCTTTCAGTGAGTTATGAGGTCCAAGTTAAGCACTTCTGGCAAAGACTGACATTCCCTTCTGCCCTTCATTTCAGACATTATTTACATTTTTTTAAGGCCACTTTCAGCTACCTTTTCACAACATGTGGGCATGACTGTAAAGCATTCGTCGATCAATTTTCAGACTAAATAGGACAGGTTATCAGAAGCTTGTGCTCTTCCACACTATGCCCTGAACATTAAAAGCCTTTCAGAGACTGATCTTTCAAACATTAATTCATGCAATCAAGTTTTACGGAGCTTCTTACATGCTTGAAATTAAGCACCTACTTCAGTATCATGCTGAAGTAGACTCTAACTCTTCTTTATTACCAACAATTACTAAGCCCCATTTTTTCTTTTAATTTTACCTAGCCTATCAGACAAACATACCTATAAAACCCAGTCTGTTACTGTCATTCATATATACAATAATCCCCAGCTGACATCATCTGAGCCTCAAGTAGACAAATAAAGAAGCTTACACCTGCCAGGGATAAAACAAGACAGTTACAGCAACGAATTTGTGCTTGAAACATTTAAATATTTTTAGATTACAGCAAGTATAGTTTTATTCTCAAGAAAATTAAAACAAATTAACATTGCTTTAGTATTAGCTATTGACCTACCAAAGAAATCTCTGATATCATGAAACATAAAAGAAGTCTGCAAAACAGTTCTGTGATGAAGATACAATGCCTGATGACAACATTGTCCATATTTGTGCAAATCTGATATGAAACTTTAATTTGTATGCAGACACAACCCTGCAAATCTGTGCAAGTAATCAATTTCTATTAGATTTCTGTGAGTTTATGACATCATGTGCACCTGAATTTGAAGGATGTAGCCAATGTCCTTCACATCTTCTTATAATCACCCATTACACAAAATCACTGATCAGAAAAATCAATGAAGCTTTAAATTCATCTTTGCATTTTTTGCAAAAATTTGGGTATGATATTTAAACATATATCATCTGATGCAAGCCAATGACCTTTATACCTTCCCACTCTGTAATTAATCTCTCCAAGGCTTTTATCAAAGTTAGTAGGCTGATACCTTTAAAAACATATAAATTCATACCTGTCAAAATACATGGACTCACACCACTGCCTCCTTTCACACTCCATCTGCTGCTTTTGTTATTTCTGACCACACTTCTTGCCATGCCAACTCCCACTTGGGCCAATTTGCCTGTAAAGTGAGCTCAATCAGAAATTAGGAATTATTCTGAACTTTCTTGTTCTGCCTCTGCCTGTGTTTCTGACATTAGATGAGGGGTACGTTGCCATCAGGATACTTTCTTCTATGACAGAACACAGAATCTTAATCCTGCTATTACACTAGACCT
Organism: Peucedramus taeniatus; assembly: GCA_013400575.1. Taxonomy (NCBI): domain Eukaryota; kingdom Metazoa; phylum Chordata; class Aves; order Passeriformes; family Fringillidae; genus Peucedramus; species Peucedramus taeniatus. Next base: position 42,149 of record WBNO01016717.1, read on the forward strand.
TCTGCAGAGTTACATGATGGTTCATTAATCAACACTCAGAGTCAAAAATGGGAGACCATCCAGATCCCCAGGCAGCTGAGGACAACACCCACATCTAACCCATTGCTCTTCTCAGTGGAAACGTGTGCAGATCAGCAAGCAAAGAATCTATTTCCAGATTCCATCATGAATCATTCCGAGTGATTCAAGTTTTGCAACGAGGGTAGACTTTTCACTATTTTTATTATCACTGCATTGAAGTGATACCAGTAAAACTGAACAACACACGATGTAGTCTCTTCAAATAGTTACCATGACGATACTCATTAGATGTTCTATGCCAAAACAAAATGCTTCAGGTTACTTTGAAAATGTGAAAAAAGCTTGAAATTGTTCAGTTTTGTCCTAATTCTGTCACTGCATGTATGACACAAATAAGCAGTACTTTGATATATTTTTTCTTTTTTTTTTTCTTACTTTTTACAGCAGTATTTTCCCAAAATAAGATGTTTTGCTTATGCCTCACATTAAAAAGAGAGGGAGCAGAATAGGATATATCGTTAGGGACACAGAAGCAGAAGTCAAAATAGCATTAAAAAAAGAGGAAAAAAGAAGAAAGAGCACAACAGCAGTAGAGAGAAAAGAAGCATTTCATTTCACAGTGATGTAAGGAAAAGAGAAAATCATCTATAAAGGGAAGATATCCCTTCACTTATGTTTAAGAAAAAGGAATTCAAATGGGAACAGACTCAAAGAAGCACTATCACAATGATTATGAGAATGGAGAACTTTTGAGAACCCTTAATATGTCTTATGATACAAGTTAAACGACTTTTATCTGCTTATCCTAAAAGAGGAATATGATAAGCTTTTACAAACACATTAAAAGGCATATTTGAGATGGTGGAAAATTATCCAGATTAAAGGATAATAAATAGTACAGACACAAAATCAACTGTATATTAATTGGCCAGAAATATACTTGCACCGAAAAATAGAAGCGTTCTTGTCATGTGCAGGGCTGATTACCCTATGATCCTCTAATCTTTTCCAAAGGAAAATTAAGATATTTAAAGTTGAGTCTCTAAGGTAGCGGCTCTAACAGAGCATCTTTAGGAAGGTTTCATGTAAGAAAATTTATAGAAGTTCTGCTAAGGTTCATGGGCATTAAGAAGCTTCCCCTGCATTTTTCTAATAATGGGTTTGTACGAGGCATGAACCTGTTTGGTTAACAATTGATACTGGCCTTGTTCTGCAAGAGAGGAAAAGTCACAGGTGATCCTAAATCTGATCTCCCAAACAAAACTCTTACATGACCCTGAATCTGATCTCTCAGAGCAGCAGCAGCCAGGGCAAAGAGTAGCTTATCACAGGAACATTTCTGAGCTGGGGAGAGGTCAGGTAACTTATCCCCATGTCCAGGGAAAACCTGAGGCTTCTCAGCTGCACACAACCATGCAGCACCAGAAGCTTTTCCTTTGCTTATCAACAAAACAGCTCAGCCATAAACAGAAGGCATCCTCCCCTATCAGCATAGCTACAAGCTGTGTTCATGCATGGTTTGGAGAGGCACAGCTGGCATGGGCCAAAGCCAGGACGGGGAAAGTGTGAAAAGTTAGAGTACAGCTTGTCCTTGATTCACGTAGCTGCAACATGCAGGTTTAGCTGGAGAGAATTTGCCCTGTGCCTTGTGACCCACTACAGCACTGCAGCAACCCTGTCCTGTTTGTCCCTGTAATGGAAAGCACTGCACTATTTTAACAGTGCTCTCAGGTGAATAAAATTCAGCTGACACCACTTAGTTATACTGCTTCTGAAGTGCTAGCAAGACTGAAAAACTAGTAAAAATTATTTGTAACACTCGCAGGCATGTTTATGAACAGAGAGAGGGGAACAGATTTGCTGAATATGGAGGTGCTGTTGTATTTGAGAGCACAGCTTCTTGTAAGCATCCATACTGCCTAACTTTAGTATATACAGTATTATCCACCATCAGATCAGCAAGTACTGTATGAGTGAGATCAGCACAGGTAATTTTTCTGCGTGAGACAATCTTTAATGCAGTGTTGGGTGAATAACACTTTTTTTAATCTATTCTCAGAACAGGACAATGTTTCTTACTTACAAATAGCACCTCCAGTCACTACTTTAATCTACACCTTTCATTCATTATGGATCAGCTACAGCATATGGTGATAGATGTCACAGTCTGGGGATTCATTAATCTGTGGTGAGTTGAGAGGTGATTTATCTATGGGATAGAGGAGTCTCCTGGGCTCCCAGAGAGTGACAGTGTTACTGCTGACTTACTGTTATTCCCCTACAGCTGTTCACAACCAAGCCTGCACCTCTGCAGCCAGCAATGGATCTCCAGCCCCAAGGATGTAAGGCTCAGTTACAGTCTGGATCAAAACTGGTGTTGTGTTTGACACAGAAAAAATGCCAGGCTCCATGTCAAAACTCAGCAGCAGCAGCCTGCCTATATACAACACACACGCAGAAGGTCACACCACAGGGATTTTGCACCATAAGATACAAGACTACTGTTCCCTGGACTGTTGTTATTGTTGGGGTGCAGGAGAAATGTCCCCTGCTGTTGCATGCCCTCATTGTCCTCAGGCTGATGCAGCCTCACTGCAGCAGCAGAGATCCAGCGCAGCCAGTTCTGCCACCACAGCCCCCAGAGCATACTGAAAATTAGCAGGTTTCAAAACACTTCTTTTTTTTTTTTTTTCCAATATCTAAATGCCAAGCAGCCACCTTCTCAGCTCCACCCACACCCACCACCAAATTCCTACCAATTTTCTTTCTTGATGGAGAGGAAAATTCTGTGTATGAGGTGCTCTACATACACAGAACTAAGAAAGATGAACAGGATTTTCTTGCCCAAAAGTACACTGATGGTTAAATTTTTTTGTTGTTGATTTATGGCTAAATCAGTTAACCCTCCTGTCATCTACAACTGGACCTGAAAGTACAGTCTTCTCAGTTTCAGAACCCTGGGCTATAACCATTCATACCAGAAGTTTCTTTTATTTGAAATGAGGACTAAGCCTTGCTACACATTGCAGCTGTCAAATGTTTGACTGAATGTCAGAAGCAGCTGAGTTGATATACAAGCAGTTGTTTATAGAACTGCTTGATTTGCAGACGCCTCCTGATTTTACTTTAATTGTCCTAGGGCACCTGAACTGTAATGACAATAATAGCGGGCAGCTGCCATGGAAAGGTTGGTAGCACACAAGAGATTTAATCAACAGAGGTAGGAGTATATATTTTTCATTTTCCATTAAGACAAATATGCTTTCAGCTCTGATTGTATGCCACAGTTTGCTACAGATAATAAAAACTACCTCCAGCCTGAGAATAACAGAATGCCCTGCATCATTATGCACCTGACTTTTGCTGAGGTTTAAGGCCAGAATTCATGTTGACTGTCCCAGGAGCTCTGACTGTTCAGCACTGCCTGAAAATGAGATCCTTCAGTTACATACAATTTCAGTGAACACCACTTAGGGAATCAGGTGGCTGTGCACTGCTGCTCTCCTGTGGTCTACAATGGAGTTTCCTAGGAGAGGGCTGGGAAGCAAACAAAGTCGAGATCACATGGAGAAGGGCCTTCAAAAGGCACAGACAGGTGGTAAAGGATGCTGTATGTCAGGGGCAGCATTGGGCTGCCAAACAAACATCAGAAGTCCTTTCTCCTGGGGACAGGAGACAGAAGGAGAACATAGCTGAGGGCAGGAGGAGAGGGCTCTCTCCTGCATTCCCTCTCAAAACTCAGAGAGCAGCTCAGTCCCCTGCAGTCAGGAGAAGCAGAGGTAGGGAGGGGCTGGGGCTATCACCCCAAAGTAGCATCATCGTCTGATAAGGGACCTTCTTCAGAGGTTTTCCAACAGCCAACTCAGCAAAACTGCTCCACCCTGGGTGGGGCAGGCATAGAGGCATATCCTGATCCATAACCTGCCTTGAGCAAATGCTTGTGTAACTGCTGCAATGAATTCAAAACCCAGTGTTTTGCAGGAAACAAATATGATTGGTATGTATACATAATCAAATGCCATTGACCACTGATTTTCTTTGAGACATTAGGGGTACACCTAGAGGTACAGCCTGGAAGGAGGCAGACATCAGGCAAGTAAATTATCATTTTGTGCCTTATGTTCTCAAAAACATAAGTGAGAGAAGGGAGGAGAAACTGGGCACTTGAAGCTCTTGAGTGGAGTTATAATAGAAACTAAACTGCTTAGATAAATCTGTAGCAAAGTGGTAAGGCTGTAATGGACTGCTATATTTTATGTTGTGTTCTGCCTTTAAATGGAACCATTCATTTAAAGAAGGATTACAAGATATTGGGATTAAATATAAATTAGAGGGAAATCAAGGAAATTGTCACTAACAGGAATGAGGTATATCCAAATGGGCTTTACTTATGCACATTCAGCCAGCTACAGACTCCACATAACCACAGCAAGGCTGCAGAACAACAAGCATTTACAAAATTTTAAAAGTCACCACAATCCCAGAGGAGGGAAACCATATTTGTGAAATGGACTTCAGCATCAAACTTACATTTAAGGATTCTGTAAGTTTCTGAGACTATTTGGCAGGGGACTAAAGGGCAATGCAAAATACTGGCATTTGGAGGCCAGGAGAGTTAAAATTCCTCAAATGGCAAAACAAGACTGAGAAACTCCCCACTCTTTGGACTGCAGATTTTCTTTCTAGAGAGGTATCTTTTTGAGTTATACTGTATGCTCCTGTAGGTTTTTGAATCCTCTTCTGCTTACCTTTTGGTTTGCCTATATTTCCTAACTTATGGCTAGCTTGGGAAAGAAAGCAAAATACACTGACTACCTGGACACACAGCAGTTTGCACCCACTACATCTTAGGATCAAGAGATCAGAGCAAAAGAGAATATGTCCATCTTCCTTGGGACCACTCATGGAGGAATCCTGCTTCACAGACTTGTTCACCAACAAGTCCATGAAGCTTGTTCCTACATGAGCCTAAAACCACTGACTCCAAAAGCAGAGGAAATGGTGTCTTTATGTCTCTGACTTACAGTACCACCCATAGATTCCCTGCAGGTGGTGGCCATCAGTCTTGGCTTGTAGGTAAGCACAAAAATACATTAAAATACCCAGGTTTTGTTAAGTACTGTGTGTTAGAATCAGAATCTTAAATAAAAATATAGAAAACTAGCAAAGATAATGTATCTAGTGAATTGAAAACCACAAACTCAGATCTAGATTCATCCCAGCTAAATGTCAGAATTAGCTGAGGATTCTCCATTATCCATAGGCTGGGGAGTATGAGGAATCTGCAAGAACCATCAGACACCTGAGTGCTGACACTCTGGGCTCTTCCTGGAGTCCTGTAGGACCTGGGCCTTCTCAGGTTACAACTAATTTCTGCAGACACTCATATTCAATAAATGCTGAGCACTGCTAAATGTGGAGGCTTGGCCCTAAGATGACAGACACTTTCTTATCTTCTTTCTTCACAGAAAAAAAAATTAAACATGTTTTGGATTTCTGCTTTTTGTTTAGTAATGACGAAGAGCTGAGGACTTCTTAACATACAATAGCAAAACTAAATTAGAGAAATTTCAGTTGCTGGCTGTGTGCTTCAGACCACGTTCCTGATGCTGATTTTGGGATTGTAGCAGCAAAAGCAGAATTTTTCAAAAGAAATACAGTATTTGCCATGAAAAGTAATAAAATCATTTTGATGAATGGAGTAGCAAGTTAACTGTGTAAAAGTCATGCATACATCATGTTACCACAAACATCATAAGATAGACTGCTCAAAAGAAACTAGTTTTAAAAAACAAGACAAAACAAATCAATCAAACAAACAAACAAAAAAAAAAAACCAACAAAAATGCAGAATGGCAAAATATGTAAGTGAAGTGGGTTTATTCCATTTTAAACATAAAAATTTAAAAGTCTTTCAAGGGTAAGCCTGAAAGAAGAAGAAACTCCTGGGTCTTTACAGTAGCCCCACCCTTGAACAAATGCATGAAAATAGTAAAAAGCCTTCACTGTACCAAGAATAAAAACTACCTAAAAACTTCTTCCCAAAAATAGATTATTTAGAGTTCATGGATTTTCCAAAAGGAGCCTGGCCTTTTTCAATTAGCAAGGATGATAAGTTTCATTGCAGAGAAGAAAGAGCACACACAATTATTGAATCAGTTACACAGACGAGCATGGTTTGCAGAAAATGCTAATTTGACTAATGCCTTCTTGCATATCAATATCTCCACCATATGGGGACAGTTGAAGACACATGGTTGTTCCTGTTTCTTTAACAAAAAGTGACATGCTTGAGCTATGATATCAAATTATGATGAAACTTAAGTAGCACAATGAAAACAGTACACAATGGAAAGTCATCTGTCTGTGTTGTCTGCAACAACTTCCTAAATCTCAAAAGAACCACACTAAGAGCAGAAGGAACAATTATGCCCAGAGCTACAAACATGCTAAAATGATTTAACCAAATATTCTTAAAGACTATTCTGAAATTGCAATAAATTTTATTTAAAAAGAGTATATCAGCATTTTTGCCATGATGATACCCCACTGATATACCAGGTCACTTAAGCTCAATCTTAAGTAAAATACTTTGATGTTTCGTAACTGCCTCTGTACTCAAAAATTAGGCATATTTTTACTTGATTCCTGACTTGCTGAATTTTATGCCCACATGCTTAAAAAAAAAGAGACTGACAAAGACACAGAAATGTTAAAAATATTTTAATGAAATTATATGGCTATAATGACATTACTCAGCTATTAACTTTAGATTCAGAAGACCACTTCATTCCATCAGATCCAGGAAGAATCCTATGAGACTTAACAAATAATAAAGTTTGGAGACGTTGCTCACTTTCCAATAATTCTCCATTATAAACATATGAACATATAGAAATTTCACACTTAGAATAAAAAATTTTTAAAGTATGGGGGAAGAAGACCTCTGAACAGACTGGGGTGAGGAAGGTAAAATTAGTCAGGGAAAAGCTAAAGAACTAGAACTAAAATTATTTTGGCAACAAAACCTTCTTCCCCTTATGTCTGCATAGTATGACATTTTTCAATTACATTGTGTCACCCTGATTTTTCAAGTTTTTCTAAAGCCTTCTGATGTTTACATTCTTGTACAGAACTTTCTCACGCACTTTATGTAAATAACTTACTGTTTACATTCTTTTATGGGGGACGAGCAACTTGATGGACAGTTGGGTTGCCCAGTGGCATTGAGGAGGTGGCACTACCACCCTCCAATGACACTGGGATTTCAGAGATCTATAAATTGGAGTCAGAAATTAATAAAATGTTTTCTTGCCATGGAAAGAGCTGCTGTCAGCGTCGTGTGTTTTGTGTCCTACAGCAACAACATAGTGGACTAATGTGTTGCTTGAAGATCTCTGCATCTCCCACTGCTCTGGTAGTATGATTTCCCATCAAAGATTCATAGGAAAGAGAATGTCATTCTTCTGTATTAAAGATGTATTCATCCACTGTCTATGAATGACATGGAAAAACAAACAGACCATGTTTCTTCTCATCTCTCATTGTCTGGAAAATAGCTGGTAATTTAATTGAGCACTTTAATGGAGGACAGATGCAATAGATTCAAGCTACAAAATTCCATTTGGTTTTACCTATAAAATGTACAGTGTTGAATCAAGCTATCACAAGGTTACACTGTTGCATGAGGTCACCAACAAAGACCAGAGAGCCTGACAGGTCTTTTGACATGAGTGGCCATTCACAACATCACTTAACTTGCTTATTTTGGGAGGGAAGAAGTTAAGTCTGAGAAAATGGACTCACTCTGCACAAAGGCAAAGAAGCCATTGCTGCTGCTTTAAGTGCTAAGAAACAACAGATGCATAGGGAACCCTATGAGATGGATTTGTGTCACCACCAATACCTATTTTACAGATATTTGTACACAGAGATTTGCAGGCTATATTTCAATTTATAAAAATAGAAAATACTTCCATTTTTTTCACCAAACACAATGAAAAAAATGCATACAATGTGCAATGTAATCTGTCCTAAACTAAGAACAGTTTGACAGGCCATTCACTAATATGCAAGATGCTATGTTTTTATATGGTGGCCTTCTTGGCATATAGTATCACCAAACACTTCAAGGGAACACTTTTCTCCTCAGAGATATGTCCGTTTTTAATAACATTTGAATGACAGAAAAAGGGGGGAAGGGACTGTCCAGTCCACATCTTTGTTATTTAAGCTGTTTTTAGTAACTCTTTTTAACTGTTAAAATTATGGTGAAGAAAGGCAGACAAAACAGTAGGCCAGACTAACTTGGCCTTTTATTTCATAGGACAGGTATTTTGCTGAAAACTGCTCATTAAATCATCAATCACTTTCACTGGCCAAAATATGTCCAAACCCTGTTTCTCAAAAAGCAGTTATTAATTGCTGTGTTAGAACTATCTCAAGTAAAAATGTTACAGGTAAAACCCATCACCAGCTTTAGAATATGCTTGGACATATCCCAAAAGTTATTTCCTTTTTATAGCTAGGATGTAGACGAATTTGTATTGAGCATCATATACAGGCCAAGCAGGCAGCTTTGTTCAATATCTAAACTTATTTTAGTTATTCATGACTTTTAAATGAGTAGAGGTTCTAACAAGAAGTATTACGTGAAAATTGCACCAGCTGAATAATAACTTCTGCACAAGTTAAACAGTTGGTTGAGCAAACAAGACCTATTACAGCTGCCTCCTGAGAAGAGCAGCCAACAACTTATGTTTTCAATGAGCTGTCCTGTCTTCTTTTTAGCCATGATGGAACACATTGCTCCAAGACCAATCAATAAAAGACAGCCTCAGTAGTAAAGACAGCACTACATCTGCCCTCTATCTAACATTCCACAGAAGGAGAAAGCTTTTCAGTGAGACTCTTACATATGTTGATGTGACAGAAATATAGAAGAAGAAAAACGATGATAATTAGTTCTTTTCATCTCAAGAATAAGCTCTTCCTGTAGTGATTTCCAGCAGCATGAATGAGTTTGAGATAAGAGTGGAGGGAACAGGCTGGAAACAGATTTGCATCAATGCTTTACACTAGTTAGGCTTTAATACTCCTTTCAGCTGAGGCATTTTTGTGTACATACTCAAGTTAGGAAGACTACACAAACCCTGCCTTGTAGGTGAACTCAAAACAAAAAGTCATATTTCTGAATGGGGAATAAATCCTGTGCCAGACGCTGACTCAGCTGGTTCCCAATATTTTCAATTTAACGATGAACCTTTCATTTCTATTTGACAGAGATTAATTGTTAGAAGACAAGTAGATATAATCAAAAATTAAGAACTAAACCCAGAACCAATTCACCCCTGACAGTCTTTGAAGGCTCTCAACCAATGAAAAAGGCTCTCAACACAAAGTCTATAGGGAGAGTTTAGTTTGGTATCGTCTCTCATGTACCCTTAACCAGTGTAACCTTCCCTGAGTATCAACTGTTCTATTCATTATTTACTCCTGGTCATATAAATCCTTTTTTTGCACTGCAGTAATAGTACTTCTAACATGATTTAGCATTGATCTGTATAATTTATAAAACTCTAGCTGATGTTTTAAAACATCTGTTGCACATCTGGGAAAATATCATACTTCAACACACACAGTTTAGTAGAATGGATGCATACAGAAACAAATCTGTCAGTGAAGGTGATAGGTGTACCAAATTCTCTCTGTGGGTACATACAATCTCTCTTTGCTTAATGGACACCCGCCAAGTAAAGAAATGCTGACATTGCCATAACTATCTCATGACATGACATGGATATATTGCTTCACCAAAGGTGGCATTTCACTGCAGAAATGATGTCGTAGCTGACTGTAAGGTTGCTATGTGAAAATCTTTAGTTTTAAAGCTTCCCTTTGATTACTAAGTGTCTGGACTAATTAATTTTAAGTCACATATGATAGTCCCTTAGAAGTTAAATCCCTTCTTTATCACCACTACTGTCATGAACTAAGTCACAAGCTCAGAATTCAACAAAGAAATCTAAGCATTTCCACATAAAACACAATTCTAAAGCAGAAAATATCAGAAATAAGTGTAACATAATTTTTTATATCATGTTTACAGATTTCGCTCATAGGAATTTTTCATGCTTAGAAAAAGTCTGAGATAGATATGACAAATTTCTGGAACCACTAACAGCAATCATATCTGTTTCTGTACAGATGCCCTGATAGCATTCATAAGGACAACTGCTTTCATTCTGGAAAAACTAGAAGAGACTGATACAATCAGAAAATTATTTGCAAACTTCTATGTAAACTGCAGAGGCTGCATTCTTAGTCTGAAGCAAACATTATCCCATCTCGCAAATCCCCTTGCCTGGG
>WBNO01016725.1:0-58034 GCA_013400575.1 Peucedramus taeniatus
ATATATATATCCAATTATATATTCCATATTCAAATTAATACAGAATAGTATATTTTTCATTCAAGCCTTAAGGTTAACCAGTACATGGCTTTAAGAAACAAAGAAGCTCTTACATTTTAAAATTGTCAACATCTATCAAAGTACTGATAAATCTTGAACGGTTTACTGATGACCCCCATTAAAAGAAAAGAATGCAGTGCATTCTAAAAAAAAGGCTTCAAGTGCTGTTTGAAATTCAGTCTAGTTTAGAATTAGTGTTTTCAATGTTTTTTCAAATATAAAGTATAGCTGCTCAGGACTCCAACACTGCTTCATCCTCTACACTTGCAGTGTGCCTGAAGCCCCCCTGATATGTAACTTCCTTCTCATATGTAACTTCCTTCTGTGGAGCATGTCCTGGTGCACATAAAATGAGACCACTGAGCCATCATCTGCACATTCTCCAACTGAGCATTTTTCCTTCTGGATAGGCCAGCCAGTATAAGTTCTCAAAGCACATATACTGGGTGAAGCCAAAAAGGAAATCTGTAAAATGTTAGTGGAAATGTTCCCTTTTATCTTTAGAGACTGTTAGGAAATGGCACTAGAAAGGCACTACCTTTAAGACCAGGTTGGATAGAGCTTTGAGCAACATGGTGTAGTGGAAGGTTTCCCTGCCCATGACATGGCAGGGAGATTGGAGTTAGAGGATTTTTAATGTCCTTTCCAACCCAAGCCATTCTATGATTCTATGAAGATTTGGAAGTTTCCTTTTACCTGCTCTGGACAGTAATGTCTAATGGCATTTCCTATTTCCCAGGAAAGTGTCCCTGGCCACAGGGCTGCTCAATATTTTGTGAGAAGCTCTCTTTGTATCTCCTTTAATGCTTTTTTTATTATAAATGGCTAATTAAGCAGTCACAGACTAGGCATCTGACTGGCTCTGCTTGTTGGAGGCTTATGACAATCTCATGGGGAAAAGTGCCGCTCAAATGCCTTATCTAAAAGATGATTATTTATATGAAACTGAATGATTTCAACCCAAAGGACTAAGAGAAAACTCATGTAGAATATCTGATATTCTGGTAGTTCATATCCATAATACATGCTGGAGTTGTGAGAGTCTTGAGTCTCTCAGTCTGCTCAGCAGTCCAGTCGAAAAGAAATTTTGAAGCCAGCCTTTTGCCCTGCAGCTACATGCATCATACACTGAAGTATTACAGAGGATCAGCTCTTTCTAGTGTCTCTGCAGCAAAGGACTGACCTGACTTTACTGTCTGAAGTCAAAGAGCCATAGCTGGATATCAAGGGCAGAGATAAGCACCTTGCTATTTTTGGAAAGCAGGACCAAAAACGCTGCCCTCTGTGAACCACCCTCTAACACATTTCACTGTCCTGTTGTACAATTGCTCTCAGCCAGCCCTTAGCCTCAAGGTTGCTATCTCTATTCCATGGTTTGTACATACAAAAGCATTTTTCCCCAAGACTTATCAATTCAATGGGCTTTATGTGTCTTTGCAAACATTTCTTAAAGTCCCCAGCAGTTAAGAAGAGCCTAACTTGAAGCTGAGGATTGTACAAGGCAAAAAGACACCTTCTTAAAATTAAGTGTTGCAGTGCTGAGGTTTTCAATTCTCACTCCCTCATGGTTGCCCATCTTGTTTTCAGTGCTCAAATTTAACACCAATAAACACAACAGATGTACTCTTTTTAGTATCCCCCTATTTTGTATTCAAAGTACAAGACTTCTTAACTCTGTTCTCTCTCCTCCACCGCTTCCCTGCCCCCCATGGCGAGCCCACCTGCAGCCTCCCATTCCTTTCACCTCCAGAAAAGGAGAAGCAGTTTTTGCCTGTTCTCCAAACCCCTGCCTTTCCTATGAAACAAGAACTGAGACGCTTTGAAATTTTTATTTCAGCTCTCCTACTGTGCAGTCAGGTAACACAGAACAAAAGGAAGCTTTTGTCTTTGTGGTTTGATTTCTAAAAAGGAATATGGATTCTTCAGCATAAGGCAATAACTTTTTAAAAAGAAGCAGAATCCAAATAAAATTATTTTAGAGGGATAATACTGACATTATAGAGGGACTGTAGGTTAGTTTCCTTCTAGTTATATCAGCTAGCTGGCACCTTAGAAGGAGAAAATGCTGCTGTACTACTCCACTTTCCATATTCGTAAGCGTAAAAATGCTGTTGAAAGGAAATACTTAAATGTATTGAGAAATTTCAAATATCAAGAGTGTGAGTTGTGCCAGTTCAAATCACCTCTCAAATCTTATAATATTGCACTACAATAGCTATTTATCACATCTCCCAGTAACTTGAGGATTTAGAGATAATCTGACTCTGTTATGATGAATTATAATATTACTGAAAGGTTGCAAAAACACATAAATTGGAACTTTACTGAAGTTGCAAATTGCTGTCCCAAAGGGGAGATGTATTTTGCATACATTTGTGCAGCCCAAACTCCGAATCACAGGAACATATACATAATTTCTCTAAGAGTTTTACCTCTTCAACATGGACAGATTAGGATTTTTCTCAGAAATGTCCTCAAGATATATGTTTGTATTCTTTTTATTATCAGTGCCAAGATATATTCTAAGCATCTTTCTACTTTTCTAAGACATAGATATCTATAAAGCAAAATGTTAGGATAAGGCCATGCCTTGGGACGTCCTATTTTAGCAGTGATTAGACAGAGTTCAGTGATTAGCTTGGATTTAGACATCACTGACACTTAAAATTAGGTGAATCACCCTTTATGTGTATATACTTAAATTTTGGTATGTGCCTGTGAAGCTACTGTGTTGTATTCAGAGAAACTAAAATACAAATTCAGATAATTAATAAGAATCACAAAAAGTCAGTATCAAATCAGATTAACCTGTATAAATTAATAGACACAGGCTTTCATTTCAGATTAGGCTCTGCCACAATCTTCCTAATCCCCAAATTTGTCCTGTTTAATCTCAAGCAAAAGAAGAAACTTTTATTTTTTCTCTACAACGCACTCTTTATTGCTTGCATGCCATCATCCTTCTCCTCTTGCATTCAAAGCAATCTCATGCCAGTATGAAACTGCATTTCAGAAGTAATATAGTCCTGATACATATTTTTCCAATTTGTGCTTTATGTGCAGAATTGATAACTATTATGGCAACTCCTCAGCTATGAAACAAGAGCAGATACTGCATAAGAAACAAATTCAGACACAGAAAATGAAAAAGTAGGAAAATTAAGTTGTTCTTGCTATTAAATATGCCAAATAATTGATATGGTAGCCATCATCTTAACAAACACACCTAGCTCTGCTGCTTATGTTAGGAATCCAACACTGAGATGAGTAACACACTCACATTACATGGTGGACATGTGAAATATCAGCAATAATTACTTAGTCAGAACTAGAAAGAGTTTTTTTAGTTTGCTGTGTATACTGATGATCTACCGTGCTATGATCTGCATTTTTTTTACAAAGATTAAAGATGCTCAAATTGTTTAATTTTGTCAGAAAATTATGAAAAAACTGCAAATATTCAACAAAACCAAAGGAGGAAGCCAATCCCTACAATCTCCCAAGCTGCAGAGGGTTATCACCCATCTCTTCTCAAAATAACTAGGAAGAAATTCTTACTCATGTGAGATGCCTAATTCTTAAATGTTTTGAGAATACTTTGTGGATATCTAGCTAAACGTAGCCTTGGAGAGCTTTTCTTCTGTTCAGTAAAGGAGCATAAATTCATATTTCATGGTTGAATTTTGCACAGAGCATTTTCCAAAGCTTTGAGGTATATTTTTTCACCATTTGAAGAGCAGAATGGAGAACCTCAAACAGCCTCTCTAGCCTGGCACTCAGCCTGGCACTGCTTAACAGGATCCCAGGAACCAGAAAGCAGGAAAAAGCTGCATCATGTTCTCTCTTTGCTAAGTTTTGAAAGCAAAAGTAAGCCAAAGGGAGGTGAAAAACTGGGGAAAATTCACCAGGCTCCACAGGGGATTTCATTTAAACACTGTGCTGAGATACTTGCAACTCTGCAGCTAAGACCACAAAAAAACCACAGGCCCACCTATGTGACTACCATATCTAGCCTTTGCAATTCATCATGAAAAGTAATGCTTCATAGCTTTTGTCTTTTATTATTTAAAGCAGATTGTCACATGGCATGTTGTATCCATCATTTTGTGCTCACTCTCAGACTGAAAAAGAGAACAGAAAATTTGAAGCATGCTCTGTGAATGCTTTAGTATGTGTTCAGAGAAAGCAGGTTTTGTTTGAATCAATCTCAACTGTTCTGCCAGTTATTCCACGGGGAAAATATATACATCTTCTTCTAAGAAATTATGTGAAACTATCTGCAGAGAAGGTGGGGAAAGTCATTAAAAGGTTTTGGACAGATTTTTTACTAGTTTATATGTACCATGCAAACTGCATTTAAATGTCAGTTTGGGAAAACAACATCTGCCCAGGACAAGCTGACATTTTTTCCTCTTTTTTCCACTTTAACCAAGCACTGCCTGAGCAATCATTCGTTAAGAGTAATAACATTTAATATAAGTACTTCTTTTCCCCTAAAGAGTCCCAAAGTTAACTCTGTGTAGTGGGGTCACTTCCACACTGACCTCAGGTATGTGACTCCAGGTGCTTAAATCACACAGCAGTGAAGAACCTTTGACAAGAAATACAAAGACTTGCTAATTTTAAATAAAAAAGATCCTTAAATGGAATTAATCTTTTTAAATCTTCATTATAACATAGTCCATAGAAACTCAACACTCTTTAGAGACAGATTATCTTGATTTGAACATATCAAGCAGAACTCAGATTAGGATTCTGTAGTGTATCTCTCCTCTGCAGGTAAGAAACACCTTACCTTCTTACCAAAGGCAAGGAAGCATCTTCAGTGATACCCATGAGAGGACAAGCCCAGCTTTCAGACACACAGAGATCTCTTCACCTGCTTAATTTCAGAAGAAAAAGAAAATCACTGCAATATTCATGTCACTAAATTGTAGGCTCAGTGTAATAAATGACAGGATTTTGTTTCTTTGCTGCCTAGATTCTCATTGGAGCAGTAATTGCCATGGGCTCAGCAGACCGAGATGGTCGTCTCCATCCTGGTGATGAGCTGGTGTATGTGGATGGGATCCCAGTGGCCGGCAAAACCCACCGATATGTGATTGACCTGATGCATAACGCTGCCCGAAACGGGCAGGTGAATCTTACTGTGAGGAGAAAGGTGCTACCCACGGGTGAGTGAAGGCTGGGAAAGGTGAAAGAAAAAACAGATCCCAATGCTGGCAGCACAAACCGGTGCTGTTTTAAAATAATAGAGGAAATCAAAGTGAATGCTTGTGTCATTTTGAGGGAAGAATAATTGTAAATACGTGTCTCTTGTTCCTCTGACAAAAATACTACAACTGAGTGTTGTTTCCTTCAGAAGTGGAAACATACTGGCAACCCTGGTGTGGTGATCATAAGTGCTCTGGGTTTGTTCCATGCTGTCTTGGTCTGTGCTGTCTCCTTTTGTCCACTTTTGGGGCTAAACATTCACCTGAGTTAAAGCCATTTGAGCTGACTATGTCAATAAGAGAAAGGCTCAAAGACTGTTAACTGTTTTAGGGCAGGAACTCATTTCACTCTTATATGTGTCAAAAGCCCATTTCTGGTCTCACTGATGTCATCTGGAATTTCCTGCTGAACTGCAATGCAAGCTGGCTGAAAATCTTCTGTAGGGCACAAGAGCCGGATTCTTTTGTCAAGCAGACATATTCAGAAAATGAAGCTAAACCAATATTTGTAGTAAATAAGTTGTTTAGACTAGCTCAGTCTCAATTGCTGAAAAACATCGGAACCTTGAAAAATGTGTGGCAGCATCTATTAAAGCTTTAATGGGAGAATTCGATGACCTTCCATTACAACCATTGCTTACTTGAGGACAGAAGTTTATTTAAGAACTTTTCAAACATTTTTGGTGAGTACACTTCTCTGAGGCACCAGAAATGAGCAAAACCACATTCCCAGCCTGTCCTGTCTTCTGCCTGCCCATGCCCTAGATCCACTGTCACTGCCTGCGCCGTTCCCCTTCGCTCCTGTGCCAAAAAGCCGCCCTCCCACTCACCTTCGTCTTCGCAGTCCCCCTCCCACTGCGGCACCGCAGCTCCCTGCCAGCCGTGCTCCTGCAGGACTGACTTTCTTCTGTTACTGACTCCAGAGTCCTCCAGCCAGAAAGGTGCCCCCGCGCCTGGTGCGACGCCCCCTCGCAGCTCCCCCAGCGCGAGGAAAATGGCCAATAACCAAGGTAATCATCCAAGCCCTCGCCGCCAGCACCGCTCCCGCGTCAGCCGCCGCGCACGCAGAGCGGGTGCCCGCCTTCGCTGCTGCTCCTTAAATATTAAAGGCTCTACCAGCCACTCTGGGCTCCTGGTACAGACAGTAAGCAAGCTGGTAAAACACCTGAAGTTATTCTTGGGCCTTGAGAGTGCCACGCCAGGGAATGTGGCATGTAGCTCATTAATGTTTAAGCATTTCAGCAGCTGAACAGGATTTTAATGTGGTGTGTTAAAATGTAAGCTTTGTGGAAAAATTTAAAACAACTGATGTTGGGCGTGACTGAAAAATGCTATGCTAATACATCAGGCCAATTGATTTCATGGGAATTTCTCACTAGCATGAATGTATACAACAGAGGGATCTGGGGTTTTCCTTACCTGTCTGTAGCTGATATATGTATCTTAACCCTCACCTGGAATTACCATTTTGTATGTATATTTACCCAGATCTGGAACAGAAAATCACAATTCACAAGATCTGGAAAACAATTTGATTAGAAAAATGTGATTTTGGATTAAAATGCCATTTTTTCACAGGCATGAGCAAAATTGAATTTTTCTGATGAATATCTATTGCACAGTCGACAGTCAAATAGCCATTTAAGCTTTTCCTCCTTTATCATTCCTTTCCTATATTTAATGGCATTCAATTGCATTCTTTCATGGCCAAGCCAGCTCTTGGTCATTCTATATGGTAAGAGAATTTCCCTTCTGTTGCAGCCATACTGACATAAACAATATTCAGCTTTCTGAAACACGACAGCCAGAAAATGAGAACTCTCTTGTCACTGACTATGGCATTTAGTTGCAGATTTGGTTCAATAACTCTTAGAGATTTTCAGGAGTATAATAATTGTTTGTTTTTCTTCCTCTTTATACTCTATAATTACTTTATTTCATAGTTGCAGAAGGACTGCTAAAGGACACACCTGACTGAGAAAACAACTGCTTGTCCTTGGATGCTGTTTATTTTATTAATATATGCACACACTGAAGATCTCATTTGCAAACTCTCTACCTAGGATGTATGTGTATATGTGGGAGCTCCTCACGTGTTCAGTAAAATTACTCTGCCACTCTTGTTCCAAACAGAAAACATAATACTTACATTTTTCTGAAAGTTCTGTATTAAAACTGTCAATAAATACTAATTTGTGTAAACAACTTAGATCTGCAAAGATTATAATTTTTTTTTCCCATCTGGAAGTGTAAATTTACTGTTTTCAATTGCCAAAATGCTCACACTAAAAACTACATAATCCCACAAGTTTTAACTTTTTTCCTGTTCTTGTTACTGCAAAGCAATACTAAAGTGTACATGGACTCCATTTTCACTTCTGCTCTTTTGAACTTGCCAGACAAGAGCATCTCCAAATCTTTAAATGACCACTGCTTCTGCCCTGACACCCACAGAAAAACTACTTGTGATCATTTTTCATTGTATAACAGCTCTGCTCTTTGAACATCTTTTGAACATGCTAATCAACTTTTAAGAAGAACATTATGCAGCTAATCCTAATTACTCTGTTAGCTCCCTGCTTAAATTCTTGTAATCCAAACACAAATAATTTTTTATTGGATTAGACAGTCACATTTTCCTCTTGATGACAGATCTACCAGCAGACAAGGGAATAGCGCTTGGTAATGTTTTTGCAATCCGTATAGACACTGTTTCTTACTTTCCTTTCCTCTTGTAGCTAGCATAGCAGTCAGGGTTCATGCTTGCTTTGTCTGATTGCCCTTGAATGTTCTGCATAATTGTGTGGATTCCTGTCTCTCTGCATCTATTACAGTTCCTAGTTTAACACTTGGGGTAGTCTGGTCTGTAGACAGTCAGCTCTATTCACGTTGCATTAGCAAATGTACTGTAAGTCACAGAGCCACTGAGCAAGTCAGACTGTGACACTGGTGTGATTTGTGTTGTAGGAGAACCCTGCCCAGAGAATGGCAGAAGCCCAGGCTCGGTGTCTACGCACCACAGCTCTCCAAGAAGTGACTACACCACTTATGCCAACAGCAATCACGCGGTCTCCAGCAGCACCGCTACTCCCCCCGAGGGCTTCGCGTCTCACAGCCTGCAGACCAGCGACGTGGTCATCCACCGCAAGGAGAACGAGGGCTTTGGCTTCGTCATCATCAGCTCCCTCAACAGGCCCGAGTCTGGCTCCACAATAAGTAAGTAAATCGTGTTCTTCAGTCCATATTTTTCTGCGTTCGCCCCAAATAAAAAATTAAAAAAAAAAAAAAACAACCAATAGTCAATTTAAACCTATCTGCTAATAATTTATCACAGCAGAGATTTAAACTGAAGATACTCTCAATGTTTATTCAGAGGCACTGTTTGTCTGTTTTGTCTTGGGCAAAACCAAAGGTTATTCGGGCCTCTTGAGCTCTGTGCTTCCTGCACTTCTTTGACTATCAGAGTAATAGAGGATTCACTCACAAAGTAGATTTTCTCTGTTACTATGTCTCAAAGGGACACTGTAAGTAACAAGTAGGGTTATGTGAATAAATTATTCTCCTACATTCAACTGAACTAGACTTTTCCTTAATAAATCAAGATGAAGTTCAGCAAGTTGAAAAAAGCTTAAGATCACAGCAAACCCTATGACAACAGCTGAAGCAACTGGAAGTTAGGAGAACTTGTTAGATGCAGGTGCAGAGAGGCTGATTTAACTGGATGGAGTATAGACAGCATAAAAATTACAGCTGAGTACGGGGGATAGGTGTATCTCTGGTGGCAAGATCTGCCCTTAATAATTATAGCTCACTTCCGTTCAGAAAACTAATTTTTTCTGTGGGTCAATTTTATTGCTTTAATATAGACATCTGGTGCCACTTGAGCTGTCCTGGGTACATCTAGGGAGAGGTCAGACAGGTGTGACATAGGACCTACAGAAGACTCAAACTGAAGGAGTGGCAGCTGGAGGCACAGGGGCACCTTTGGGTCTTTCCAATAGTATTTAACCCAATGAAAGCTGAGCCCTCTGGAAGAAGGAAGCAAAAAAGGCTTTGTATTGAGAGACATCCACACACCCCACCAAATAAAGCTAACCACAACTGAAAAAGCGAGAGAACTGAGAAGATTTATCATTTTGCAAGTTGAAGGAACTTTTCTTTTGTCTGAAACTGGTTCCTGACAAAATAAAATCACAATTTCAACTTCAGGGCCAAACATCACTCTTCTAAATTCTTACCTGAAAAGCAACTAAGAGAGTACTGGGAAAACCTTATTTCACAATAGCAAGTGACCTCAGAAAACTTTTTTGCAATATTTCATGATCATGCAGTTATTAAAAGAGTAGCTTTTCATGCTACCTCAGCTGAATTTTTAAACTCCATGATTGCTGGAATTAATATTGTAACAAAACCATAGCTAATTAGCCTCTTGGGACTCTGAGTTTTCACATTACTGAATATAATAGCCAAAGAACTGGAAGTTCTTTGCAGAAGATCAGAAAATAAAAAAAAATAATCAATTGAGATACATACTTGTTAATCAATTAATTCAGTCATAATTTTTTCAAGAAAATTATTTTATGGAGAGTTTGTGATTGGGGCAGATGGAGAGGGAAAGGGGAGAGGAAGAGAAAATGCTCAAGCAACCAAAAATTCTGTGACTGAAATGGTCTCTTGAAGACTACAGACCCACTTTCAAGATCCTGCTTTGCCTCCTACCCTCCAACACGTTCTTTCAGTACTTTTCTTTCTCCACAAGCAACTGTGTAAGGAGTCATTTTTGACGCTCAGTTGAACATCTCCAATAGTAAAGGGAAATGACAGCCTGCTGTGCAAGTGACAAGAGAATTTAATCAAATAATAACTGCATTGAATTTCAGTGATCCCCAAAAGTACCAAATCCTAAGTTTACAAGAACAGTGAACAAAAAATTACATCTGCTGTAGACAGTGACAGAAAAGGGAAGAAAATACCCTTTCTATATTAATTCTGTTACAAATCTGTAGTAGAAAAAATACCCTGAAAATTACATCATCTGTCATCAGTAATGAAAACAATCTAAAGATTATTGACTCTTTCCAGAGTAAGAGAGTATTTTCTTTACTTAATATTTATTTAGGTGAAGTAATTTGAGCTTTATTAACAGGATCATAGCCAGTAGATTGAGGAAAATTATTATCCACTTTTACTCAGCACTCATCCATTGTATTCAGAATGGCATTCATTCTGAATACAGCATCTAAGTTTTGGGCCCTTTGGTAGAGCAGAGAAACTCTCCTGAGGTACCTTCTGTCTTGAAATAACACAAAATCCTTTTATTGAAACACACAATCAGGGGTAGACAGCATGCCAAGGGTAGGAAAATATCAAATGGATGTAGGAAGTGTAATGTCCAAAATATATGATTCATCACTATCAAAATGTGGACCTGCAAGGCACTATGCTAACACCTTGGTAGGTATTCCCTCTGATAGCAGCAATATGTTAATTGGGTGAAATACTGTGCTCTGGTTCCAGTGTCCCTTGTTTCAGAGGCAGTGCACTTGTTGCCAGCTCCTGTATCCCCATGTGGACCAGAATGATGTTATGCAAACACACATGCACAGAGTAATGTTAATGTTGTAATAGCAAAGCAATTCTGAAAAATTCAAAATGGGCAAAATAGGTCAAAAAAGGAAGCATCATGTAGTGTCAGACACTGTTAGGAAGAGCAGCACCCAGAAAGTTGTCTCACTGGGAGCATCCTCAGGTGCAGAGGGGTTCCTTTGATTTAAGTGTTTATTTCAATAACTCTATTCACTCCTCTACTTTCTTGCAATAGCAAAAGACTTGAGGTCTTGGAAGAATAAATATCATCACCACTTTTACTCTGGAAGGCAATTAATTATGCACTGATAGTATTTTCCTTGTTGTTGAAATCACACTTACAAACTGTATTTTACAGTCCAGCAGATTACAACAGCTCTTGTGGAGTACAGGAGCAAGCACTTTGTGTTGCTAGGTGCGTGCGCTTCAAGCACTGCTAAAATTGAAGCAGTCATTCCAGCAGGGTTGCTCCTGGCTACAGAGCTGCAGGTTCATTAGTTTGCTGCTTTGAGTTGGCCTGAAGCTGAAGGGGTTGCACAAAAGCTGTCCTTCTATTTGCCAGGAGAGTTTGGTCTGCCTGTGCAGCTGTAGAGCAATCCCATGAAGTCACAGTAGCTCCAGCTGAGTCTCAAATCCCTTTTCCACCCTCTGGTGGGGTGTGGGCTGCACTGCTCCCACACAGCCTCTTAGGAGTGCTTCATGCTCCTTCTGACCTGAGAGTGAGCCATGAAAGGCTCAGGAGCTCCCAGAATTAGAGATGAAACTCTTTTTCCAAGAGGTTTAGGGTCCTGGTCTCTCAGGTTTGGATGATTTTGATGGCTCCCGAGATACTAGAAAGTCTTTTTCTCCCAGCCTTGTGACCGAAGAAGAGGTCAAGATTCGTCGGTTCTGCTTTCCAAGGTTGTTTATTTTTCCTTGTCTATTACATTCTTTCTCTGACCTGCTGAGATCTGTTCAGCAGGCTGAGTTGAGGCACAATATCAGCCTTTAGGGTGGTGTTAACTTTTTATGCTAAGAACTACGTGTACTTTATTTACAATAATTTTCCAATACCTATCACCCATTTTAGACAGTCTGTCTCTGCTCTAAACCAATTAGAAAGTGTCATCATCCCAGCAGAAGATGGAGGACAAGAAGAACAAGAAGAAGGACAGGACACACCCAGATTCCTCCATCTTGCCTCTTGAACCCCCATTCTAAAACCCCAAAATTCTACTTTTTCACCGTCTGACAAATTAACTATCACTCTATTCAAACTCTTGTGCTTGTAAATCCTCACATAAAGGTGGTGATTTTTTCCATGGGCTAAAATCAAAGGCACAGGTGTTTTTGTCTCCGTGCCAAGGTCTCTGAGCCCCTTGCCAGGGTCTCGAATCATCCAGGGCAGCCAGAGGAATGTCCTGGGTTCTGACACTGCTCAGCTTTTCTCTCTGTATGGTTTGCAGGGGTGTTGTTGTTACAGTTGATTTATGGGCCTGCCTTTGCTATGAAGAAATTTTCAAAATGCTAAATACTGTTTTTTTATTATTGATAGACACAGAGTGAGGGCAGACTACAGCCATAATTAAGAAACATACTATTTTTTCACATTTTGTGATGGGCAGCACTGCAATAGCTGTCAGTTAGATAAATTAACGTTAAGTACTTTGGAGCCAGCCTTTAGATATGAATGTCATTTTTCCTTACTGGTACTTGCTTAAACATCCAATTCTTGTGGCACACTTACTTTCCTGCATCTATAATGGTTAAAAATGTTGTTTCCCCTTTGTCAAAGCATTGCTTGGGATGTTCTCTAATCCAGCACAGGGGATTATTTTGCACTGAACTACAGTTCTGATGTGGAGAGATCAGGAGTGGAAAACGAATGACAAGGATTGAATGAAGAGATTTTACAGGGTAAAGCAGGGGCATAGAAAAGGTCAGCCATGCTTCAAAACTGTATCAGTAAAAGGAGATAAAGTGGATAAATAAAGAGCTGTGCTTGAGGGGTATATCCAGGAGCAAGTAGTTTTGCCTAGTGCAGCACGCAGAGGATCTTGGAGTGCTGAGAGATTAAGAAAAGAAAATACACCTGTCCAGGCTCCTGACCTATTTCTAACGAAAGGATTAACTTCCACTGCCTCTAAAATATACTATTGTGCCTTTCCCTAGATCCTGTTCCAACATTAAAGGGGAATGTGGCTCTCATCCCTTCTCCACACATGAGAAATTACCGCTAAAATACTTAAATTTAAGTAATTAATCTACACTTTGCATTACATTTAGGGAAGTATTTTTAAGGTATCAAGATAATTTCACTATCTGCAGCCTATGGAAAAGTACTTGCAGACTTCTGGAGGTGGCCAGAATGAGATTTCTGTCTCTGAGTTTTATAGAGTAAACTTGTCTCTGCCTACTTCATATCTTCCTGATACTTTTACTTTTTGTGTTTGGGATGCAGCTTCATCTAGAATAAGTACTTGTGATCCCCTGTAAATCTCTTTACATCATAATTTTTTTAGAGAGAAACCATGTGTTGTAAACAGACCTTGTTAACTTGCAACTTTCAGTGAAGTTGGAAAATCGGCAATATTTACAGGAATTTTACTGTAGCAGGTACTGTCAATTAGCACAGTTATTAAGTGTAAACAAACTGAAAATACAGGCCCAATCAATAAACAGCTCTCAAAAAATTAAAGTCTGTTATGATCTTCCTCCTGCTTTGCAAAAGAGGAGCTGTAGATTTAATTTGCCCCTACACTGCATGTGCCAGTGCAATGATGGATTTTGAAAACATGATAAAACAGAGTCTAATGAAAGAAGTTTCTTTCATTTCTCAAAACATGCAGTCTTAACTAAAAAAAATAAATCCAAGATAAGCCTCTGCTGACTGCAGAAAACAGAATTCTGAATAAGTCCCATTCAGCCCAGAGTTTCTTTAAACTCCTTACTGTTTAGAGATAAAAACCACTCTATCAATCAGTGATAATTCTGTGATCTGACTTGTTTGTGCAGCAATTTCACCTATGCTTTTCCTGGGTAAGATGGTAGTTAGGGACATAATTTTATGTGACCAATCTTCAAATTCTAAAGGATACAGAGCTTTGGAAATTAGGATGTCTGTCTACCCCACCTAGGACATTTTTGGAGCATAGCAGTGAAAATCCACCCACAGTGTGCATCCCCCATGGAAGATATTTGCAGTTTGTGGGCAAGGAATCTGGATTCTAATTTCCATGCAGCTGTGATACTCAGGTTTGAGTTGTTCTGCCTCTTCAGCTACAAAAGCTCACTTTCTAAGTATGTTTAAGAGATAGTAAAACTTGCAGCTGAAAGAAATTTCTATGTGATTTAGTTTCTCAAATCAACATAAGCAATTATCATAGTGAAATAACCTTTGGAGGTCAAAGAGGTTTTTAATATCATCAAAATACATTGCTGCAATTTGCAGGCATGAAATATTCAATTGTCTATTTGATATTTTTTAGAGATAAATAATGGAGGATCTTAACTGCATTACTCCCCTGTCTAGATGATTTCTGTCCTCCAGTGTATTTCTGAATACATGATTTGGACCTACAGGTGCTGCTCATGTGTTTTCAAAGAACAAACACTGTGAGTTTTCTTAGCACAAACCCATCAAGAGAACCAAGGTTTTTCTAATAATTCCACAGGGCCCACTTTGCTTTCATTAGAAGTGTGAATTAAAGTCTATAAATTCCATTATTTTTTCTTAGATCTTCAGCTTTCTAAGTATGTACGCTTCTTCCCACTTAGCTTCTTATGAGTGTGCTATGCAAGCAAATATGCTCCATGTCAGCACAAAATGGGATGTTTCCATTCATACATTTATTAATCTTGTGAAGAAAAGGGATTATTTTCACACGCAAGTATGCAGCATGCCACAGATTTCTATTTTCCAAATAAGTGTCACATAAAATATCCTATCAATATCAGGAAAATATTTTCTAGCCCTGATGGAAAGTCCACCATACTTAAGTTTTCCAAAATTTAGGTTTTTCCATAGCAATGAAAGTACAGGTGCTTATATTTAATATATTCTTCCAATTAAAATCTGATATGCTGGAGTCTGCCGGTTGAATGAAAACTCTTGCATGTTTAGAGAATTGAGAATATAATAAATATTCATTTGATCACTGTGTAACACTGAAAAGGACAGCTGGCTCAGGAAGACTCATTTGCTTGGCTTACTGTCTATATCTGTTAACATTAGAAAACATTGCAAGAATTTATCTGCTGGAGGGTTTTAATAGATAAAGCAGAGGTTTGATGTTTTCCCCTTAACTGATACTTTTTGACATTTAGCTACTAAACAGGGGAAAAACTGGAAAGCTGCTGTCTAAAAATCATAGTCTCAATAGTTGTGTCTAGAAGGACTGAATAGATGTAAAAAAATTACTGATTTAAATCAGAAAATCCTTATATATGGCAATGTTTTCTTAGAATCCACTCTTTTTAGCTTGTGGCTCTTTCAAATGAGGAGAAATTATTTTCATATTCAAAAAGCAAGAGGCTGATAGATATATCAGTCTTGTTGAACTTATTCATCAATGGTCTGGGTGAAAGGACAGAGTGTACCCTCAGCAAGCTAGCTGATGTTATGAAACTGGGAGGAGAGGCTGATACACCTGAAAGCTCTGCTGGCCAGACCAGGCAGGCTGGAGAGTTGTGGGGACAGGAACTTAATGAAGTTCAAACAGGCAAATTCAAAGTCCTACATTAAGGGAGGAATAAAACCAGGCACCAGCACAGGCTGGGGCTAACTTGTGGAAAGCAGCTCTGTGGAGAGGGACCTGGGGGTCCTGCTGAACAACAAGCTGTCCATGAGCTGGCAGTGTGTCCTTGTGGCCAAGAAACATAGTGGTGTCCTGGGGAGCATTAGGAAGAGCAGTGCCAGCGGGTCAAGGTAGGTGGGGCTCGACCTGCTGGCACTACTCAACCCTACTGAAGCCACATCTGGGGCACTGTGTCCAGTTCTGGGCTCCTCAGTCATGAAAGACATCAAACAACTGGGGAGGGCCCAGTGAAGCACTAAGAGGGTGATTAGGGAACAGGGACATCTCTCTTAGAGGAAAGGCTGAGAGAGCTGGGCCTGTTCCACCTTGAGAAGAGGTGGCTGACAGGGGCTCTTATCATTGCATACAAATATCTTAAGGGTGGGTGTCAAGAGAGCAGAGCCAAACAATGGGCATTTGGAACAAACTGAAACACAGAGAGTTCATTCTAAAAATCTTCTTTCCTTTGAGAGTGACTGCACTGGACCAGGCCCCCCGAAGGTGGGGAAGTCTCCTTCACTGGAGATATTCAAAACTCATGTGAGTCAACCCTGTGCAATTTGCTCTGAGTGAACCTGCTTTAGGAGGAGGTTGAACTATGAGATCTCCAGAGGTCCCTTCAAACACCTTTCTGTGTTTCTGTGACATATGGTGTTAGAAGCAGTATTTGTATTCAGCAACTGCTCTGGCTTTGTGTACAGCTGACCCAAGCATATGGACACTCAGGTATAATGACACAGAATTTGTTCTCTGTTCTGTGACATGCAGGTGTGGTAAGGATATTAATTTGAATCATGGAGACCAAAAGTCAGTGATTTTTATCAGATAAAAACATTAACATAGAAAATAATGTAAGTTTCTGAAAGCAGACCTTATCTGCTTTTTAAATGCAAATATTTCCTTTGAATCATTTTGTCCTTAAATTTTTTAATTTAATTTCTCTTTAATGAGCGAAGAGCTGATCATCGCACAATTAAATGCATTCTGGAAAAGCCTCAGCTGCTACATGCCAACTCTGGGTCAGTTTGTGTTGTAATGCTGTAAATATCTGAGCAAGATTTAGGAGGAGAGATTAATGACTTCAAATATCACAGAAGCTTTGGTGCTGTCAGGATTCAAATTTTTCCCAAGTCATGAAATTTTGAAAAATACACTGCAGAAAAGTTACATTCCATTGTAAGATCTTTTGTTAGATAAGTTTCCTGCAGCATTACTACTCTCTGCTAGATTATTTTGGGTCTAGAATTATGCCTTCTGTCTTGGAAGGATTTATTTTATCTTAAGGTAGATATCCAACTATATCACTCCTGAGTGATATAGCATGACTTGATAGTACTGGAGAAAAAGACCCTCTATGTCTGTTTTGAAGGGCTGTGGGGTCTGTATACATACAAATTTATTCTTACTAATTTCCCACATTCTCAACAGTTAAAAATATGTATTAATCCTTGTTTATAGTAATTTTTCCCTTGCAGTCTCATTCATTGTGTAGTCTGAGAGAACCAAGAAATGAATTGTTCTGCAAAAGGGCAGCTTGTTTTCTACATTCACTTTTAGCAAAATCAATGGGTTTCTTGAAAAACAAGGTCACAAATCCAATTCTTTCTGTATAGCCTGCTAATATTAGATGTTGCTCAGTGTTTTGAAATAAGTGGATCAGATTCTTTGCAAAGTCTCATCCAGGCACATCCTGCCACTCTTCAATATATACATCTGTTTGGAGAACAGCTTATGGTGAATTGTTAAAAGAGCCATGAATACTTTGGTAAAAAAAATTTAAGGATGATAGGAAACATTTACCACTAGTCAGGCAATCTGGGACTTTCTTTAAAAGGTTACATAATTAAATGCTCTGCTCAGATGAAAATAAGACACCAAAGATGCAATTTAAGAAAAAAAAAAGTATTTTGTTTTAACAAAACCCAAATTAAAGGCCAAACATGGGAGGTTTCTTTTCAAGAAGAGATCTGCCATGCTGAGAGAGACCAAGAGAGACCACACAGCTCCTTGCTGTCCCTTTGCTGTGACCAGCAGCAGAGAGGACAGCACCTACAGCAGACAAGACCTTTCCCAGGCATTGTGTCAGCTTTCACAGCCAAGGTTTTCTAAATTAATCAGCAATGTGTCCACCCCCTTAAGTTGATGTAATCACTTTTTGGAATCCTTTTATTCTTCTGTCCCTCCAGAAGGTTGCCCCAAATTCTCTTTTGTAAAGTGTAGACAGTGACTTCATGGACAACTCCTTTGAGCAGAGGCTGTTTTCTGCTTCTGACTTCCATGCTTTCCTTCTCTGAATCTCTGTGAGTTCATTGCTATGATTTTTGAGATGAGGATGCTGAAACGATCACCAATACTCAGACTTCAGGTGCACAGCAGTTAATAGCTACAGTTTGTTTCACTTGTAACTCTTTTTCCAACTTTTAATGTCATGTTAACTGTTTTAATGAGTTTGTGTTTTAGAGAAGTAGGCACACATTTCAAGGTCTCTTGAGTCATAATAATTAATTTTGGGTTCATCTCTTCTTAATCTTAAGCAGGGTTATTTTTTCCTTACTTGCATCATCTTGCATTTCTTTTCATGAGAACCTGTCTGCCACTTCAGTCAACCCACTCCCTACTGATACAGCTCTTCCACACTTGTTTTAGATGTGACCATTCCAAACAATAAAAATTCTCAATTATGGAAATTCACAGTTCATTTCTACCTTTGCTCTTTAGCTTTTATCTAATTAATCCCCTATAAGAATAGCTCCTTCTTATTCCTTCAAAGTAAGTATTTCACCACCAAAGGCTCTCTCTAAAAATTGAAAGTTTTCTAACGTATTTTAACATGGTTGTTTTTTTGTGAACAACCTACACATCAGATAATCTGCGTCTCTTAGAAGAATGGACATGTAAAAAAAAGTAATGCTTGTAAAAAAAGTCTTAAATAAATCCTCCTTTCCCAAGGAAGCATTTGGGACCATGGCAGCCAGGATATTGTGGCTTAGGAGGGCTCTCAGGCAGAGTTCCACTGAGAAGAGAAGCAAAGAATAGAAACTCCTCAGGATAATATTACTGGGAGGGAAGGAGCCAGGAGATAAACATCTCATATTATCTAGAAATGGGCATGAACCAGTTTCTGCTGCGTGGCCATGAGCTCCTCTAGTAAGTCCCTAGATTTTCCCATTAAACCCTACAGAGCATAACAGCGCAACCTTGAATCCAGCAGAGATTCAGATTCCTTGTGCAACATTTTCCCACAGCCTATTTCGTAGCAAGATCAAATGGCAACATATGGCACCAATACAACCTGAGAAGAGGAGCATTAAATCCTCAAATAGGAAAGTGGAGTAGAAAAAGTACCTTGACACAAGTTTTTTTCTGATGGTCGCGTACTGTTGATCCTTTCCTAACATGACAGAATGGAGTTCAGGGATAACAAAACATTTAGAGTAGGTACCTTTATCAGGAAGGTGAGGACCATTAGGCTTAAAGGGAAGAAGAAAAGAACTTCTAGTTCCTCCTCTTTCTCCCTCCCTTCCCTTGTCTCAGGGTTTGGATCTGAACTAGACTCTCCTGGTTCTCCCACCTCCAGCTTCGATTTCAGCAGGCATTTCAAACATGCAGACATCTGCTCTATTCACTTGTCAGGTACAAGAAGTCCAACAAAAAATTTTTCTGACAAATTAATAGGACTTTCCACCCCCCACCCTCCCACACCCCTTACTCCTGAAACGATGTATCTACTCAAATATTTAGGCTAGCAAAAACGTCTTTAGGGTTAGAAACGGCAAGCGTGGAAATTTTAATTGTGGCATCTCTACCATATTTCCCCTTCTTTCTTGCTACCAAAATTCTTACTTCTTTACATAACAGTCTCATTTTCAGATGTGTACTAATATAAGAGATGACAATTTCAGACAGATCTTTTATTACATATGCCAGAAACAGGCAGATCTTAGTATTAGTTTAAGTGATTCTTGGTGGTGCTTTAAGAACAGATTTGATGAAAAAAGGTCTTTGTAAACATAAACTGTTTAAGAGTCAAGTTACTCTTTTAGTTGTTTGCTCACTGATCTGTATGCATGGCAGTTAAATGTCTGCATTAAGGGCAAAATATATTTTTTTTTGTAGAAAGTGTGGCTATACATATTTAGTATCTTTTAAAAGATAGAAATGTTTAGACATTGTGACATAACTTAGGTGCTTTTTTCCTAACCAGCAAAGCCTTTCTGATGTGCATTAGTTGTGTCTGTATTAGTAAAGTTGTGTTTTAATTTATATTCTTGCCTGAGCCATAGGGATAAAGAAGCATGCACTTTGATTATGGCTTGTATTTCAGAGTACTCACATTTTCAGTGTTCCAAAAATTAATTTTTAGCACTGTAAACAACACTTACATCCATACTAGAAACAAAAGGCACTTTGAGGTATGTCTATTGTGGCTTTATATCAGATGTACAGTCTGTGTTAGTCACCAAAACCTTCAGTAAATGTTTATCAGGGTGCTGAGAATTTTCTTCTGCAGCAATGTATTCTGAAGACATCTCCTGTTAGAGCTTTGGTTTATATGAGCATTGATAGCCTAGATATTTCCCAAAAACTGTTTGAACCATCTTTTCTTTCATTTTTCCAAATTCTCTCTAGATAATTAAATATTAAGGTTATGTTATTTTTGAAAAAAGAAACACACTGGTTTTAAACACCAGTTTAAAGGTGGAGAGTGAGGATGAGCTGCTCTGTGCTGTTTTCCAGGACTAAAGTGTGGGACTGCAGAAGGATACTCAAACACCATTAGGATATTAATAGACTATATAGTCATTTAATTGTAATAAGCATATTTATGAGTAGTTGGAAGAAAGAAAAATAGCATGCTCTTTGAGGAGCCTAGAGAAAATACTCAGCTATAGCATATGCATTTACTTAAAAACCAGAAGATAACAGAGTAAAAACACTGGTCAAAAAATCAAGAACAGTATTTAGAAAGTTCAATGGAAAATGTGGGAAGAGATAGAAAAAGAGCATGGATGGAATAAACAGAAAGGTGAAGAACCACAGACAAAAGCAAAAGGAGAAGCTTTGTTCTTTTATGCTTTGAGGAGAGGGCTGAAGTGTTTTGATGTGGTATATGTCTATGTACTCATAACTGTCAGTTCAATTCTATTTATTTATTATTAATATCTAATTAGAGAGCTGCACATCTCAATAAATCTTCAGAATTATTTCTACTTATCAATAAACACATTTGAATGGAGGAGAACAATTTCATGTACCATGGGCATTTTCAGTAACAATTTTTTGTATACAAAATAAATAATATTTTGGTGTGTCTATTGCAACATACAAATAAAGAAATTCTGTAAAACAGGAGGTGGGAGACAATTTATGACTGCTACTTATTGTATAAGTGTATCCCCTTTCCCTGTTTTAATGCTTTATTGTTTTCCTGATCTGCTTATTAGGTTGTTTCATGCCAGGTTTGCAAAATAGCTGAATTATAAACTTTGGACTTCATATGTATATGCCATGTGTATATATGCATCTGGATTCTGAATTTTTAGTGAAAAAACATAGTATTGTGTTACTGCAAATGACATTGCGTAAGAATTTATGTTCTTATATTCTTTTACACAAGCTGTTTTTTAATTCATATAGAACTTTCTTCTAAAATGAACTCATTTACTTTCATTTGTGAACACCACCACTAGTTTCAGCATAAGCTAACTGTGTCTATTGTTTCTTGTCTAGCTGTACCCCATAAAATAGGGCGGATAATTGATGGAAGTCCTGCGGATCGCTGTGCAAAACTTAAAGTTGGAGACCGGATCTTAGCTGTGAATGGCCAGTCTATTATTAACATGCCTCATGCAGATATTGTGAAGCTAATTAAAGATGCAGGTCTCAGTGTAACTCTTCGCATCATTCCTCAGGAGGGTAAGTCAATGGCCCTTAAAGACAGGAAGAAAATTTTAAGTAGCCTCCAATTAGCTTAAATTATGTCACCACTTGAAAGAGCATCTTTTGTTCTCCTTCCTCCGTTGTAACGTGCAGCACACCAGAATTATGAGCTTAGAACTAGCTCAGATAGGATCTGAATTCTTGAAAAGGTTTCATGTTATGAAAGGGGTGTTTAAAGCAAACCTGGAGAAACCTGACAGAGAGAGAGAAAGAGGATGTTAAGGTCTTTTGCAAAAATTGTCTTCTACATGGAAAAGCACTCTTCAAGGGAGCCAAGTTTTGAGTTTGTTCCCTTATATCTTGCTATAAGCCAAGCCAAAGTTTGACAAAGTGATTCACAAGGGATTGCAATGGCTGTCACCAGGCATGTTCAGCTACCAGCTACGTGTGACAAAAAGTGATGTGAAGGAAGAGTTCAGATTTGGCAGTTTCCTCCATCACTATCATATAGTGATACATCACTCTAAATGCACAAGGGAGGAAAGAACTGAACCCTGAATTATCTCATTTCTAGGGTGAGGATAAGGGGACAGACTCATTATTCTGGTCATTGCTCCACATCTAATCAGTGAAGATCTTTTGATGTTGGCTTCTCGAGGTTTGGGGTTGATTTCAGGGCTTTTTTCAGTTTTACAATGTGCTGCACTCCTGCATGAATTGTACCACGTTAATGAGGCTATGTCTTTATATCTCAGCAACAAATACCAATAGAGCTGGGAATGACACACAGAAAGTAATGGAATTACTTAATGATCCATGGCCCAGTTAGATGACCTTCACCTTATTCTGCTGCATCCAGCAAGGGGACAGGGAAATAGTCTGACACTGCCATAGACTGCAGCTGAGGGAACTCATCTACTTTGTTAAATGAATCCAGTGAAGGGAAAAACACAAACATACACACATTTAGAATTCACATCAATTAGCACCCGTGTAATTACTGGAGGTCAGCTTTGCAGGCATCTAAAACAAGTGTGATACTTCATACAGTCCATGAAGTTTGTTTAAGCCTCTCTGGTATCCAGGTTAAATAGCATCATTAATAGTTCAGTGTTAGAGATGGATACATTAAATTAGAAGGAAAGCAGAGGTGCAGCTGAATTATAGTACTACAAGATGTTCTCAGGTGCTAGTGGTGAGAAATGATCTGTGCAAGGCACAGCTTCCCTGTGTGACTGTGTGACACTGGACACCTCATTTGCCTTCTGATATTAGCTTCCCAGCTTAGAAAAATTGGTAAAAAATCTAATACCTCTGTAATACACTTTCAGGTAAAAAATACCATATAAATGCAAAGCAGTTTTAGAAGCAGCTCATGATTTGACCCGTTCATCCATAGTTATGAGAGTAATGTAGAAATGAGGGACAACATTTCCAATCTTCCTTTCTAAAACTTGTGATACAGAAGAGACTCACAGATGCAAAATGGGCAATTACAGCCTTAAGCATAGTAATTACACAGACAAGTATTGCTTTTGCCTGCATGAGAAGTGTTTTAAGTGCAAATATACAAGCTTTTTTTGACAATTATTCCTAAATTGAAAATATTTTCAATAAAGTACCCAACGTTTTTATAATAATTGTGCGCATAAATTACATAAGTAGACAATATGCACCCATAGGGAAAAACTCACATGTTAAAAGTTTAAAAATAAACCACATAAAAATAAAACTAGATTCAAATGTAAAACTAAGCAAGATCTGTATCGTGTTTAGCTATTGCTGTTAAGGATTCTCAGCCATATGTGTGTCCATTTTGTTTGTTTTGCACTGTGCCACACTGGCCTCACTCTTTCTGTTACAAGCAGGAATAGAAAAAATATATTTGCCTTTGCTGTTGATAATGCAGGAACTTCTGCTCTGTCGTCCTGTGGGTGGAGTCTTTCTCTTTTATGCATCCTAATAGGTAAATGGTGAACAGGACTGTGCTGGTGTGTTAGAAGAAATATATTTGATATGAGCTCAGTACCAAATGTGTCTCTCCCCAGGTCCAGCAGGAAGCCTGAATGAAGACTGGCATCTTTTATTTATAGCAAAGCAACAAAACCATATTTCCTATGCCAATATCTCTGATTTTTTGAATTTTGTGTTGTTTGGAAAGAATGATTCTGTTTTTCTGCACTGTTCCTCTGTGAAACCTTAGACATTTGACATAATACAGTGAAATAAAATGTCAGTTTAAATGGTTAGTCAGAATTTATTGAGATTGGGTTTACTGTTTTACTGGTTACAGTCCCCAAAAATTTAAAGACAGGAAACTCTTGATGAGCGCAAGGACAGCAGGAACTAATGTAAGGACACCAGTCTTTTAGCCTTTGTGACAGGTCTATCATCCCACTGGAGAAATCAGTAAAATGTTCAGTCTCGCAAAATGAATTTTTTTTCTAAATGGAAAGCATTTCAAATATCTTGTAGTTATGCTAAGGCATGTTAAAGACAGGGAGGTGAATCAGGACAGCCAGCACAGTTTTACCAAGAGTAAGTCCTGCCTGACCAACTTAATGGCCTTCTACAATGGAGCAACTGCATCAGTGGACAACAATGGACAAGGGAGGAGCTCTAGATCTCACCTATCTGGACCTCTGTAAGGCCTTTGGCAAGGTACCCCACAGCATCCTTCTCTCTAAACTGGAGAGAGATGGATTTGATGAGGGGACTGTTCAATGGATGAACAGGTTGAGGGAGGTGATTCTGCCCCTCTACTGCACTCTCTGAGACCTGACCTGGAGTTCTGAATCCAGCTGTGGGGTCCTCTGGACCTGTTGGAAGCAGTCCAAAGGAAGGTCATGAAGATGATCAGAGGGCAGGAGCACCTCTCCTATGAGGAAAGGCTGAGTGAATTGGTGTTGTTCAGCTGGAGAAGACAAGGCTTCAAGGAGACCTTATTCTGACTTTGCAGTACTTAAAGGGGGCTTATAAGAAATATGAGGATAGACTTTTTAGCAGGGCCTGTTGTGATAGGACAAGTGATCTTACAGCTTTGAACTAAAAAGGGGTTCAGACAGATATAAAAAAGATTTTTTTTAATTTTTTTTTTTATTATTTTATTTTTTTTTTATTATGAGGATAATGAAACACTGAAACAAGTTGCCCAGAGAGGTGGTAGATGCCCCATCCTGGCATTCCTGTCAAAATTCAAGGCCAGGTTGGACAGGGCAGCTTGGTCTTCTTGAAAATGTCCCTGTTCATTGCAGGGGGGTTAGACTAGGCAATCTTTAAGTGTCATTCCAACCCAAGCTATTCTATGACTCTATGATTCTATCATTCTATCATTCTGTGATCAGTATTTCTATGCTTTAAAAGAATATGTGAAACATGGAAGCAATTTGCCTTGTTCAATTGTGTTTTAAATAATGACAGTGTCAACCAGAATTACAGAAGTCACCAAGATTTCGGATCCCACAGACTGTCAAAAGGAGACCATTAGGTTCAAATGTCTTAAAATCTAATTATAACCTGAGAGAGTAAAAGCGACAAAGCATAAATTTGCAGACGTAGCGTGCGACCAAAAATTATTATTGTGTACCTTTGCCCTTTATTAAATGCTGCACTGTGACAGGTCTTTAATCTCCATCTCCCCATGATGCAGAGCTGAACAGCCCAGCCTCGGCCCCCAGCTCGGAGAAGCAGAGCCCCATGGCCCAGCAGCACAGCCCCATGGCCCAGCAGAGTCCCCTGGCGCAGCAGAGCCCCGTGGCCCAGCACAGCCCCGTGGCCCAGCCTCCGCCTCCACAGCCCCTCCAGCCGCAGGGACACGAGAACAGGTTTTGCATTTTCTCAATGCTCTTTTTTCTTGTTTTCCCTTGTGTGTTAGTCTGGAGTCCGGAAGGTATTTTTTTCTGGTGGGTTTAATCTCTGGTGTATCATTTACCAGCCAATTTCTCATGTGTCATTTATGTGTATACATTAGCAAATTTTTATATAATGGAAATCGAATGGTAGGGGGACAGAAATTTTGTGACCAGCTGTATTAAATGCTGTTTATATGAAAAGCACACACAGGCTGTGGGATGCTACAAGTTTCTGTGACCTCCAATCAACATTATTTAGTCTTTGTATTATTTTTTAGCATGTTAAACAAGGCTGATTACACTGACTGTCTTTATGCTAATCTTCAGTAACCAACACATATCATCAAGATCCTCTTCCCCAAATGATGCTAGCTACAGGACTGTAACTTAGCTCTTCTGAAAATACTTGAGTTTACTTGTGATTCAGACACTACGCCCTCTAATTCTACTTGCTTAACAGATGTACTACTTTCACTTGCCCAGAAATATTTTCTTTCAATTAGTCATACTAGGAAAATTACTTTGCCTTATATTTTATTGAGTACTTTCTCCAAAAGTGATCACCTCCTAGAAGACATATGTTTCTGACAAAATTCAATACAAAGTTTTCACAAAAGTCATTTCAGGCTATTGGAAGTTAGTATTAAATATCTGTTAAATTGGGAATTTTCAGATGGGAGCAGCAAATGATATTAATTAAAGTTCCAGAAAAAAAAATCTGTAATAATTTTGCTGAAAAGTGTAAGGTCTAATTTCTCATGTCACCATTTGCATATTCAGCAAAAATTACAGTGCTTCCATATGTGAATAAGAACATCATCCTCTGATATGCAGCTGTGGCCATACATTGGGAACCTGCCTAAAGATGACTCTAATTTCAGAAAAAGGTCAACTATTGCTAGCTCACATAGTATTATTTTTCACTAGATTTTATAAACTAGATTACAGCTTGTTTGTATAGCCACATACATTGTTTCTTTACCAAAATAAGATTTTAAAACTCTTAGGAATATTAACTAAGGTTTTTTACTTCCAGTATTAAGGCTCAATATCACAGTAAGACTCACAGTAAATTTGTCCTCTATCTTCTTTTTACAGGATCATGATACTGAGTAAAGAAAGTAAGAGGCTTTGATGTATGCATGCAGGTCTTATTAATCATGGCAGCAGTCTATTTTAATCTTCTCAGAAAAGTCAAAGGGAAATAGTTCTGGTTCTTTTGTGTCTGGTTAGACATTCAGATTATTAAAACTATTGGGTAGGAAGATTAGCCATAATTTCACTGTAACTACATTAATAAATTAATGAAATTTTGAAACATATCAGACATTTTTAAGCATTTAGATTCAGATTACCTTTCTATATATAAATCAACATAATCAAAAACAATGCTGTCATTTTTTCGGAGTGTAATTTTCGTAATCAATAAGTACATTTCCAAATCACTTTCAAAGTCTATATGTGTCTATGTCTGTATGTGTCTATGAACAGACATGGTCACTTGGTTGACTGAAAACTTCCAGTCCATTATTAAAGCAGAATTTGAAATATCTATTTCCTGTACAGAAAAGAAATATTTCCTTTGGCACCTAGGGAAGAGTGTAAGAACATCCACTCTGTGAATACTTTTGTTAAAATATAACACAAACCACTATTATAGAATTACCTTGCTAAAAGTGTTCATTACTTTCTTGGTGCCTCTTTAGCACAGCACATGGCTGAGGTAGGGAAGTCTGCCATAAGAAATGTTCTTTACTTCACCCTGAAGTGCCATTATGTGCTGATTTCCATGTGCTAAGGGAAATTCCCATCTGAATAAAGTAAATAACTAGTCACTGTATCTCAGAAAGTCACATTTACTTTCAAACTTTAAGACCCATCTCCCTTTAACTATTTACCATTTAGCATTTAAAGCAATATTTTTCTTTATATTAATTCTTCATAACCAAATTTATTTTCTTTTCACCTTGTGTTATTTCTGTGCATAACTACTGACATGAGTTTACTGACATACCTTTTAGCCAGATAGAATCATAGGGAGTGTATAATAAAAATAATATACATTATATTAATGGATGTTATATCAAAGAATACCTTTCATTTAAAAGGTAACAGCTAAGACAAAGAATTTATCCTTTTTTAACCTTAAGAGTCTCACAATAATATTTTTATGTCGATGAAAGGGGATATAAACGGCACTGATATTCCACTTATGTCGCCCTGATTTTTTCAAGTTTTTCTAAAGCCTTCTGATGTTTACATTCTTGTACAGAACTTTCTCACACACTTTATACAAATAACTTATTGTTTTCATTCTTTTATGGGGGATGAGCAACTTAATGGACTGTTGGGTTGCCCAGTGACATTGAGGAGGTGGCACTGTCACCCTCCAATGACACTGGCACTTCAGAAACATATAAATTAAAGTCAGATTTTAATAAACAGTCTCTTTTTGCCTTGAAAAGAGCTGCTGCCCATATCATTTGTTCTGTGTCCTACAGCAACACCACTTATTCTATAGAAATATTAATTTTGGAAAAAG
The DNA here is from genome assembly GCA_013400575.1 of Peucedramus taeniatus. NCBI lineage: Eukaryota > Metazoa > Chordata > Aves > Passeriformes > Fringillidae > Peucedramus > Peucedramus taeniatus. The sequence goes on from WBNO01016725.1 coordinate 27,908, forward strand.
CACTTCATAAATTCAGTAAATTATTTTGTAGTGAGTATTCTGGATGTTTTCACATGCAGTTTCATCTTCAAAATAGGAAAAGTGGGAATCAAGATACTTTTTCTGTTCCTGTCCCTTTGAGTCTAATCCTGATCTCACTGATACAAGCTGGGAAATTGCATAGTATGGCCTGAGGGAAAATTGCTTATGCCCATGTTCCAACAGTGCTCACTGTTTTCAGATGCCTCGACCATTTACCCTGGAGAGTTTTGCTTCTCTGTGAAAATTTGTTCCACGCAATTCTGCAGCCAGGCAGCTGGATGCTTTCACCCCTCAGCGTTGCACGCAATGCATATTCCTAATGGTCTGCTGCTCTCTGACACTGAGCCACCGTGCCTTCCTCAGTTACAGGTCAGAAGTGAAAGCCAGGCAGGATGTGAAGCCTGACATCCGGCAACCCCCGTTTACAGACTACAGGCAATCCTCCACGGACTACCGGCAGCCCCCGCTGGACTACCGGCACCCCCCGGTGATGGATTACCAGCAGCCGCCGCCGCTGGACTACAGGCAGCCCCCGCTGATGGACTACAGGCAGCACTCCCCAGACACCAGGCAGTACCCCCTGTCCGAGTACAGGCAGCCCCAGGTACAGGCAGAAACACCCAGAGCACCCCTACACAGCAGGGTCTGTAGGGACAGGTCTGGATGCTGGTGAGGAAGATGCCACTGTGGGAGGAAAAGGGTTTTACTCTGAGTTGCTACTTCTCTGTAGAGGAAATTACTTCCAAACCATTAATATTAATGTGTAACTGTGTGATCTGTAAATTAACATTACGTTTATAATTGTGTGACTGTTATGTTAAATAAATGCTATTTTTAAGGTACTGGAGAGTTGAAATAAAAATTCTAACATAAAAAGCCTTTTCATCAGCTGAGGAATTTTTTCATTCTTGGCACATGTTCATTCATCAGACAGTGGGTGTACTTAGGTCAGACTGCATTTCTACAACATTCTTGAAAGTTAAGATTTTATCTAATCTGAATAAATAAATAAAAGAATTAAAATCCTGACCGATAAAATTAAATTTCTGTTGGTAATTGTCTGGATGAGTAGAAACTAGCCCATGCAACTAGTTTCTTTGACATCAGGCATGATCTGACAAATTCAAAGAGATGATGAGTTAGATGAAGAGTTATGGTACCTTGGACAAGACTCCTCTGATGACAGATATTTACTGACAGTTTTGAAGGCTGAGGATTTAGCTGAAAGTTCAGACTTTGAAAAAGACCTTCCTTTCTCCTTACATAAAAGCAGGAAAAACAGAGGTCAAAAAGTATTAAACAGGAGACTGTAGACTTCTGGACACGATATACTGGACCATGTATAGGTGGTTTGTAGGTCCATGTTTTCAAAAACAGACGTGTAAACCATATCAAGAAAAATACTGAAATTCCTAAATGGGATCCAGAGAACCCTATGAAAACATTGTGCATTTCAGTATCTAAATAGCAAATCTCTATCCCCATGTGCATACCTTATAAGATGCCTCTCAGCATCTAGAGAAATGCTTGGGTTGGCTGTTTCCCAGCATCTCCAGTTTAATTCTCTAATCAGTAGACTGCCCAACCCAAGCTTGCTCTTTCTTTTCTCGTGCTCCCATGGACTTTGCACCCTTGGCTGACAATGGATCAGAAGCTACATTCCAATTTCCCTCCCAGACCTCTCTATGGACCTTTGCTTATATAAAGTGGATCAATACATTTTTTAAGAGATCTATTTAAAAGTTTTCTTGAATGCATACCACAATGTCCACATAGTTAATTGTCTTTCATTTTGTATTTGTCTGTACAGGACTTTGATTATTTCACCGTTGATTTGGAGAAAGGAGCCAAAGGATTTGGGTTTAGTATTCGAGGAGGAAGGGAGTACAAAATGGATTTGTATGTGTTGAGGTTAGCAGAAGATGGACCAGCAGTAAGAAATGGAAGGATGAGGGTGAGTAAAATGCATTGTGACTTTTTTTTCAACATTTACAGATATGTTTGGTGATGGGGTCAAAGAGAAAGCGCTTTTTTCATCTCTGATCACGTTTTAAAAAATAATGCCAAATACCTCTTATAAGCTCATTCTGTAGGGGCTCAAGAAATTAGTTGGTACATATAGTAGATCCCTGTAGTTTCTTCACAAATAAATGAATTACTTCTGACTGATAATACCTTTTACCATGTTATAAATTTTTGTCATTATTATTTTTACTCTTATCTAAGCAACTTAAAAATCTCAGACAAAGCTTGCTGTTTCTTGGATAATAATAACATAATTAAACAAAACAGTGTTTGGGTCTCTAATCACAAAAGCAAGTGATCACTTTATGATATGTATTAGATAACTATGAAACCTAAGACCTCTGTGTTATTTTACTAATTTAAGCAAGTCACCTTTGTATTGTTTGCTAAATTTGTTTATTGATCTTAATCTTGTTGGTAAGGATCATAATTTTTAAAAAAGAGATAAACACGATCTTTATAGGAAAAAATCTAATCAAAAATAGAGACATTTAGTCTGTACAGTTGCGATAAAGACAAGTATAAACTCATCCAGGTCTGCTGATACTTTGCAGAATTGTGAGTACACAAAAAGGAGAAGGAAAGAACAAAGGCAAGACTACCAAGAGTCAACATAAAAAGTTGTTTATGTATCTAATTAGTGCAGTCATGTTCAACTAATATTTAATTTCAAAGATGGGCAATGAAAATTGTGTTCTATACAGTGGTAAGAACAGATTTTACAAATGTCATGGTTGTTCCACTTATTCTGTTTCACAGTCTAAACAATCTGATCAAATTTGATGTCTTACTGAAAGAGCACTGTCTTTCTGTGTACAGCTCAGGAGTTTTGCTGTGCTTCAAATGACTCTTAACTTGGCCACTTGGTAGAATTGCAGAATTCAGTTAGTCCTCAGTTGTATCATGGAGTGCAAGCCCCTGGCACTGGCAGCAGTGGCAGGAGCAGTCCCTGTGTCAGGAAAGCCAGTGGGGCAGGCAGGCAACTGGTAATGGAGATACACTCCCACTGCATTTTTTGTGTGAAATACAGGTGATTTTGTGCTGCAGCTGGAACTTTAGCTTTAGAATATCTTCTCTGGTCTTCACTCTTTCCTTTATTTTAGTATTATCATTGTCAGTTGCTCTTAATGAGAAGCCATATGCAAGATGTACATTAGTAGCTATAATGTGATTAAAGACGAAAAAAAAGCTGTGCTTTTAATAAGCTCTGGAATCACATATTTGGAAACATATGGCTAAGAATACAGAAAAAAAAAAAAACACCTTTGAAGAGGGTTCATTTCAAATAATAACCTGTGTTAGGTAGAAAATGAACATTAAAATCTGTGCATCATTTCAACAAACTAGTACGAAGGAATGAAGTTAGTTTATTCACTTTGTGAATAGCCAAAATATAGAAAGTCTTTAACATAAATATGGGTTGGTTTTTTTTCAATTGCATTAGGAAAAGTTCTGTATGTTTTAATGAATACTGCTAATGTAGTTTCTAAAATGTCTTGGTTTAAAGCTTTTTCATTGTAGTGGCCACAACAGATAGCCTAACATGATAAGTGTTATTCTGACCAGTGTTATAGCTGTAATTGGGGGTTTTTCTCCCCTTTAAAAGCATCATTCTTTGGAACCAGTTCTACCATGCATCCTTGTCTTTGAGTGTTCTCTTTTATTCTCCTGCCTCACAGACATTTTAGCCCAACAAATGGCTTTGGAATGTGAAAGATTCTTATATTCAGTGACCTGTGACTGATGGACAGCAGAAGCTCAAGAAACAGCTTCAAAACAAAAATAGAAAAAAAAGAAGCAAACAGAAAAAAATTGTTGAAGAAATATATTACATAGGAAGGTGGGCAAAGGAAGCAGAGTTCTGTACCCACATCTCCTTTCCTAAGTTTACATCAGCTGTTAATTCAGGTTCATTCACACTTCTTGGGTGGTTGTTGCATCTTGGTATCTCTCTGTTTCACAGGTGCATCTCTACAGCAAAACATGCAAAAATCAGGGCAGTGCTTCTTGCTTTAGATACCACTGTCCTTAGAGACACGATTCTCTGATCCTAGGCTTTCAGCACTGAGGATAGCAAACCACGCTTTTGTGGCAGGATCTTACCAGAACACTTTCCAGCTAAGAGTCATTCTGATTACCTACTTGTCTCCATTATTATTTTGCTTGTTGTTTCCTCCTCCTTGAATGGCCTTCTTTAATTTAACTGAAGCTTTACAGAGAAACATTGAAGCAGATAGCACAAGGGGCAGGTCATGCTTATAAAAAGAAATAACACACATAACTCCAGCCCTATTCCTACTCAAGGAACCAAGGAAAGAAAAATAAAACCAGACAAGCTGTTTTAAGAATAGATCATATAATAAAGCATGCTACCTGTAGGGCACTTAGATGGAATAATAAACATATTCCACAAATAACATTTTGTTTTCAATCTACGTATATATAATAGCCAGCAAAAGCCCTGACAGAGACTCATTCATGTTGATACAAAGATCCATATTTTACAGAAATAAATAAAATAATTACCTTAAAGTAATAGAGCTGAAGCTATACTAATGGTTTTATAAAATTGCATAATTGAAGAAATGAAATGTCAAACTGAAAACAGCTCCAGGTAGGGAAGTCAAAGTCAGTATGTTTACTCTGTTAGTGGGCACTGCAAAACCACAGTGATGGAATGAGTCCCAACAGCTATATTCCACTTGGACATGTGTTAAAAAAAAGTCTGAGTCCACCACCACACATTCCAAAGATTCTAAGGTCTAAATACATGTAAAAGTATTAGGCATTACAGATGCAGAGTATATTAAAGTAAAAGCTATGATTATAGGAAAACAGGTGTAAATAAAGAACTGGAATGGAGCTATCTCTTGTAAAAGAAAAAAGGTAGATCCATTACTGAGGAAGGTAAGTATGGAAAGAGTACAATATGCCAATAATAGCAAAGAGAGCTTGAACAAGAAAGCAATGATAAAACAAGATGAACAAAGTGACATCAAAATCAGGACATCCTTATGAAAATTTCAGTTTGCTCTTCAGGCTTTTATGAACTTTGGTAAGACTTGTGAGCAGACAGAAAACAGACTCACAGAACAAGCCCGAGAAGTGATGATCTTCCAGTGGCCCTGCCAAAACTGTCTGGATTTGTAAATATTTATGTAAGAAGGAAAACGATTTTATGAAGTTCATTATCACATCACCATTTTCAATCATAATTGGAGTATTATTCTGGTCTCCCTTCCTACTGGGGATGGCATGCTAAGCACGTTACGTTTTTGTTAGAAACAAATTCACCATGGAATACCCCATTTCAGGATTACAAGATCTAAAATAGTCTTTAATTGCACTTCATGACAGATGAAGCTTTCTGCTTTGATTTTCTGCAGAATTGTTCTGGGAACTGGAAAGGTGTAAGAGCACTGAGTTGATGTCATACAGAGTTCTTCAATTTTCTGATCCTATTGCTCTTCTACTCAGGGATCCCTTTCTGCCAGCCTAGATAGACACAGCATTAATTCTTGAGGTTCAACAAATTATTCCCTTAAAAGCAAGTTTAAACTTTCATGGTTTTGTTACACTTAGTCATGACACCTTCACATGCACTGAGACTTTGATTTGAGCCCATAGACTCTGCAGAAAACCCAGGCATATATCTTAGTTTAACTTGGATTCATCTGTCACTAGACATGGGAAGGAAATGCCCATCAAAGGACCCAGAGGTCTACAGGAAACTCTGCCCACATGGTTGTTTAACTATTCTCAACCAGTGTTGGAGACCCACAGCCATAAGTGCAGCTTTGTATAAAATCATATGTCAGGTCATACACCACAATTAACTGTGGCAAGACTTTACTGCAATTTATGGATAAGATATATGGCAGCTCCTCACAGGAGAATGCTGTAAGGGAGAACCTCATCACTACACTGGAGTTAAATACTCCAGTGTATTTTACAGTGACAGTGTATTTTACATAGATATATAAAATGTATGTAAATACTGACTTAATTCTGACAGCTGAGTAGAGAGCAAGCTACAATGGTGAATTCTGAAAAACCTATATATGTCTGTGCTCCATAAGACAAGGATGTATTAAAATAACCATGAAAAAGGTTCGGGGAACTGCTAGTGCCTTTGTTGCCTTTTCCCAGACTGGCAGATGTCTCAGGACATTAGGATTCCATTTCTCAAGCAATCCTAACATCAGGGAAAAACACTGAAAGTAGTTGGTGATGGCAATATTAAGAATAAAGCTGCAAAGGCCCAGTCTCAGAGGAGGGCAGGAACATGGCACACACATTGTCAGTGACAGTCATATTGAGTTGAATCTGTCACCAGAGACAAGGGACATAACACAGACAATATGGAGCACAGTCTCCACAGCCTTTGGAGATTCAGACACTACTGGAAACAATTTTGCAGGTCTATTTAGATAAGGCTCATGCTAAGTTATATTTTATTCTTGCCTCATGCTGAGGACAATGATTGGCAGAGCTCTGCTTACAGATTCCTATCCCTTCCTGTCTTAGAAGGAAGGGATAAGTTCCTTACTGCTCTCAGGGGGATTGTTAAGCATGATTGTAGTGTTTGCTAGACATGAGATATAATCAACAGATCTCTTATTGCCTTGAATGATATCTCCAGCAGCCAGCATGTTTATTGAAACCAGTGTCAAACAAAGAGACTGTGGCTGAGGGCTGCAAAGGTACAGAATAACATTAAATTCTTGAAGAATGAGGGTGAAATGTGCTTTTTTATAGACAGTGTACAACTGTGTCATTTTGTCACTTTGTGAGCCACAATCCTTTTTTCACATCTTCCACAAAAGCCATACATCTCATCTCTGACATCTCTAGTTTCATTGTCTTGTCAACTCATTTTTCTCAGTCCTCATGCACCATTTAGCCCTATCTCCAGCTTCCTCATATCTCCTTATGCTACATTATTTTTCTCATTCTATTGCATATTTTTCTTATATTTTGGCAGGAGAGACATCTGAAATCCAGGCACAGCAGAATTCTGTATCTTTCATGTTCTTCAATTCTGCTTTGACTCTTCAATCTTTTTTCCTGTTTTTTGCCTTTCTGTGGTTTGCATCCCTCCTTTTGTTTCAGTTGTACACAGCTGGAGATAAAACCAGGCACAATAGACAGGAGGCTCCTATAGTGTGAATCATGAGCTCCTCTGTTGTTGCATAAGTCTGTGTGGCCTTACTTGGTTGTTCCAGCTTGCCAAGTGAGCAGGGCAGTGATGCTCACACCAGTAACTAATCTGTGCTGTGGTCAGGTTCATGACATTCTGCAAACCAGCACAGTTTGTGTATTTAATAATTTTCCATAATAATAAAGTTCACACCGACCTTATTTGTGTTTTTTCAGAAATCTTCATCCACCCACACCAAGAATTACTCCTAGCAAAAGGGGAGAGTTGGGTATCCAAGAGCCAAGGGTCAAAAAAGGCAGGCAGAAAGAGGGAGTCTGTCTCTTATTTAGAGGGAAACAGAACTAAAGTTTCAAATAATGGAGGACATAAATATTACATTTAAAACTGCTGTCAAAACCCATTCAGCAACATTCAAAACTGATATTTTCCTCTTTTTATCCTAAATCATAAATCATATCCTAAATATGATCCTAGCATCCTAAATCATATTTCAAAAGGGTTACAGAGCTCCTATCAAACTCATAATCTGATATTAAAGCCCTCTCTTGAGCCATAAGAGAAATAATTTGAAGTCCCCTTTGAAAAGTCTGGAGTCCAGGCTTCTGAGCAGTAGGGTGGCATGTAATAGCTGGCTATAGCTAACTATGTCTCACAGAATAAATTTGTTACCATTAAGACTTTTCAGGCTTCTCAAAGGAGCAGGTGGTATGTAGGCATCTGGGCTCTCTAAATGCTGTACAACAGTGGAGTTTAACAAGGTAACATAAACCTGTCTCCCTGGAATATGACATTTCCAAACATCTCAAGTCAGAGCACCCTGAAATCACTTAAATTGTTCTGGGTTCAGTGAATAGATAATCAGAGATGAGTTAATTAGAATCCTACAGTGCTTGGAAAGTCTTTTATACCATGAAAAACAGAAGTCTCTCTCTTGTTTCATCATGGTGTTTTTTCCATTTCACATTTCTTTATTGCTAGATGTTGCACACATTTAGCTTGGTGTTCATCTAGTCACTTAATCACTGTATCCCTTTTTTTAGAGCCCTTGATTTTTAGGCTCTTAGTAGATCAGTCGTCTGTTTCTACCAAATAAGGAACCATTCCCTTTCTGAGGCTTGAATGCAATACAGCTTCCACAGATACTTTTTATAAGTCCATATTAATATGTGCAAAATATCCTCATTCTTTTTTAAATTATTTTTCAGTTGCTGTTTTCTTACACCTCAGAGATGACAAAATCCAGCAGAAATGCCTGGACTACCACAGACCATTTTGTTAGATTCCTACTACACAACCAAATTTTGTACCAGAAACCAAATGCAGTTCCTGTAGTCCCATGCACAGGAACCTCCTAACATTTGGGATTCTGGTCTCCATACATTATTGCTGTATTTCTTCAGTCCATCCAGAACAAGATCTTTGCAGGGTTATCTCAGCTGTTTGTAGTCCTGTTGCTAAAGGAATGTGGAAAATGGGAAAATATGAAAAAGCACTGAGCATCAACAGGACTGATTTCTTTCTGTCAGTGACCATCAAATCAAATCAAAGCTTAAAAGGAAGAATGAACAATTTCTTGCTCTACAGTAAATGGAAATCCTTGAAATCACTTTGCCATGCAGACACCACGATTTGTACTGACTCCTCACTTATGTAGAGCCTCTCTGAGATTTCTTGTTAATGAAGAACAGAGCATCTATTTGGGATGCTCCATCAGTGATTGGTCCCACATTAAAGAATGATTTCCTACAGTCTGCAGTGGAAAACACCTAAGGTTGCAATCAGTAAGTACAGTCAGCAAGAAGTAGCTCAGCTCAGCTTGAGGGTGATTAGAGCAAAAAGCATTAAAAACAGAGAGAAACAGTTGTCACACAGTAAAGAGAGTAGGTAGATACAGACATTTCTCTATCCAATCAAGAAAGCTGCAGAAAGAAAGCAGAAAGAATGTAGGAATTGCTTGATCAGTCATGAGTTTTTACAAACATTTAAGGCAATCCCAGTATCCAAAAATGAATGAAGGATTTACCAGTTTAATCTTTCATTTCTGATATAGCGTACTTTGGAATCCTATTTTAGATTGAAAAGAAAGCACAAGCCTGACATACTACTGAGTGACTCATGAAAATCCTCAGGTTCTCCAGGTCCTAAAAAGCAGTGAAGTCTTATGTTCAGAATATTGGAGGAAAGTGGATAGTGCTGCTGGGAAGCCTCTTTGCAAGTCTACTCTAATCTCAGCAAACAAAAAGGTAGGAGGAGCAGTGATAGGTCCTAAGAGCCAGAAAGGTCTTCTCCACATGGTGTACTGGCACAGTAGGGACTCAGCTGCTGAACCCTTCACATGAGTGAGGGCTTGAGAGGCTGTCAGAAACTCCACTGAAAATTTGGAATACATATAATACTAATATTTGGAATAATCCATCAGGGGCAGAAGTACACTCCAGGAACATACAGAGCTCCACCAGCAGCAGCTTGACTAAGGTTTTGTGCACACATCTGGAAGACAAATGCCCACAAAGTGATTCATGCCAGTTAAGCAGCCCATCTTTTCTACATAAGTAGCACTTACTCTTAAAACCTGCAGCATACCTGGCTTGCTTTATGCAGTAATATAAATCTTACCTTCTTAATAAGCATTCAGTGAATGTCAACATTGTCATTTCAATGGAACAAAAAGACAAAGATATTCTTAGTCCCATCCATCTGTGATTTGTGATCCATCAGAACAGTACAGGAAGATGTTAGCTATGCTTTCCCGCTGAAGTGCCTGTCCCTTTGGGGTAATCTAACTCGCACTCCAATTCCCTACTACATACATCACTGTCCAACCTCACTTGTGGAGAGACTAGGTGTGATTGATCTGAACTCAGAGAATTCAACTGGGATACTCAAGCATATGAGCTGGATGCCAGCCTATGGCAAGAGGAGCTCAAGGCCGGGTTGGTGTAATTGGCAGAACTCAAAGAAGGAATTATTGACATGCAGACATAAAGCTGATCAACATTCTACTGTCTGCACAACAAAGAAATGCAAACTGAGGCCCTTGAGGATCCTGAATATATTTTGACAGTATAAAAGCTTAATAAATCAAGAGTGAATTAACTGTAGGTGAACTATTATTCAGCATTTCTCCAAAAATCTGTGTGTGTTTTTAAGAATTTGTTTGCAGAAAAGTAAGGATAAGGAGTGTTCCTCTCACACACTTAATTAAAATCCTTCTTATAAAAATGTATCCAGTTTGGCACATTCAAAGCATCCTTCTAACTCTATGCCTAGTAGCAAAATCTTTCAAGCCAGCTGTGAAAAAAAAAAGTTAATAATCATGATAAAAATAGTTAAGTACTAAATTTTAAGACTAAAATACTTAGTTGGCAGGCAGGCATCTTATTTAAATCTGGGTTTTATGGAATATTTATGAAGGTTTTCAGGTCTAAAAAATTAATTAACCCTAACTTCAAAATTAAGAATCAAGTGTTAGAAAGGCAATGAGCACACCACATGATGCGGCTCTGTTAATTAAAACAATTTGTCCAGCAACAGGAGTGACATAGGCATCGACTTCTCTTCTGTATTTTCCCAAATCATGACAAGTGGAAACAGGGAGAGGTCATCTCTAAAGGTAAAAGGATAGATATCAGGCCCATTGCTATGGCCCACCAGCCCAGTATCCTCATTCCAACGAGGACAAGTAAAGGATGCTTAGAGAAGGAATGTAGGACAAGTATGAAATGATTCTTCACTGCATATAACATCCAAGACCCTGGCAGTCAGAAGTTTATATATTTTTATATGCTAGGACTCAGTGTTAGGACTATTTTTAACCACTTATTTCAATGTAATCACGCTTTTGTCAATGGATTCCAAGTCAAAGTGCCTGCGTTGTTTGGAAAAAAAAACTCCTTTTTTTGTTTGTAGTTACAATATAGTAGCCTTACCTCATCATTCTCTGTATCATTCTTTATTCTATTGATCTATATCATGTACTGAATACATGACCAGTCTATTTCACCTTACATCAAAAGGGAGCTGTTCTTTACCCCTCACCAGCCTCATCGGCCTCCTCCAAACCATTTCTCAATGTACCACATTCATTTGGACATGGAAGCACAAAACAATTTGCAGTTTTCAGGATATTGGTGCTTCTAAATGACACAGCGATGGCTTCTCCTTTATTCTCTACTTTTCCCCTAACAGCTGGTATTCTGTTTGGGTTTTTGGCTGTGCTGACATTTTCAGCTTAGTGAGCTAAGCACAAGGACTGCAGGACCTGTGTTTTCAGGGGTGATGGCTGATGTAGAGTGATGGAGTATGTAGTTTTCCACATGTACTATACTTGGTGCTTAGCACTCAGCACCACTGGATTTCACATACTGCTTTAGCACACAGGATTGTGCCATCTTTTCTTAGATATGACAATACTGCATGGTAATGTGCTGTCTGCAAATCCTATCACCTCTTCCCCACACCATTTGCAAGTGTGCTGAGCAGAATAATCACTGTGGTGAAGTCTTTTGATTGTGAAAATTGACCACTTATTTAAAGCTTTTTTTTCCTTGAATTTAATCTCTTGCTTAGAAGACCCTATTCTTTTTCATCCCACAGCAGAGCCTCTATTGAAGACTTTACTATTAAAAGCTTTCTGAAAATGTCAGTATACTAACCAGATCACATTAATCTATATAGTCATTGAGAGCTCCAGTGACCTGCAATAGATCTGTGAGGAATGGCTTCCCTCTACAATAGCCACACTGACCCTTTTCCACTATATCATCATTATCCATGTGCCAGCTAAGCCTCACCATCCTTATTGCTTCCTTCCATCTGCTCAATTGAACATGAGACTCGCTTGGTTACTTTCCAAGACCGTTCTTAAAGACTGGTGTCACACTTGCCACTTCCCATTCCTTTGAAATTCAGCAATTTACTGACTTAAGCAGTAGATTATATCCTATAGCTACTAGTTGAACAGCTTCATATCCAAATTCCTTTAGAACTGAGGATAAAAGTCATCTGCTTCTGGTGGTTTCTCACTATCCGTTTCATCAGTCTGTTATAAAATCTTTGCCACGGACCCTGCTGTTGGAGTCAGTTCCTCACTCAACCCTGCAGTGAGCAGACCCTCTGCAGGAGTTTTGCTGCCCTCCTCTTCAGTGAAAATTGATGAAAAGAATTAATCTGTTTTCTGCAGTCTTTTCTACATTGTGCCCAAACTATCATTTGAGATCTGACAGACTCCATGCCTATGGTATGCTTGAAAATATCTTCTTAGATCTTACATTTCAGCACTTTTCCTCCTCAAAATCTTTTTGTGGTTTCATCTTTATCTCGTTGGAGTTTATGTTCTCTTCTCTTTTGCTGTGTGGATGCAACTTTGGATGAAGGAATTGCCATTCTCAGGTTTCTCTGTAGGACCTATAAAATCAGCTTGTCAGACCTTGAATTTGCTTTGCTTTTGCCTGATGAGAATTGCCTGAGACCATCAAGAGGAAACCAGAAAATTTTCCTCTTCCTTTCATAGTCTCTATTGGTTCCCATTCCTGATTGAGGTGGTGAAGTAGATGTTATTAATATTACATTATGCTACAATGAGTTATCCCACCTCTGTTTTAAAAAAGTCAATCAAATGCAGTAGGACAATGCATTTTTCTTTTGTCGTTGACAGCTTTATTTCACATACACATGGATTATTTTGCAGCAATGTTGTGAAAGGCATCAAGTGTACCATCGTACCAGAAATCCCCTTTGTTGTCTTTTCAGCCCTCGTGACTGAAAACTCCATTTTTCCCTCTTGACTCCCAACTCTTTGCAGACAATCAGGCATGCACATTTTTCTCTTTCTTTCTTTAATTGAGAAAGATCTCTTCCCCAATTCATCCCACCATTTCTCTCTCTCTCAGGAAAAGGTGAAAAAGTAAAAAGAAAAAAGCTAGAGCTCCTGCTGAGGAGTGGTGTGAAGGCCTTTTCTTGCTCTGCACCATGTCCTGTGTCCCTTCTTTCCCCCTTCTTTTGGGCAGGAGTCAAGACCATCTCTCTGTGGGAAAAAGGGCCCAGCATTTCCAGGGGTAAGAAGCCCCAGCTGCTAAAATAGCTGGTTGGCCACAGAAAAAAAAGACCTTTTCACTCCAAACTTTTATGTGGTTGGTTCAAAAGTAGCACAGGACGTGTTATTGTAATTCCCCAAAGGGAAATATCATGTCTCCTGTTGAGACATCCAAGCTCACATACCTAAAATGCACTGGAGGGAGTCCAATAGTACCAAAACCCCACAGCTTTGCTCAGGCTGTGTGTTATACCTGGGGTTTCCAGGCAGCACAGACTCTCTGCTGTGAGGAGATTTGCACAGAACATATCCAGCCTGTGCCTAACTCCAGGCAATGATACTAGAGCTTGACAGTACTTGGAAATTCACCAAAATAGATACTCTGGAATTGCCTTTTGGTCTCCAAGTACCGAAAATTTTTCAGCCTTTTGGACCAATTGACAATAACAACCACAACAAATAACATGAAAAGTGTTCCAGTTATAAAAATAGAATGCCCATATAAAAATAATTAAATGTGATTAGTCTCTTTCCTGAGATTTAATTATAAAATGCAATAATAAAATGACAAATAGCAATGCCCTCTACACAAATCATTTGAAGCTGTTTTTATCATTAGATTTAACATAGACTGAAAATGTGCATGCACAATTAATTTAATTTCATGCAACTGGGAACCATACACCTGCTTAGAGACCGTTCCTCACGCGCCAACGGAGGCAAATGTACACAAGGCTCTCATCCCTAGTTTGAAAGCACACTCAAGCAAGAAAAAACCTCTTTCCTACTTTAAAGCTATATGTGTTTCCCTTCTGGTTCACCCTCTTTCTGAAACTCTGTTTGTGTGTATGGATGGCTTTTTTTAACAAGACCAGTAATAATTGCTTTAAAATATGGCCAGAACAAAGGCTCTGCAGATAAACCCACGTATACTTGAGGCACTTTATTTTAAAGATTTGGAGAAGCTTTACAGTTTTCTTTCTAATTAACCTATCAATAGTGATGTCACTTAAACATTCCTTAGGAATATTATCTTCTCATTATTGCCAGAAAACATGTTGCCCAATTTTATAGCTCAGTTGTTCTTACACATGGATGGAGCATCTGAATTAACTTGAACTGAAACAGATTTTGTAAAGAAACACTTTCCATACACACAAACTACTTTCATAATTACATTTAAATCATTAATATTCAAATTTCAAAACATTAAGGGGGTGAAGCATTCAGTGTTTACTTTGTGCTTGCACATTGTAAGAACAGAATAGAGGAGTGTTCTGCTTACCAAGTGTCATTGGGTTAGGAGGAGAACCAGTGGGTTTGGGTAGGTATTTATCCCAAACAGCATAGAAACTCAGCAATGGTCATATTCTTCAGGAAGAAACATAATGCAAAATCAATGTGTATAAATCTCCAGATTCATAGCTGCAAAGAACACTTTTCTTCAGAACAAATAGAGCTCAGGCAGCAGCCAGGCAAGCTTCCCAGGCTGTCTTGCCAACATGCTTCACCCTTAAGCTGCTGAGAACTTCTGGAGGACATAGAGGTAGATCACTCCTGCTTTGTAGTCTTCAATGTAGACTGCCATGAAGGGTAAAAGCCAGAGCTGATCCCAGCCTGAGGAATATCCCTCATGCAGGGCTTGCCTGTTGGGACCCTAACCCAACAGGGAAAGGGTGCATCCTTCTGTTCCACATGTTTAAAGAAACATGAAGAACTGGGAAAAAAGAGGTCTGATGCCTCATGAGAATGTGGAGATGGCTGAAATATTCAGTGTTTTCTTTGTATCAGTCTCCATTGAGATGTTCACAAAATATAAACAAATAAATTAGTATAAATCAGAATAAGAAGACTGCTTAAAGCATACTTAGATTCAAGTTTGCAGAACTTGCTGATGTTCATGTATGCTCAATGACTAAGGTAAATAAATGTATAGACTATTAGTAATTATGTCTAAGAATTCATGGAGAACCAGAAAGTTAGACTAGAGAAAGCAAAACACATACCCTATTTTTAAAGCCAAATAAAGAAAACTTCCTTTAACTTTTGTACTCAGAAATAATCTGTGACAAGTTATCAAAAAGCTGAGAAAGTTCACTGACATGTGAATTGTGGAAAGCAAATCTTGTCACACCAGTTTAATTTTCCTTTCTTATATCTGATTTTCATTCTTATTTCTATATGGGAAAAGGGGGAGGAGAGCATACAATCTTCCTTTCACCTTTCAACACTACCTTCTATAAAATTCATATAAAAAGGCTGAGACCCTAGGTGGAATCTGTTTTAATGTTGTTACTGACAATGATTCCTCTCAAAAGCTGCTCTGAATGATTTTCTCCTTAATAGTAATTACAAATGTAGTTCTGAAGTGTCTGGGATGAAACCAACTCAGTTCAATATTCCATTAATAATTGGAGACCTACTGATAAATAATATAATAAAATTTGCTGATGCCATTATGCATCCCACTATTCATAGGGAGTTTAAGAATACTTTGAGAAACAGACTGTTTCAAAATAAAAATTTTGTGCTAAAGAAGT
The DNA here is from genome assembly GCA_013400575.1 of Peucedramus taeniatus. Classification (NCBI taxonomy): domain Eukaryota; kingdom Metazoa; phylum Chordata; class Aves; order Passeriformes; family Fringillidae; genus Peucedramus; species Peucedramus taeniatus. Next base: position 43,689 of record WBNO01016725.1, read on the forward strand.
CAATCTGATGAAAGTCACAGAGGTGCACAGTGCTCAGTTTAGGGCAGAGAAATCAGATGCACAATGTAAAATGTGAGATAACTGCTCAGAATCCAAACTGACCACGGGTTGCAAATCTGATGGGTTACAAAAAGGCAAAGAATTTATTCTGTGAACAGTATTAGTAAATGTGGAAAGAATGTTATCATTTTGATCTGTTCTGCCTACCCCCCACCTCCATAATATCTTCAGTCTGGACACTGTGAACAGACATGGAAGGATCCAGAGGAGAAGTGTTGAGAAATGCTGTGTGGTATAAACTGCAGGAATCATCTTTTGATCCTAAAAAGAGAAATGAGGATCCCATGTAAGAGACACTGATTTTATGCTTGCAATTACCTCTGGCCTCACCTTGGTGTATCTTCAATATGTGGGTATATCTAAGACCCTCTTTAAAAATCACTGGATTTAGGAAAGACAGAAATAGCTCCACAAATCTAAAAATTGATTCCACAATAGAAAAGTGGAGGGAGAAAGCATACTTGAATGCCTGGACAAAGAGAAAACATACAGCAGGGTTTTATCCCATATCAGGTATAAGAAAATCTACCTCCAATCCTCTCTCACGGAGGGAAAGGAAGGGAAGGTTATCAAGGCTTAATTGCAGGAAAAAACCAAGAATTGTACCTTACTGACACATGGAGAACCATTTCTCAGCCAAGGTTTTCTCTTTTGTATTAATTTCCAGATATGAGTGCAAAGTCTAATTTAAGCTTTTCTCAAGGTAACAGTGTTGACAACTTTTCCTTGTTTTCTCATCTAATCAGGGCTGGGCTTCTCCTGCAAAGGCAGTGTAATTCAGCTGTACATCAGTCAGCCACAAGACACAAAAGCAAGGAACACAATTAACCCACTGCTCCTGCAACTATTCATTATACCTCTGGTCTCACCCTTTCTGATGTAGATTTCAGAGCACCCAATTTTTGCAAACTTGTTTCTCTCCCCTCCTTCAGTCACATAACCAAGATGCTAGCCTTTTTTTTAAGCTTTCTCAAGTTATTTGCCCATAATATCTTGGAAGAAAAGGAAATATCAAATCAACCACAATATTTTATAATGAAAGAAAATACCAAATGAGCTATGTGCTGCCTACAGAGAAAAAAAATGTGAATTCACAGAAATACAGAAAAGGTTACATTAATACAAGATAGTTCCTGCATAGTGACCAGTGAAAACAGAAGGAAGGCAAACAGCAAGGAGAAAATGTGACATTAACTTAACCTTTTTACATATTAAACTGTATTAAAATCTTTCTGTCTTTCTGCTCTGGAGTGCAGAGGATTTTATTTGAAGGACTGTACATTCTCTACGCAGCTTTCAGTAAGAATTTTAAAAGCTATTCATCAAGGAGTGTTAAAAACACCTCTTTCATTTGATCTAATCTGGCACTTCTCTCTAAGACATGCTAACAAGAACATTTTAAATACCTTCTGCAAAATATGGTCTACTCAGGCAATGTATCACAAAAAAAAAAAAAAAGAACTGTCCTCAAGCATTCTGAAAATGTGACTTTATTTTTACAGGATTTCTATGAGGTTTAATTGTTTCATGACACTTAGAAACAGGTTTTCCCAAAATCATTGAATTTTGTTGATATTTGGCCTGACTAATATCCTTGTGGGGATGCTACAAATCCATCTTCTGTCTGTGTTACAGGACTGGTAACACAGATTTTCTCTTTTTGCTCCAAGTGTGTGCACCAACTTCATTCTCCAAAAGTCTGGGGGATGCAGAGAGCCCTGTATGGCCAGACCTGGGGGAGATCTCCATGATCCAGAGAGCACCTGTGTTGTGTGTCAGTGTGGCCTGAAGGCTGTCAGAAATATTTTAAATTTTGCACTGCATGGTACAACCAAATGCATCTTTTAGAAGAGAGAAAATCAGCTGAGGAAGAAATTTGCACTGCAAAAATAATCCTGCACAAAATAATTCTGATTTTTTCCCTGCACTGTTAATACTGCAGCATTTACAAAGTGTAATAACAAAGCTAATGGGTTTTATTTGGATCAATGGCTTTTTAGTTATGCAAATTATTGGCATAGATTGCACAGAGGATCCTGGGACAATGGAGCTCCCATTGACAATGAATTCTATGAATTCCTACTGAGAAACACTGTCATAGTACTTCTACTAGCATCCTTTCTGTCTCTGAGCAAAAGTAAGGACTAGATAACTTCCTGACATCCTTTCCAGTTTTCTTTGATGCTAGGAGTTGTGTTGACATTTCATATTGTGCACATTTATTGGGTAAATACTGTATTTCAAACTCAGGAAAGAGGGAAAACCTCTGAAGGATTACACTTTGAGCTGACAGAAGTACAATTGTAGCAAAGAAAACATAACAAAATAGAAGATATTTCAATGTCCAAGGCAAGCAAGGGGTTGGTTTTTTTAAGACAGTCTTGTAAGAGGGAAAGAAAGAAAAAAAATTATACAGACTTCAAGATGCACATCACCTTGAAGTCTGTATAATCTCCTCTCTAGGATGTGTGGGCACTGTTGTTTTAGTGTAGTGCAAACACACTGTGAGGAAGCTGTAGGTGCACAGTGAGGCAGGTAAGATCCTGCTGAACAAATGTATTCCTCTGGCACTGACAAATGAGTGTGCTGACCCACTCACCTGAGACCCTCATGCCCTACTCTTGGCTGCCCATCACCTGGACCTGCAGCTCTACCAGCACCAGGAGATCTCCCCTCCTTCTGGGTTTCACTAAGGTTGCCCTTCCAAGGGGGCTGGGAGGCTTCTTCAAGACACAGATTCCAAAGGCTGTGGTGCTGCTAACAGGAGGCTCATGTGTCACCTCCCTGTGTTGCTGGTTCAAGGCTCTCACAAAGGGGTATCACAACAGGCTGTACAGTGCTGCTCCCTACATTGCTCTCAGCTGCACTGACCAGGCAACTGCTCCTGTCCTGAAGGAGAAGGTTTCCAGCATGGAAAGCCAGCCAAAGCCAAACATGCAGGCTAGAGGCAAAGCCAAGGAGGTTGGGGTGGATGGGTTGTGCGGACATCAGTGCCACATTTAACTGCTGTAGAAATAGAGCAGAAAAATAATAATGAAGCCAACTCTGACTGGAAATCTGGCCAGGAGATGAGTGGCAGAAATCCATAATCAGAACCCTGGAGTCAGCTGCTCTAACTAGACAGTTCAGCCACAGGCTGTGCTCACTCCCAGCAAGAAGCTCCTGTGGTAAATTGTTCAAAGCATGCTCTTTGAACTCCAGCAAACCCGCTTGTCCTGTGTCATAGCACTAACCTTTCTTTGTTTAATACTGTGCTTCATAATGACTCTTAGTTTGGTGTGAAACTTTACTACCAAGGTTTGGAAATTCAAATGATGGAAGTTTATATTTTTGCTTTGAACCTCTCTTTTCTCTATGAAAACAGCGAGTGCAGCAAAGTTCTTCTCAGGCTCACACAACACTGCATGTTACAGAGTAGTACAGATAATGTTCCAGTGATTCTACCATATCAAGCAATTCAACAAAGCCTCTTACATGCAGAAGATGTGAGCAAGTTACAAAGGCATTACACTGATTTCAGCAGAAGACAAGCAGCATTTGATATACCATATTCAGAATCCACTTTGGAGGTTATTTGATCTGCCAGTAATATTCCTCAGATAGACAGGAACAAATTTACCTTGATGTGTCTGTCTGTCATTCGAGTAACCTGTGATCCATTGAATATGTGTCTTCCTGAAACACTCATTTTACTGCAATTCTGTCTGACTCAATATTCTTCTTACCTGACAGGTAGGAGATCAAATAATTGAAATCAATGGAGAAAGCACAAGGGACATGACACATGCCAGAGCAATAGAGCTAATCAAGTCTGGTGGCAGGAGAGTGCGACTGTTGTTGAAACGTGGAACAGGCCAGGTCCCAGAATATGGTGGGTTTTCATCTTTACATTTTTATATATGCATGACTCTATATAAATTAACTATATTGCTTTTGAATTAAGTAGCAGTTGCAGATATTTATTTATTGTAATTTCCTGGAGCACGTTAAGTATTGGCTTAAGTGCTCACCTGTGTAGGGATGGACTTACTCACATGTGTGTACATCACTGTCATCTGCTGCCCTCCCAACACAGGCAGTGGCTTTTAAGAGGAGGCACTACCAACCTCCTAGGGGACATCTCTGAGTGTGCTGGGAGTTGCTGATTTGCCCATAAACTCTCCTTTTCTTCCTTTATTGGAATTTCTTCCTTATTGGTACTTCTCTGCACATTTTGAGTCGCAGCAGATGGTCTTGTTGCCATGCGATTGAGGGGCTCAGGTTGGAACTCTAAGCATTGTCAAGAATGTACTCCTTTCTTTGGCAACTTCACCCATTGTATTTTCTCTGACAAAATATATGGATGATCAATTAGAAGCCAGTTCTGAATTTAAAACATGAGATTTTGCTCATTGTGGTGAGAAAACAGGATCAATTCTTCTTATGTTTTGCTTTAGAGGGACTTCTGGGACTTTTTAAGTATTTTAAAAAGTGTGAGTCATTTAGACAATATAGAAACCTTATTTCATAACTGAAATGACAAAAATTAAAAAGAAATTATCCAAAGGTAATAAAGACAAAGACGTTTTTTCAAAGACAAAGTTTTTTTCAAAGATGAAGAAAATTGTGAAATTGGGGCTTACTGTATAGTATGGTGTAACAATTTCATACGTTTACATAAGTTCTATGATGTGCACCTCTGGGTTTTAAATCTCTCAGGAAAAGGCTATTTTTTAAATGGAAAGTCCTTCACTTCTTTATGCTAGGAGGTCCAAAACTCTATTAAACTTTTTTACTTTTACTTTTGAAGTTCCAGAATGTTTTTCCATTAGAATTAGAAATTACAGTCACATAAAAATTCGAATACTTAGGCTTAACTATAGGTTCAGGTGAGCCTTTGTTGCCAACATAAATTCAATACCTCTGTTAAAGTCAGCTGCACTGAAAGTCAATTCTTTCCCAGCTGTCAATACACATGGTAATTGCACTATTTTCTTCTCTAAACAAGAGCTAATTCTATGGCTAAGCCAATACTCAGGACAGTGTATGCTGCATTTTTTACAGCTTTCAAGAGCTTCTGAATAAAGGCAGAAAAGGTGGGCCATTGCCCACTCATCTGGTAATAAAGTTAGTGATTTATACTTTTGGTGAGTAGAAACAAAGCCAAAATGGCTTTCAGGGGCTCTGATAAAATGATACTAAGACATTTAATATCAATTTTAACTAGGGTGCAATCCTTTCAGAGACACCTTGAACAGAAATTCAGGTCACCTCCAAAACTATTTTATGGGGAAAGGTGCATCATTTTTAATGAAAGAACAAACAAACAGCCAGGACTGATGCAGAGGTAGCAATCCTTCTCAAACAGCAGAACTATAAACCAGCAGGTCTCTGCTCCCTCAGAAAAGAGTTTAATCTAAGGTAGGCCCAGGAGGCTACGATGAGCAAAGAATCAGTTGCAGTTCAGAGCCATTCCAAATCTGAATTTCTTAAGGTCCCAGTTCCAAATGGCACTTAAATCCAAAATAAATTTCCGTTATTTATATAATCTTATAAAATCGTGTATTATTCTAGTAAAAAAAAAATTATATTTTTTAATAAACCAAAAACACAAAAAAAAAACCTTCAGTGTAATTATCAGTGATTAGGGGGAAAAAATCTTCCAAAATGTGCACAAGTCTTCCCTCCCACAGAGAATGATGGGTAGAAAATGCATACAAACCACTGGAAATGCAGACACAGCTTTTAGTGCTAAGAGAAAGCAACAAGGTGACTTCACAGTGTTGATTAAAGCCAAGCTTGCCATTTGGGAAGGCATTTGGAATACTGCAATATTACAATTAATACAATAATCAGCTGTTTAAAAATGCAGATTACTAAGAAATAAAAGTTGCTACAAATAAGTAGCAGACCATTTTAATGGTCCATTTTTAATCCATTTTTAAATCAGACCATTTTCCAAACTGCATCTCCAGCTTACAGCTCCACAGAGGAGGATAACTAAGTAGCTGTGCTTGAAAGCCCCTTTTTCCTACTGCACTGAAAAAGGAGTAGAAGTGTTCAGGAGTTACTTCATGGTGTACATACAACCTGCAGAAAGCATCACAGCAAGGGATAACATCTGCACATCTGCAGTTCTTAATCTGTGCTTTGTGCAGGCAGAGAAGGGTTAGGATTGTATCCAGTCTGGAGGTGGAATGGAAGCAAAAGAAGAAATTACCTGTTGAAAGAACCTGTTGAAATTAACTGAGATAATTAAAGTCCTCCCTAGGTCATTTCCCAAAGGTGTAAGAAGTAGTCTAAAAACAAACAGAAGGTGCACCTAAATTCCAACAGCAGCCTGCCTAGGAAGTTAAAAGCAGAAATTAGCAAACAGAACCAATTCAAATGGGAGGCCACATCTTAAGCAGGCCAGATCTCAAGGTTTAGTCATCATGCTTCAAAGAACAGCTGTCAGAGACCTCCAGAAGCATCTTTTCCAAATAATGTAAAACTGAATGCAGAGAAGATTGTGACAGTAGGCTTGAGGACAAAGTGGTCCTGAGGACAGCAGATAAACTAGTCAATATTTAGTAGCTCCCTCTTCCTTCAACCAGAATTTCACAGCTGAGATGTAACAAGACTAATTGGAGCTCTTTTTACTGAAATAATCAGGGTTTTTTTAAGCAAGTACATGTCAGAAATATTTCTTATACTCATCAGGGTCCAGCTATGGAGAGCATCAGTGGGAAATAAGACTTAACTGAGAATAAAAATGTAAGGCTGGAGGACAGAGCTGGTATTGGGATTGCAATGGTGGTGTGCAGCAGAAGCCTAGGGATAAATATAACAATAGCACAAGTGTACCAGGGTCCTCTCCTGGATATTCTCTCTCAGTCCCTGACAGGCTAAATGGTCAGGGACTTCACAAGCCAGGTTTAGTAATGCTGTAGTAAAGACCTTTCCAATAGCAGCAACACTCAGATTCACAGCACTAAAAAGGAGAAAACTTATCTAGAGCTACCTAAGACTACCAGCCAGCCAAGACTATCACTTTATTGTCCTCAGCCTTCAATTTCTTGATTTTCTTTGTGTTTTAAACTCCAGTGCAATGTTTCTGTTAGTACAAAATACAGTGGTATGTACTTAAGTGCAAGAAATGTCAGTGTTTGAATGATTAGGTGATTGACATCTGTAAAAGCAGTGTTAAGGAAAATTCATCAATAATAAAAAAGTAATTTGTGAAAGAAAAGAATGTGTACTGAAAAGAAGAAAGCACTTAGTGAAGAAACAAAGAGTGAGCTGCTGCAAGGGTGTAAATCTCCTGAATGAGTTGTGTCAGTTTATACTGCCTGGAAATCTGTCCACTTACAATCTTGGAAAATTCTGGCTGAGCTGAAGCACTCTTCAAACCTAGGGTAAGAAATAAAGTGGGCTGCAAATGCATCATTTACCTCCATTCCAGCTGCTGATTTTGCTGGAAAACAAATGCCAAAGATGCCAGCCCATTTCAGAGGCAGAAATCCCCTTGTAGCAGGCACGCTACTGACAGAATGTAAGTGAAGGAGCTCAGATATGATTAATGCTCCAAAACTATAGCAGATTTCACAGCAGGGTGCAACAAAAGAAGTGTTGAAAACAGGTGTTTTATCACCCAGCATCTCAGAACATGTTTGCTGAGGATAAGGATAGCCAGAGGAACCATGCTTCCATGGGAGGTGAATTATCACAGCTCATCCAAACCCAAAGAACATCAGCATCATGTTTCATAGGAAATAGTCTGGCAGCTGAGTGCTCCTGAGAACCAAGTCATAGTAAGAAATCATATTAATGTGCAAGAAAGACTAGAAGTACTGCTGGGAATCCTGATTCCAAAAAGCACTTAATGCCTGGGAAGTCTGGCTGCAGAGAGTGTGAGGTTTCATTCACGGCACAGGACACAAACCCCAGAGTCATCACTGCAGAACTGAGCACTTCTCCCACCAACATTAAAAACAAATTGAATAAAGTGATGGATCAAGACATTTCTTGCAGTGGCTGCCTAATTTCCCATGTGTGCACTTACCTAAGGGGTTACTGACTTCAGCAGGAGCTACTGGGTGTGCAGCAGCTCTAAAAATCTGTCTGTCCACACTGTGGGAGCCTCATTGCAGATGCTTATGTGTCTCAGCCATAGCTATAGAAACACCATGAGAAGGGCATGTACTTTGCATAGCCAAACACTGGGATGAAGTATCATCCTTAAAGGCAAAATGCAGGAAAACTGTTCACAAAATCCCAAAATAATAATGCTCAAGAGGAAGTAAAGCTGACAAATCAGTCTCTCTATTCAGCTGTGAGTTCTGCAAGAAGCAAGTTACATCTAATGATTGATCAGCCCCAGAAAACTACTTTTTTTTTTTTTTGTTGTTGGAACACCTAGTCCTTTCTCTAGATGTCTTTGGAGGAGGCACCCTAGGAAAGCTTGTGGTGTTTCACTCTCAGTCCCAGCAGTCCTGGCAGCTTGTTTTTTCTGGCTTACTGCTCCTGGCCTTTCCTGACTGGAGAATTTATTACTCACAGTACATTAAAATATATAAGTTACTAGAAGTTTCTGAAAGCAATGTGTCTTATAATCAAATGACAGCCAACAGGGTGTAAAGGTGGAGAAGGCTGAGGCAGGTTAGCACCTGTAGGTGGATTCCATCCCCCCAGCAAGGCATTAGCCCCTGCCCCAGCTGCTTTCTGTCTGGAGTGCAGAGGGAGCAAAATCACTGAATTTCACCTGTAAAGAACATCTGGAATAAACTGATTTGTTTCCCTTCTGACTTCTAGGACTACAAAATTATCTGTTAGGTTTGATATAAGGTTTCTATTAAGTTTCTCTTTGTTTAAAGTTGCTTAAGAGCTCCTGCAGGAAGTTATAAATTTTAGAGACTCTAGCCAATTTACACTGAGATTTTGGAAAACTTTTCCATTGCCCTATCTTGGACATCTGGGTCTGGCCCTGAGCATTCTAGGTCACACTGTGATGCTAACAGATACCCAGAGCTGTGGGAACTGGAATCACTGAGGTTTGGAGAACAAGGAATCTGCATTGTGTGGTGATGGTGGGTGTTTTATGGATCTACACAATGATGGTCCCTTTCCCTCTCTTCCCCTGCTTTGTTTGGCTTTATTAGAAGACATGTCCTGGGGTTGCATTGTGTATTTTTGGAATCTTTGTTTCTTCACACAGTGCCAAATTGTGCACACAGCTGACCCCATGGGTTCATTACACACAGGTGGTTTTACAGAACTGGAGCTTAGATTCAGTTTGGGCTGTTTAAGGGAGGAAGATTAAAGTGTCAGTATATGTAAATTGCTGGTTAAGAGATAAAAGCCACAAATTGTTTAGCAATAAGTCATTTCTGAAGGGCCTTGAAGAAACTCTCAACTCCTCCTTCAGCACCACCCCAGCAAAAAAACCCAAAAAATGTCAGAGTTGATACCAATACAAGGATTTTTCATACAAGTAAATTGGCACAGTTCTTCAATGCATTAAACCCTTTGCTTTTGATTTGTTATGACTCCTTCAGGAAGCACCTCAAGATGTACTCCATATCCATAGACCAGGTGAATCTATGTCCTGAATATATATGTACAGTAGTTTCAATAATCCACTAATATTTAGACTTACAGCATGCTTATTTGTCTTAGCTTTACAGAAATACTTCTTTCCTGTTACATATAAGCTTTTCTCTCAGTTGTTCTAAACTTACTAAGAATTCTCTGCTCTAACAATAGTAAAAATGTCTGTATGTCACTGGTTCTGTTAATTCTAATGATTGGTCCTAGGCTGTTCCTCCCCTTCCTTTAGGAATGGTACCTTCCAGTCTCTCCATGTGCATGAAAAGTGACAAGCATGGGTCCCCATATTTCTACTTATTGGGCCACCCTAAAGACACGGTTTGTAAACTCTGCATGTATATTATCTTTCTAATACATTTTGTTTCTCACAACTGTTTAGAGAGTATTTTCCAACTTCTTACATGCTAGCTCACTTAATAGTTTCTACAGTATTCAACTTTTCTTTCATAACTGATTATCTAAGATATCACGGCAGCTATGCATTCTACAAATGTATTTTAATGTCCTAAATAATGAGTTTTGCATGTTATACTGCTGCTAGTGCATAGGTCTGCTGTATTTCCACTTTTTCTCATGACAAAAATTTATCTTCTGAATGTGACTTTTCAGGTAGAAAATCTTGAACTTCTGAGTTTAAGCCATAATTTTCCTCATTTTTATGGCGCTTGGCTTGCAAAAATACTAACAATATGAAGGTGGAAGTTAGGTGCTGATCTCAAACAATATTTATATGCAGCCTCTTAAGGAAATAACAAATGTAAAATTGAAGACATTTTGAAATGTGCTGTAAGGCAATAGTTATTTATTAAGCCCTGTGGTTATGCTGAATTTACACAAAGCTCTTTGCTCTTTATTTCCAGCAATCTTCTTTATAGAATCAGATCCAACTGCACAGATTGTTCAGATGCATCTAATTTGTAATATAGAGTCAGAGCCCAGATATGATACCTGGAAAGCAAAGGAAAAACTTATTTTTTTCTATTTTCCTATTGATTGCTGTCATCACAGAAAACACAGCCGTGTCCAGATGCACTCAGCTCTGTCTGCTGCTGACTTTGCACAGTGCAGTGCATTTACTGCAATTGTAAGGGCAGTCTCACACATTGAAATAGATTGGAAATAGAAAGGGAGAGCTATCCAGAGATGTTCTTCCACCCTTTGAGCTTCAAGCAGCTCCTCCAGTGTGATGCTCACAGAATTCCTGCCCCAGCAACCAGTCACTAAGCTGGGCTTAAGTTATCAGTCTTGTGCATGCAGTTCCAGGTAATCTAACTAGTGTGTTTCCAGTTAGAGCTTATTTCTGCTCTGTGTCTATAAGTTTTTTTTTTTTAACACAGTCACATCCATATGCTTTACTGCTGCAGAGCTGGACACATCTAGAGGCTACTTGGAAATGTTCCCATGTATTTCAAGTGTGTATGACACCATCAGAGATCTCCTAGCTGCAAAGTTCCTGCATCATATAGAAATGTTAATTCCACCATTCCTTGTATTCCCACCTTACCTCTGTTTAGTTCTTCACTGAGCATAGCTCAGAGAGGTTAGATAGAGGTTAGAGGTTAGATATCCAGGCTGGCATTAAGGCCATTTTACAAGTCCCAGTGTTCAGCTCAATGGACTGCAGTTCCAACACAAATTCTATATATTTATGTCCTTAACTTTCTGGGCATCATCTTTATTTTTCCTCCTACAGAAAAACATACATAGGAAATAAGTCTTTTTCCTGAAATAAGTAGAAATGTAAATACTCTATAAATATCACTAAAGTTAGTTTTGCAGAGTCATCCAGCTGTGAATGGTTCTCATTTATTTCGCAGGAAGTGTTGCAACAGAACTTTTGTCTCAGTATAATGTATCCAGAAAATCAAAGAATTTCAGTTCTGGTCAACACCAAAACTGAAATACTTACTTGATAAAAAAGCAGTGTCATGTCAAATGAAAACACATTTGTTATGAAATGTCTCCATTTCAGGTATTTTTAATGAAAGAGTTTGGAGGGGAAGAATTTTCCTAAAGAGCCTGTTTTGATGAGGTTTATCCAAACCAAAAAGGTGGCTGTGCTACCATTCATTAGAGCACTGAGCAAGGAGTCAAATTTCCTGAAGCAGAACAGATAAATTGACCATTCTAGTATGCCTTAGGAGAGGCCCTACCAGAACATCATAGAGCAGTCTGTTATAAGACCTCATCTCACGTGAAGGATTTGTTCCCTTTTGTATAAATAATCACTTCTGGAAGAGGATCAGCAGGCTGACTTGAACTTAGACATAGCCCAGGAGAGATGTGGTTTGAAAGGTGCCTCCAGATCAAGTGATAAATGCCTGTGCTTCCTTGCACCATGGGTTTGGTAGCCCTTACTAATGACCACTGCATTTATATTTGCAAAAAAATAGGTTAAAAATTGGGAGCTTATACTGTGGGGTTATTGTTTGAATACAGTTATATCCTTCAGAAGTCACCAGTCTGCAGACTGCTACAAACTGATTTTTCTAGTTCTATTAGAATGTCTGAAGCTCTTTTATTTGTCTAATAAATGGCTGAAGCATCTTGGCCTATACTTTAAAGCCAGATACTCCTATCTGTTCAGAGTGCTGATCAGATAATCCAGCTCATCTCATTTTTAATGCTCATTTTATAAATCTCCAGAGCTGAGGTTGGGTGTTATTTGAAACTTGAACTACCCCATCTATCATTTATCTGATGTGAGTGCAAAAATCAATAGTAATTTTGGAAAAGTGCCCTTTCTGCCTGTGACCACCTTGGTGGAACTGCAAACATTCATTCATATTCCTGCTGCATTTCCAATACCACCTTCTTATTTCTAGCAATACCAACTTAATTTCAGGAACCTGTGGTGTGTAAAAAGAAAAAAAAAAAAGTCTAACTAAATGAACCAATATACTGGTTAATAAAATTGGTCTAAAACCATCAGGCAATTTGAATATGGGCTCCCAAAGGTTCTAGAATGTTTTATTGCTATGGGTAAAAACTATTCAAGGGCAAAAATGAATATTAAAACCTGCTTTACAAACATGTCTTTAGTATTTAATAAATATGTAGCAGCTGGCAGAAAAATAGAACATCCTTCTATTAAATAACAGTGGATGTGTATGTATAAGTATGTCCATATAGTTATTTCTGTCTTATAGCAAATTTCTGTTTCAAAAGATATGCAGACCTTTATCCCTTGATATAGAAATAGAAAACACAGTCTTTAAAGAAAGAGGGACACTGAGAGGACACTTTCAGTTTTCTGGCAACGACTTTGAGCTTCCAGGAAGGCAATACCTCACTTTTTAAATGCAAAAATACCAAGTCCTAAGCATTCCTTTGGCAATTACACTCCCAGTGGATTCAGGCCAGTCTAGCTGAATAGTCTAACCCAGGCTTCCCCCATCTTTTTAACAGGGATAGTAATATTTATTTACCTATCTCATGGGAGTGTTATGGGGATTAATTATTTAATGCTTGAGAAGCACTTTAAAGATTAAAATTCCTAGTTGACTAGTCAGTATTATTACTAAAGCAGAACCTTGCTAATCCACACCAAAATTGGCAGTGTCCCCCCATATCTGAGCAAAGATTTATTAATAAGGTTGTTGAGCAAGTTCTCTTATAATTAAAGCTTAATTATTCTAATATAATATTCTGGAGGAGATTTACTAATGTGGTGTTAAGTGTAGATAATTACAGCTAAACTGCAGTGAATAAAACAGATGAACAAATATTATCCCAGGTTTGGTTCACACAAACTGGCAAGCAGACTTCCCAGAGAAGGGGAAAGTCCCACCCACAAATCTTTTTCTAACATTTATTTTCATGGCTCGCTGAATTTTGATCCAATTGACAATACTGGAAAATAAGTACCCAAAATACAGGACCTGAGAGGACACAGCCTGTCTGTCTCCACAACATCAGTTTTTCCTTCCCTCATGTAATCCAGATAAATAGGTAAAACAGGAATTCAGTAACACTTACTGTGTCTCTGCAGTTTGCCATAGGACTAAGTCCAGTCTTCTGCTTTTGCAGCCCAATATCCCAGAAAATCCCTCTCCTGCTGCTCACCTCACCTCACAGTCCCTTTCATTTGCCACAGGCCCCAGTTAATAGCATGACTGCATCACTGCAACTTGTTCTTACTCAGAGTTATCTTCCCCACATATCTGTGATGGTATCCTTGCCAAGGGAGCTATGGACCAAAGGGAACATTGTGAAGGCACACAGGGATATTCCTGTATCCTGTATCCCATGTCAAAGAGCCTTGCCAGTGGCCTGACTCTGCTATGTTCAAGACTAAATTAAGCTAACAAGGCTTCTAAGGATCTCTACTCATTGACATCAGAAATATGATGACTCTAAATGCTCACATAGAGAGTGACACAAAAAACTGTTATTCCAAGCATTAGGGAGGCAAAGCAAGCTCTGTCCATAGAGGGACTTGCAGGTCCTGCCTCTGTCCTTGCTCCACCATCCCATGGTGCAAGTCCTGGCTGATGCTTTGTAGCCCAACCACAGGGAAAGGTTATCAGAGGTCATGGCTTCTGTCAGATTTCTTAGAGCTTCTTATTCCTAGCTTGGGAAAAAAAAAATTGTTTTTTTGGTTTTGTTTTTTTTTGTTTGTTTGTTTGTTTGTTTTGTTGTTTCGGTTTTTTTTGTTTGTTTGTTGTGTTTTTTGTTGGTGTTTTTTCTTTGTTTGGTTGGTTGGTTGGGGTTTTTTTG
>WBNO01016726.1:0-21289 GCA_013400575.1 Peucedramus taeniatus
TGCAACAATTGCTTAGTGTTTAGGACAGAGGCAGTTTCACCACTGCATGGTGTCAGCATTCAAGTCAAAGCATATTGTAAAAACAGTTCTAATCATTTGGGGGTTCTTTGGCTGGTAGCATTTTGGGGGGATTGGGGTTTTTTGGGGGGGAGTAGGAGGGGGTGTTTGGTTAGTTTTGGGGGGATTTTGTTTGTTTTAATGCAACAATTCAGAATTATGCTATAGATTTTGCCATAGCTGGTGATCAATTTGCACCTTTGACCTTTATTACATGGCAGTACTCATTTTCATTGGGTAGCATTGAGCATGCAACTGTGACCAATGTTCTCTAAAAGGCCACACACAATAGTCCCTATGGTAACAAGGATTATTCTGCAGACCAGGAGTGACATCTGAATATTTTACTTTTCACAAAGTACTGAGAGGTAAGTCAACAGGCTAGCTCATTACCTTTTATCTGAGAGTTTCATTTCCTGGTCTTATTTACATCGTTTTCTGTAGTTTTTTTTTTAAGTTAGACTTTGTTTTGTATCACAGTAGTTACATAATGAAATTAAGTGACAGGAGACTGATACTCAGAAGCCTTTAACTATAGCCATCTTCAAGGGACATAGGCTTTTACTGCAACAGTAACATATTTAGTAGGTTTACAGGACAGCACAACTTGGCTTCTCAAGCTTAAACCTGGTACAGTGGCAGATCCCAAGTAACCTATAGTGGGAACCAGCCAAGGCTACTACATGCACTTGATATCAGGAAAGAGACAGTCACCACCCTATAATGCCAGTAAGCCATCACATAGCATATAAAGAGATGCTGTATCTTCAAATGTTTGATTCTCTGAAGCTGTGCTCAAGTTAACCAGTACTATTTTTTCTATAGCAGCTTGAGTTAGTATAGAACATCCAAGCCTTGAGCGTTAGCAATGTCTGAAGCATAGTACTGGAGTTTCATTTCTTTTTATATGATTCTACACCTGTTAGTCTGGAGGCCAAACTCAGTTTTTATTTCATTAAGTCTGAAAAAAGTAGTTTTACTACATATTGTAATTATAGCCTCTATTTCTGAGAAGGATACAATTTTTGCATAGTTACATTGAGAATTCTATCATACAGAGTCCCCATGAGATGTATGTAGTTACTGAGCCATCCCAAGTACTGTCACCATTTTGGTCTAACTTACACTGAAATACAAATTAATACATACCATCAAAGCTGCCTTTCTCTGTGGCAAACTGTAACAGCTGACTGTATGTTTCAATGGAAGGTCGGTAAACAAAAACTCCTGAATTAAAACAGTCAGGCCAGCCTGGATCTGGTGCTGCAGATAGCTCTTCTCTCTCAAAAAGCTCATCTATATTTGACAAAACCTAATTGTAAAGCAGTTAAAAAAAATGCTTTTAGGTTAGGAATTGTGGTATCATGTTTTAATGGATTTTTGGCATCAACATTAAGACATGAGAGGAAGTTCTTGTATCAGTGTTCATCTTACAGAAGACAATACTTTACAGAAATAGTCCCCACAGACTTCATAACAGTTAATTTAGTTTAAAAGGCACACACATTCTTACTGTTACTACTCCATCTAGTAAAAGGCTTCTATTACCCCTACTCTTAAAAAAAAAAAAAACCCACAGGAAAAAAACCCAACAACCCTGATAATAGGTCTTTGAGAGGTACCATGAGACACAGCCACTTACCATTGTGTCTGCATCCATGAAAACACATTTTGAAAACTGTGTCAGTTCCCAGCAGTGAAGCTTTGTTAGTGTGACGCCCAACTCAGGTCTTTTCATTAACGCCAAGTGTGCTGAATCCCCACTATCCAAGACATTTACCAATATGACTTCATCAAAGACTTTTTCCAGCACTCTCCTGGGGAAGAGTCAATTGGCAAGACTTAGTTCTAGTGTTACTCCAACAACAGACCACATGACAGATACCATAAAGAGAAGTGGAATAACAAGGAACCTGGCAATATTTCTTGTTCAAAAGAAGTAAGAGTTGACTGCATATTTTGGAACACACAAGTACACCTTTCTGCCATAAAGTTTGTAATGTGCACATTTTTGGGAACAAAAGTCTCTTGGGGTCTTCTTTTTCTTCCACAGAGTTTTAGTTGGCATTGCTATCAAGTCCAGTAAGTCATACACTAAGTTTTTTTTTTCATTCAGACTGATTTCTGGCAACTTAACAGCCTACTCTGAGCAGACAATTAAGAAATGGGAAGCTGTTAGACTAGCTTGAGCAGGACAGTAGCTGAATCTGAAACAGCTGAGACACAATTTTATGCAATACTTACACTGTTCTGGATTTGTGACATCTGGGACATTTGAGACATCCGACTTGACCTAGCTGCTAAAACTTTCTTTATCCCATAATGTCTTTTCAAGACTGACTTAGTCATGGCTGTGGGTACAAAATGTTTTGAGCCAGTATCATATTCGCTGAAGAGTGACAAACTTTCAGGCAGTGTAGTGAAATTTTGTGGCAGATATCCAACCTTTGCTTTACCATCAATAGAGCATTACCATTAGTTCAAGAGATTAAGGTGTTCATGCTGCTTGAAACAGGAAACATCAGTAAAGTCCTACTGTTCTATAGTATATCTTGAATGCTTAGCAACTGCCAGTACAATTTGAGCCACAGAGCTTGTAAAAGAGCTTTGAAACTCTGCCTTGCAAGGCAGTCTTTGTACTGACAGTTGGTGGGTCAGTGCTTCTGAACTTCAGGCATACTTTGTTAGTGGAGACAGGGTGAGAAATGCAAGTTCCAATTACACCATTAGGTACATAGGTATCACTGGTCTAAGGGCATAGTACTAGGTGGCTTTCACTAGCACATAGGTACATTTAGCGTTCATCTTAGAAGAGCACACTCACCTAGTAGGCTGAAATGCATGTTCCTATATGCAACATTTTAATAGTGATACAACTATTTAGCTGCCAGGAGACTTCAGGGAAAGGCACTGCATTTTTTTATTGAGTCACCTCTCTATTGTGTCTATATATTGATAACTTTTCAGAATTACTTCCCCATGCAGAGAATCTTGACCTATAATCTGTAGTTCCCATAGTTATAAACTGTTTAATTGTCTTTTTTTTTTACCCTCTTACATGTGGAAAGAATCCAGTCCACTCCATAGTGAGACTATTCTAAGGAGGCTGTAGGAAGCAGTTGCCTCTTAATTTCATTTGATGTGCTGTAGTGACCTTGTTAGATGCCTCTGTTCAGCTGCTGATTTGACATACTTGGTGCTACTTCAGTTCTGCTCGCTTCTCCCATGATAAAATTTGAAGTGTCTGCTAGATTTCAATAGAGCTTGTATTATATTATGTCAATTGGGAATACTTCTGCAAAACAAATACCAATTCCCTGCTCCCACCTCCACATTTATACACATAGCACTAACAAATGCACAGGCAATATCACGCTGTTGGACAATTCTAAGCAGAACTACAAAAAGAGCAAAGATCAACCAGAAATATCAGTATCAAGTAATGGTTTAGAGCTCTGACTGCAGACTATTTGTTTAACTCATCGTAGGGAAAGAACCACACCAAAACATAAACAGTTTCATGTCTGAAGAACTTGCAGAACTCCAGATAGTATAGATAAGTTGAATTCTGCTGAAATTAGCTGTTTAGCTTCCAAAGTTTTGAAAGGTTACTATTAAGGAAGTTAAATTCCATTTTTCAGCCTGCACATCAGCAGGAACTGTTGCAGTCTGAAGCATGCAAGAGACCTTACCTCATAAGATCTGAGACCTGAGGAGTTATGAGTGCAGTCAGCCTCCTTGTTGTTCTGTACTGTTGCAAGGATGAACCAAGTACCAGTGCTCCTTTCACATAGGAGTCATTGGTGGCTAGAGTCACAAAAGACTGGTCTGGAAGAAATCAATGTGGTTAAGTTAGCATGATCCACTACTTTATTCTGAGACATATACATTAGAAACCCAGTATTGTTAGGTAATCTTGCTGTGAGACCTCTAAGATGTGCCCTTTAATCCTGTGTATAGGGTCTTCCTACGTGACTCAATGAAGCAGATTGCTTGCATAGCTATGTTTACTATTGGTAACTTGACACACGGCAAAATGCAGTAAAACGACCTACAAAATCAAGACTGTTGCAAGAGAACACCAATTCAAATTTGCCCACAGGTTAAATAAGTCATGCCAAACGTAGAGACAATCCAAAATTCTAAAGAGCCCTACTTTGGCCACTAATATGCTATTATGCAAAAAGTGTTTGGAGTCTGTGGGCTTGCTTTTGGTCTAAAGTTAGTAGGGTTTTGTAGAGTTACTTTAGGTTCAGCTCTCAACTCTGAAGCTAAAGCAGCGTAAAACTTGCAATTCATTTTCAAACGAAAGTAAGCATTAAATTATATCTTAGACAACAGTTTTAAGTTTTGCTAGCTCAGGATTTTGAGGATGAGTTGTTCTGCAACCCATGATTGCAGCTCTGTCATAAGAATGCAAGATTTAAATGGGAAGTAAATAGTAATACAAAAAGCAATTTAGAACTTTCAGGAACAATTTTTACTCTTTGAGCAAAAAGAGGTACTACAATCTCCTGCTCCTGCTGTATCTTAAATATAGCTTAAGACAGATTATTTTGCCCTACAGTACTTTTTGAAGCCATATTATTCAAGCTTTGCATTCTTTCATGTTGTTTTAAACTGCCAGAGTGGGACTCACAAAAGCAAACAAGTAACTTATAAAAGTTCTTCGGTTCACCATTAACTATTTTCATGTAGACCTCCTTTCAAACTTGTATCACTTTACAAAGCATGCTCTTTTTCACCAATCCATTTTTCACTCTATCAACAAAACATTTTCTTCCTAAGAATTTCAAGAATCAAATTTATTTTAGTAACTTCGATTTCTTTTCTTTGCAGAAGGTGTTAACTTGGTTAGATCAGAGTGAGTTCTGGGCACTTAAAGGTTTACTATCAAGCCTAGTAGTAAGATTAAAATACTGACTCCTGTCAGAAAAATTGCTGTTTGGCACAACTCCTAAGCTCACGAAGCAGTCATCATCAATATTTTTTTAATTTAATACCCCCTTAACAGTTGATGACAGACAATCACGTACCATGATTGCCTATAAGCTCTGCAAACCTGGTCTGCAAGACCTATAGACCAGCTACAAAACCTTCTATTTTGCTTAGCAGCAAAACCAACTAGTCCCAAGGGATTTAGATTATAGTGGTCAATCACAAAGATCAAAAAAGCTTCTATAATGCCAGGAATAAAGATATTTTGTTTCAATTCACTTTTAGCTGCCTATTTGTACTAGTTCATATTCAGCAAATCTGCAGAACAACTTCATGTTTCTTTGAAAGGGCAAGTGTATAACATTTTAAGTTGTATAAACATCCTCCTAATAGGACAGGGCTTTTCACTAGGTAATTTACATGTTACTATTCAATACATGGAAGTCTGACACTATGTTCTCAGACAGCTCACTAAAAATCCAGTGTACACTAAGTGGGAATGTGTCCAATATTCATCTCAATGTTGTTTGGGTTTTTTTTCCCCTAGCAGTGTAACACTAATTCTTAAAGTGACCTTGCCACTGAAAGACAGATCTTTTCTTCATTGACCTGTTAGCAGGTATACCCCTACTCCGTCTCATCTTCCTGAAACTGAATATTCAACACACACAAACGTCTTTAGGGAAATAAAGTCAATTTAATGATGGAATAAAGGCTAAGAAGCCCCCTACTGCATCCCAACTCTAGGAGGAAACTTTACAACTGCTTGACAGGTGGTGAATATTGCCAACTTGGAGACCATCTAAGTCAGCATAACTTTCCAAAGTTTTGAATAAACTATATTTTATTCTGTATCTAAAGTTTCTATTATATCTATTCTATATCATCCTGTTTGTGTTCTATATCATCTATATATCATATCTAAGTGTTCTATTCTGTATAATTCATAAGTACATGAGCCCATGCTACAATTTGGGCAAGACTAGTTGGTGCTTACTAAGGAAGGTATATCTGCAAAAGACTAGTCCATTCTCCCTAAACATCAAGTATTTCAGCTGTGTGGGTCTCCCTTCTCATCCTTTTCTCCTTCTCTGTAAGCACTTTCTTCACAGAATCTTGTGTTTACACAGCAGCCACTGTTAGGCCTGAAACACAATGAACTCTTGGTGACAGTATGTCCTCAAAACCACATAGAATGAGAGGCAGTTGCACAGCTTCCTAATTGACTTACCTAGACAAAACCATGCTACTTCAAGGAACTCTTTAGCTGCCCATTTCATAGGCTATAATATCTCTTTGCAAGAGTTTCTGTGCTAGCCCTTACACACCCACAATCATCCTGGAAGTCTGAGCTAGAAGCGATCTTTCATTTGATGGCGTGCAGGAGGTCACTGGAATGCTTTCCCCAGGACATTTAAAAATTTCCCTGGAAGATTTTTCGTAGGCATAGCCAGAGTTCACAGGTGCTTGCCTTTTCTCCTATTCTCTGAGTTAGGTGCTAGCATATCTGATTTTTTTTTGAGTACAGGATTCCTAGAGAGACAGGAGCATCCTATCAAGACATGCATCGGAGGGCAGACTTCCTGCAGGCTTCCAGACCTGAAAATGAAACCGACTCTGCTGACAACTTCAGGTGAAAACCGGGGGAAAAAAGAAAACCCCCCAAAAAACAAAGAAAAAAAAAAAAAAACCCCAAAAAACAAACAAACAAAAAACACCAAAAAACAACAAAAAAACCCAACAACAACAAAAAACCCAAACCACCAACAAAAACAAAACAAACAAACAAAAAAAAACCCCCAAAAAAAAAACCAAAAAAAAAACCAAAAAAACACCAAAGCAAAAAACAGAAGAAAGAAGCGACACGTCCATGGAGATCCGTAAGGACCTACTCACTGCAAAGTGTCAAAATCACAGAAAACCCAAGCTCTCTCCGGCGTTTAAAGAGAGAATTGGGTTTTACCCTGTGAGACGCTGTAGCCCTGCAGTGGCCTCTCCGGCCCATCCTGCTCCCCGCCACGCCGGCGACATCCCTCCCGTTAGGGGACGAAGCCTGGGGCAGAGCATCGAGGAAGGCGCGGAAAGAGCCGGCACCGTACGCGCCCTCTCAAACCGCACCGCGGTGCCCGGCGGGACGGCTCCGAACCCCCGCCAGCCCCTGCCCNGCCAGCAGCGGCGCGGCCGTGGCAGCCGGAGGAGGCCCCGCCCCGAGGAATCCCCGCGGCGCCGCGGGCGGAGTCCCCGCCATGGCCTCTTGCGGCGGCGGCACG
Source organism: Peucedramus taeniatus (assembly GCA_013400575.1). Classification (NCBI taxonomy): domain Eukaryota; kingdom Metazoa; phylum Chordata; class Aves; order Passeriformes; family Fringillidae; genus Peucedramus; species Peucedramus taeniatus. The sequence continues at coordinate 7,266 of WBNO01016726.1, forward strand.
TCACCCCCCTCCTTCCGGGCTCTCACCGCGCCCTCTCCGGGAGGCCTCGAACTCCTGGGCCTCTCGGGTAAAGCGGAGCTTGAAAATGCTTCAAAATACTCCACTGCGCGAATAGAGGGTAGGACCGTGTCAGGGTGCTGTGGCTTAGGCTGGGAGCGGCGGTGGTACACAGGAGGAGCATTGCTCCTATTGCCGCTAAGCCCTGCGGGAAGAATGACTAAATCCGCTGGGAAGAGCCTGGCGCCGTGCTCTTGGCACTCTCCCTGCAGGCATTAGTACAGGTGGATGAGATCCGCCGAGCTGTCTCTTCTCCAAGGCGGAACGGTCCCAGCTCCCTCAGCCTTTCCTCCTAGGACGGATGCTTTCTTGTCCCTTTGTCATCCTTGTGGCCCTTTGTTGCCCTCTCTCCAGTGTGTTCGTGTCTTCCGTCCTGGGGAGCCCACAACTCAGCCGGTGTGGCCTCAGCAGTGCTGAGCAGGGGGCAGGGATCCCCTCCCTCGATCTGTCTCGTGCAGCCCAGGATACCATTCACCTTTTCAGCAAGGGCACGTTTTTGGCTCATATTTAATTTCGTGTCCCCCAAGATGCCCAGATCCTTTCCTCTGATCCCTTACCTTCCTCAAGACAATGAAATATAACTGCTTTTTGATCTCAATAAACTGAGGGAAGTCTATAGGAAGGGGATTACCTTCTGACTTGAAACAGCAAATGAGCCATGAACGGATTTAAAAAATAAAAAAAATCTCAAATGCAAATTCATGAACAAAGAACACTCCATCTCCTAATTTCCCCAGTATGGGAGATCATATTTGAGCTGAGACAATTTTTGTAGACCTGTTTTGAAATCAAATTACTTACTTCTAAAAATACCAAAATCAAGGAAGTGTTCCTTGACCAACCAGAAAATAACAACCCCAAATAATAACAAACCAAAATACACATTTAGAGCATACCCTTAATTTGCAATTCATATGCATAAAAGCGTGTGAATCAGAATTGTAGGCAATGCTGCTAATGTTGTATGTGTATGGGGATTACTATTTTTTTTTGTATGCAACCCTTTTTTCAGGTATCCGTGGCTTTGACATACTTTCCCTATGATGGTATTAGGCATGGTTTGTGTCTGTCTCAGATGAAAATTTTGAGAAGTTTTTAGCCAGCACATTTCAGCTGCGTCTAGCTTGTTGCTTTGCCAAGTTTTGAGAGAAAACAATAGAATAGCCACTGTTGGTGACTGCCCTCCCCCCTTCCCCTTGCTTCCTTTGTGTTATTTTAGAGTGGAGCAAAAGAGCATAATTCCTTCTGGTTTCCACATTAAACAATCAGAAAAAAAAATCCCGAGGATTGCCAGTATTCAGCTTGATAGTGTGACAGAGAAGTGCAGCATCCACCTCTGCTGACACTTGTTTGCACGTGCACTTTTGCGATTTTTCTAATGTTTGTCGTTAAACAGGCTGTAAATTTTATGGTTCCCTTATGTGACTCAATTCCATGTACATCTGTGCCTTTGTACTGACTGTTTACACTTCTTTCTCCATAACCTGAAGGGAAAAGTCACAGGAAGAGCCTGAGAGACAAACAGGTATCCCATTGGCTTCCGGTACAAATGGAAGAAAAGATCACATGACATGAGGATAGAAGGAAAAAAGCTCACAGAAAAGAGAAGAATGCACAGGAAAAGCTCTTGTGAGATGAGGGCTAGGATAGGAAAGCATCTATGACCAGGATAGGCTGAGCAAAAAAAAACAGCTGTGTGGCAGCAGCTCTCTGGCCACAGAGAGCGGCACACAACTTTACCAGGCATCGTGCTGGGGAAGGCTGTGAGAAGATCGGAGAAAAGAATGAGAAACAATTCTTATCTTCACTTGCTGCACCTGTTGTTGTGAACATGTGGAATGTGTTGTGGAGATTTGTTTACCAAAGGGTGATTTCTTAACTGGCAACTGGTGATGGTGTTTGGATTCAATTGGATCCTCCTATGTTGTGACTGTCTGTAAAGGCGATGGGTTTCTTAATAAGTATAGAATAAGAATAATAAAGTGATTGATCAGCCTTCTAGAATCATGGAGTCAATGCTAATTATTACTCGGCCGGGGATGCCATGCTATGACACAGATAGGCCTCAGTTTCTATGGAAGGGAATAAATTTAAGAGTAAGTAAAAGATAAATAAGATGTGAGGATGGGAACTAACTAGGGAAACTGTTATTTGTCAGCACACAATAAGACTTGATAAAAACCTAGTGAGGAGGGAGAAGGCATAGATTTTGCTGGATTAAGAGGCAGCATTCAGAAAGAATGGACGAAGTGCTGCATAGCAGCTCCTTAGGTGAATACTGGCACACTGAACAAGGTGCAAGTCCTATGGAAAATAATCCTGTCATCATGCAATTAAAAAATTACACCACCATGCATGTCACAGAAGTTGATTACCCTTACACACTATAGAATGTCCTATTTTTAATGGCCAATAGTGTTATTTTAATAGGAACTTGTTTATAATGTAATTAAAAAGGCATTTCAAAAGACCAAGTACTAAGGAGTAGCTTTGAAATATAGTTAGGATTTACATAGCAGTAAATGCTATCCCTGTAACAGGACTGTTTAGTGTAAACTTCTAAAGTACATGATTAGCCACTTAAATTGATTACAATTATAATTTTGCAAATGTGCACAGTGAGTCCAACAAATAAGTTAATAAATACAATAATAACAAATAAGTTAATAAAACATTGTAGAGAATGTTTCAGAATTAAACGTTATTTCTGCCTCTGCAAAATCCAGGGGGGAAAAATTTTAAAAAGCAACCCAGAAGAGTCAATTCGATATATCCAGTCCAGGTTTAAAGTACTAGAATTCAGTTTTTACAACATCAAAATGGTAATCTGTGTGGTTAGGAAAGAGGCCTGAATGGTCTGAAGTGTATATATAGGTGAAAAGACTGTAGCCCAATTCAAGACTGTATGGATTTCATTTTTGTCCAGCCATCTCTGTCTTGCCCTGAAGTTGTCACAAACTTCCCTGATGACAAAAACTGTTCTGGGTCATCTCCTTGTTTTTATGAAGCCCTTCTCACCTTGACCTTACTGTGAAGTTAGACTGAATAGTATTGAGTACTTAAAATAGTCTGCATAGAATTTAAAAATGTGACACAAATTTTTCCCAATGCTAGGATTTCAGTGTAATGTAACCTACTCCAGTAGGGCTGAAAAGGCTTTCATGTTTCTATTTGAATAATCCAAATATTACGTTGTCACTCTAACTTATTTCAGCTTTTCACATTCTGCTTTCCTAACGGATATTCTCTTTGCCCATCCTAGAGCCATTTATAGTTCTGGCCTTGTTTTTTTTTTTTTTTTTGGTTTTTTTTTTTTTTAAAAAAAAAAGAGATCCACCTGCTAGATAAATGTGATAGTCTTCTAAAAAGCTAGTCTGTAATTTGCTTGGTTCATGTTACTTATGCATCTCAGTGAACAGATGTTTAGTGGATTGAGGAATTCTTATAATTTCTTCTAGCTAGCACAATAAAATAAGCATTCTTAAAGCAGGGAAGCAAGTAGATCTCAGTTTCTCTTGTATTGTCTTTTGGGATAATTCTCAGTGATTAACTTGGCATCTATTAAGGAGAAAATTGGTTCATTGGAGAAATAGTTACCTCTCTCACCAGTCTTTGTAAGACTGTTAAGAAGTTCTAACGCTGAACCTCCCACTGCTTTGCTATACATAATGAAAAGGTTCAAGTATCACTGAGGAACACAGATCCACGTACAACTGATTTCTAAGCCTCCTTTCCTTTGGCAAATAGGCTAAACAAGGCAGATGTATGTGTGCTTTTTCTCCTAATTTGCCCTGTGCCTCATCTTTGCCTGCTCCCCTTTTCTAGTGATTCTTTTGGGATGGGAGGCCACAAGACCTACTGATGAGGACATGTGGCTGAGAGTAGAAAGCACGCGTTTATTTCCAGTTCCACTCTTCGTTTGCCATGGTGATAAGTACAGGCAGGACAGCTATGTAATTCTCCTTTTTTGCTCTCTTTACGACTTGACTTGAAACAGTAAAACACTCTCTTGCTCTATATTTGTACAGGGGAGTTGCAATCATGTATCCATATTCTAGCTGTATTCTACCTCAGTAGGTAACAATAACTCTTACAATTTCTTACACCCACAGACCAGAGTTTTAAATCTCTCAAAATAGAAAAATTCTAGTATCTCACCTGAACGTGCATGTTCTTCCTTACTACAGGAAGCGCTAAAACTTTTGATGCTTTAAAAACTAGCAGATGATAGAATTCCTGCAGATGCAAAGTACTTGAGAAATTTTAGCAGGAATTTGAGAAGAAGCAGTGGCAATACTTCCACCAAGTTACTCTGACTTACAGCAATGCTTCTGTTCCATGCTAGATTTTAGTTGAATTTCAAGCTAATACTTCCTCCAGGCTAGGCCAAGCAATTAACTTTAGGGTGAGTCACATGCAAAAAATTTTTTTTACAAAATCAGGGTGATATACTGGGAATGGCATTTATGATTAATATTAAGTGAATACAGTTACTGCCTTTTGAAAAACCTTAGTATCACCAAGTTGAGATGCTTTGACCTCTTCCCTAGCTAAAGGATAATAGCATCAGGAGTAGATTAGACTGGACTAGACTAGAATAGAATAGTTCATTTAGAAAGGATCAACACTGATCATCTAGTTCAATTTTCTTACCATTTCAGGGCTGAAACATTGTTAAAGTATATTATTAAGGGCACAATTCAAGTGCCTCTTAACACCGACATACCTGGGGCATCAACCATCTTTTAGGAAGCCAGTTCCAGTGTTTCACCACTCTCTTGGTAAAGAAATGCTTCCTAATAATGTCTAGTCTGAATCTCCCCTGGAAAACCTTTGAGCCATTCTCAGGCATTCTGTCCCCAGCTCCCAGGGAGAAGAGCCCAGCACCTTCCCCTCCACACCCCTTCCTCAGGAACCTGCAGGGAGCAATGAAGCTCCCCCTCAGTCTCCTCTTTGAACTAGACAAAGCCAGAGTCTTTGTGTAGGACTAGACTACTATGATAGAGATGATGCAGTAACAATAATGCTCATCAATTATAGTTGTCAAAAATCTACATAAGTATTAATTGCTCATCTCGGAGCATTTATCCATTACTACATTCATTTTTTACTGAAGTGATCATAGGTCTCATTTAGATTAGAGAGTTTGTAGTTTCTGCTAGCATGAAGCAACAGCAACATTGCTTGGGAGTTCATTTTAATTGATCTCAAAGAAGTTGTTTCAGCATGAGTTCATCAGGCAACACTGGTCTTTCTTACACTAATTCCTCAGGACTCCACAAAACATCAGCAGTACAGACCTGTGGTGTAACAAGTTCTGTACCTGACCTCACTGGCATCAGAGCTGAATGATGTGAACCTAGAGGTACAGGTTCCTGGGTTTTTGACCTAAATATGCCAGTGCGCTCAAGGGTTGGTTAGTAAGGTCTTCTTCAAGTAGAGTTTTATTTTAGGATGTGCGGGTTTGCATTAGAAAAAGGCCAGTAGACTAGGATATAAGATGGTGATCAGATGTCCTTGCTGTCAAAACCATCGTAACACAATATGGTCTGTAGGTATGAAATCTCTCTGCTAAATCCGATGTCAAAAGTTGAAGGACAGAGGTTTTTTCACAGTACTAAAAAAATACTTAGGCTGAGCATAAAAACATTTATTTGGTGAACTGTTAAAGGAGTGCTGAGTGAGTCTTATGAGTGCCTCAATCACAATGCTGTAGTGCCGTAAATTTCACTTAAGAGATAAATTGTTTTTCTGTTGAAATTCTGGAGAAAACAACTTCTTGCTCTGTCATGTTGGCTGGATATGTTTGCTATCTCAGGTGTATCATTCCAAGAAAATGTCCACATGTTAAAAGGTTAATCCTTAATTTTACACTCTCTCATAGTTACAATAGCTGTGAAATATAGCTGCCTTGCAGTATATGCTGTATGAAATGGGTTTCTTAAAAATATTTTGGGACTATGTTAGGAAGCTGGATATAAGTAGTTTGACAATGCCTTCTCTTATTAATTGATCCATGTGTATCATGTGTGACTCAGTGATGATTTTCCAGCGGCATAGTTCATACAGGCCATAGCATTATTTATCCTGTGCAAACATTGAAACAACACTCATGTTTTTCTTGCTGTACAGTCCAGTTATTTTTTCATTCTCTTTTATCAGGATTTTCATCAATGTTTCCCCACAGCTTCCAGATTGTTCACAATGCAGATGCAGCAGTTCTGTTCACTGGGCTGGGCAACAGCAATCACATCACCCATGCCCTGCATTCTTTACATTAGTTCCTCATAGGAAGATAAATTTAATAGTACTAACTGGGGATGGAAGGACACTTGGTTGGTTGTTCTAAAATCCATGACTGACACAGTAAGATGGCCTAAACTCTGTCTGCTTTTTTCTGACACTTTTGCTAGTGACTGTTTATATTTTGGTGCAGCTATTGCCCATGAAGATCAGTTTGGTATAGCAGTTTACACTGATATAGTTCTTTTGGGTGGACACTTAAGACGTGAAGCAAGTGGATTTTAGTGCATTTTGAACCTTAGAGTTTTTCAGTACTGTTTTTGTGGCTGAATTTATACTTTCCATGATTATTTAAATTTTTAGAATCCCTGCAATGCTTCTGACTATAAGATCTTAGATATGGTTAACTTTAACATTTTGTTAGCACTAAATTAAGGGTGCAGAGCTTTCTCATTCTGTATTCCCCAGTATCTTCTGGAGAAGCCCTGCCTAAAGTGAAATTTTTAGTGTTTCAAGAAAAGTTTAAGGCTTTTTTTTTTTTTTTAATTTAAGGGATCCCATATATTCTTCTAATAACCATTATCAAGAGATGTTCTGAATATTTTAGATCCCATAGGGGTGACTGCTACAAAGTTTCTGGATTTTATTCACATATTCTCTATTAAAAAAAAAAAAAAAAAAAAAAAAAGTTTGTAGTAGAAATCCCCAGCCAGTATTTTTCTTTTAATTTTTTTTTTAACTTTTTAAAAAAGCTATAGTACAGAATTATTTGTGGTATGATTCTTGCTTTAAAAAAATACTACAAACATCCCACTTTGTATATAAGTTGAAAATTGTTTTGTTTAAAGGTTTAATGGGTATAATGGTTCAGCTGAGAGACCATTGCATTTAGCTTGTAGTTATTAAGCACTTAACATCAATAAAGGTTATGTTCAAGAAGCCCATTTGGATAAAGCACAGAATCCTTTATGTCAATATATGTTGAGAAAATGTATTTCCTTGAGAAAAAGGCACAGCCAAGAGTAAACTTCTCTTTATGTAGCCAGTAACAATTACGAGTAGCATAGTAGAAAATGTTTTGGTTCCATTGTCTTCTTCATCCCTGTCACATTTAATGTCTATAAGTTCACTTAAAATAATGCATTTCTTCTTTCTAGCATCTTGGGTATATGTGGAACCACTGGTTCAAATATTACATGGAAACTTGTAGAGACACCCTTCTGTGATTACTCGAATTAGAGATGAGAGATTTTTGTTCTGAAGTGATAGAAATTAAAGGAAAAGCACTGCATTTTCCTAAAAATTTTTATTTATATGCTGTTTTTCTGTTTTGTATTGCTTCTTAACTGCACTTGGAGATTTAAGACAGATCAAAGCTATCTGTTGGTCCAGATGAGAAGTGAAAGAAGAGCAAAAGAGCAAGAAATGAGGCAGCAGCAGGACTAGCAATTTGGGACATCTGTGATAGGTGAAAGGATTGGGAGATGTCAGATAATCAGTAAGATAATCTTATGCACTGCAGAGTCATGGTGGAGAATGTGGTCATTAAACTATTAAGATGATAAACAGAGATGGACAGGACCATAAACTATATATTGAAGTTGGGGTCTTCCAATTTTTAATCTAGCTTTTTATGAGCTGCTTATATTAAACAACTCTCATAGGGAAATCTCTGTAATTCTTGTTTTGCTGCTCATCACATCCTTCAAGGACCTGTGTTCAGGTGTGTCTTCACAGCTAATCAGGGCTGGTATGAAGAGAGTTTTAGTGCCAGTTGCAGCATATGGGGAAGCGAGCTGTGGAATTCCCCTTACTTCAATATGATGTCTGTGACATTGAAATGTGACTATGGACAATACAGCAGGACATAAGAAAGAGAAATCACAGGTAGAGTTCTTTACTAGATCAGCTGATTATTAGAAGAAAGTGGATAAGCTTTTGGACACAAGACATTCTTTAGTCTCAAATAAAACTATGGACTCAGTTGTAGCCTTACTCACTTTATGGCATATCATAATAAACCTCCTCCTTAACTTCTCTGTTAATAAGGCAAACTACCTGTTTCTCTTCCCTAACACTGTCTCCAGTGTCATCCCCTTACTAACTCCTCCTTTACTTCAAAGCTCTCTGCTCTGTTTTCTTTCAGAGATGATCCAGCTGATATGTACCTAGCTAAACTCTGAGCAATTGCCTTCAAGTTGTATATAGGTCAGCTAATTTTAGTTAGGTCTGCCACATCATTTTTAAACCCAGTGAAGACCTCTGAATGTTTTCAAAAGCTTGCCTTTTTTTTTTCTATTTTATTTTTTTAGCTACTGGTTTGATGCAGCATAATAACTCTTGTCCCAGTCCTGTAAGTGTTCCAGGCCAGGTTGGATGGGGCCCTAAGCAACCTGTTCTAGTGGTTGACATCCCTGCCCATGGTGGAAGCGAGGCAGGGGTTGTAACCAGATGATCTTTCAGATCCCTTCTACCTGAGCCATTCTATGATTATCTAATTTTTGAGGGATGAGAACATGAATTAAGAAAAGTTTGAATGCATACTGGATCCACTGTACTGAAAAGAGCAGTGACACGAGTTTTACTGATTTAGGAGCTATTATATTTTATGTTTGTCTTCAAAGCCTTACAATTCCATACCATATAAGGAAGCAGACCAGAAATGCTGATCTTCATAGCCCCTAATATAGGAATGTCTTACTCTGCACATTGTGGAGGCAGAAACATTTCCAGGGCCATGTAGCCTTTGCGACAGATCTTGGTATCATTTTCTGGTCTAAATGCATTTCTCACCTTTTGTCTCCTTATGCATATTCATTGATACTTAGACCTTTGGCTGTATGCTGGTGAGCTTAGTGGGACTGAAGCTTGTATTTTTTTGCCTTCCATTGTGCAGTCTTCTGAAGTGTTCTGGGATATAAGAGGAGTAATTAGTGCAATTTCTACAGCTTTGTTTCTCTCCTTTGCAGCAACAAGGTTATTGACCATCCCAGGTTTCCTAAAGCTAAGTACTGTTTATTCAGTCACACTATTTATTGGAGTAAACCTCCTGTAAAAAAACAAACCTTTATCCCATTTGACCAGGCAGGCTCTTAGTATTTGTACAGATCATTTGTCACCAAATGCTGTCCTGGCAGCAGCTAGGTGACCCTAGTTTGGTTCTCAAGTACATTATGAATAAACCTGGACAAGTAAACACACGTGCTCATGTGAGGGCCTCCACTGAGGTTGTTTCCAGCCCTTCTTTGTTGCCAGAGCTTTTGTATCAGATCAAACCAGTAAAGTGGGCATAAGGCATAAGTCATAGATTTCCAATGTTTTTCTTCTATCTGCTTTTCTCAACTTTCTGTTGGGAGTCCACTGCAGGACTTGTAGCTCTTTGAAAATTCATTTCACTCAGCTGAGTGAAAATAGTTCTCTGCTAAGAATATATTCAGTGACAAACACTTATGATAAATGTGTCCTTTATATTATCAAGCCAGAAGTGTTTCCTTATTTTGAGGCTGCTCAGAATCTGTTATATTGCTGTGTTGCAGTCTTTGAATAGCTCAGGATGTTAGGACATTGCACCAGGAAATTTTTTTATTATTGGTTTAAAAGTGGCCCCAGTTTTAATCACAGGGAGACATACATCTCGCTCTATCTTTTGCCCTTACAGTTCCAGCTGAAACTCTCTATTTAGATTTCTCAGTGTTCCTTTTCAGAAAAGACAGAGAACAAAACCAGCAGATAATAGTAGCTGTAGGCTGTGACCTAGCTCCCTGACTTTTATTATGGAATGGAAGAGGGTAGCCAGGCCAAATAACGATGGAGCTCGGCTGAACTACGTGGGCAGAGACTTGGTTGCTGGGCTTGCAGTGGGGTAAAACCATTCTCTCTGCATCTGTATAGCGAGGGAGAATGCAGGAAAAGCTGTAAAGGAAAGATTGTAAAGGAAAAGAAAGCTTGAAAGAAAAAAGGAAAAGAGTGTAGCATAAATGAGAATAAGTGAAATTGAAAGGCACAAAAGGCTGAAAAGAATTTCAGCTCTGAAGAGTTTTTAGAATTGGAAGAAATTTGTAAAAATAAAAACAATGTTTCTTCTGGGTTCTTAGCAAGGAGATGACAATGATCTAGTGTCGCCCTGATTTTCTCAAGTTTTACTAAGCCTTCTGATGTTTGCATTTTTGCACAGAACTTTCTCACACACTTTATGTAAATAACTTATTGTTTTTCATTCCTTTATGGGGGATGAGCAACCTTATGGACTGTTGGGTTGCCCAGTGGCATTGAGGAGGTGACACTGTAGCCCTCCAATGACACTGGCGTTTCTGAAAGATATATATATGGAGTCAGATATTTTAATAAAGAGTTTTTTTTAGTTTGCTTTCACCAGGACTGTTCTGTGTCATTCTTGTGTCACTCCTCGGGGTGGGGGTGGGGGTGGGGGGGTGACAATCTAGTGAAGCGGAGAGAGAAAATCAGGGACTTTGGCTGAAAATCAGTTGACAGTAAGTGAGATGAATTTTTAAAAGGCTTCAATGTTGAGACTAAGAGAATAAGGAAGCTACAAATTATTTGGGGGAGAAGTCTGAAGACATGTTAGAGTGCTTTCTTAGGTATGGATATTTGGCAGTATTTCTTGAAACCTGCCCTGAAGATTTGTGGAAAATAAGAAGAGCATTAGCCGAGCCTCTTTATAGCTAGACCTCACTAGGAACCCATTGGACTGAGATATGTAAGAGGGAGTTACAGTCAGCAGTTTCACTTGGACTGCCATACTGTAAGGTATTGTGCAGCCACTAATGCTGCACAATACCTTACATCCCACTTTGCTTCAATTAGATTTTTCTGCTCCATCTTTCCTTAACAGAGGTACTTCTCATTTTCCAATAAAGGAATGGAATTAGCTGAAACAATTCTTGATGGGTCTATATGCAGCACATCTTACATTGCACTTGCTTTTAGGATGATGCTAAAAACCCTCAGTACTTAGATAACATTACTGTTCTTGAGCTAATGGCTAAAATAACAAGAAACAAGTATGCCTCTTACCTGTCTCTAAATAAATTTTTAAACATCTGAAAATTCTTAGATTTTCCTAAGTGTTCATTTGCTCAGCCAAGCTATGGCTCTGAAAACTGACATGCACAGACATAGTCACTTTTAAAATCATACTTTTACTGAGGACTGAATCTTTCTTTTTTTCATTTTGGTAAAGAGGCTATCCTGTATCAATAACAGTGCTGCCTCTAGAGCTGTAAGAATTCAGGAAAAAAGTGCTTTCAAGCCACCCTGTAGTTACACACTCAGTATAAAATGTATCCCATGCAGAGGGGTAACTTCTGTCCATCCATGTGGAGGCAAAGAAGACGATCCAATTCTGGACAGCACGTTTGACCACTCCAGAACTTTCCCCGCCATTGCTCCTTGTAAGAATTGAAATGTGTGCTTTGAGAAATTTAGAATTTGACTATTTTCTTCAACTTTATTCCTTGTGTATTGGATTTGGTGTGCAATGTTGACAGACTCCATTAGCTGGGTTCAGATGACATCGGTTGTCAAAGCTTCATTTGTGTTGAAGCCCATGCAAGATTTTGATACTGGACTAAAAAGCAGACTGTAGAACATGGAGATGATGTCACAAGCTGCTACCAGAATCTATCCTTATAAATCTCTTTTCAATGACCAAACATTTGAGTGTAACTATGTTTAAGAATGGATGGAGAAAGCACTGTTAATGCAGATGAATTCTTTGTAACCCTTCTTGTTATATTGCTGTGTGATGTTTTTGTCAGAAAAAGAATCTCCTTTTGCCTTGAAAAGCATTCATCTGTTCTTGCTTTTCTTTTAAATACTGACCACTGTCATCTGTTTATTGTGCAAGATTTGGTTAAATTATTTGATACAACTTAAGGATGTTAGATTTGGTTAAAATGTTGCACAGAAGAGTAGCTGTGCTTAAACCATATGCTGTTCTGTATTTTCAGTTCTTGGCTTTCTGTGCATACTGTTAAGATTTGGGGAAAAAAATGTAACTGAATTCACAGTAATGCATTTCTCAAACTTCTCTTCGTGGTTTATTCAGACTGACAAGTAGAAGGCAGAAGATGGTGCCTTAATCCTCAAGAAATCTTGCATGATACAGAAAAAAAAAAAAATTAAAAAAAAAAAAAAAAAAAAAAAAGGTCTCAATTTACCTCACCATACCCAGGAACTTGTTCTCCTCCTTGATTTGTGGCTATAGAGGACCAGACCTAAGCATGTTTGACTCAAACATTCTGAGTATTGCTACAGGAAAGGTTATCAGAGGAGAAGGTCCTGCAGAGGTGGGGCAGCGTGGCTCCTGCTCCACCTTGAGAAGCGTGGTCAGTCCCGTCCCTCCGCCCCCGACTCACTCCCTCGAGGGCTCAAAGGGCTGGCTGCGCATGTGAGAGTTGCATGAAAAATCTAGTTTGCCTAAGAGGCGTGCGCCATGTTAACTATAAAAGGGAGCGGATCGGGCCCGCTTGCTCCTGTTGTCTCTTTTTTCCCACCTTCTCTTTTTCTTTCTCTTCCCTTGTCTTGCAACCTTAGCTTCGGACTATTCACACAGCAGGAGCACTGTAGGATCTAAGGACTGATGAAATTCTTTATTTTGTTCCCATGCTTTGCCTGAGCAAAGTACAGCTATCATATTCTATGCTATACTGAACTCTATTCAAGTGGGGAGCTTGTGGAAGCATGTTGTGGTTTGTGAGACAGCACCTTTGCTTAATGGTGTCTTGTGGCTTGCTAGTCAGCATCTTTGGGTATTAGCGGTGTGGCTTTTGAGACAGCATCTTTGTGGAGTTTGTGGGAGTTGAGAACTTATTGAAGTGAACTGTACAAATTCCAGGGTTTGTTAGCCACACCTTTTGAGTCTAAGCAGTGAGCTGGTTGGCAGAGTTATGGTGACTAAAAAGCAAACTCTAGAACATGAAGATGATGTCACAAGCTGCTACCAGAAACATTTCACAGCTGAAATAACTGTGCAATAGCAATTTGTAGTCTAATGTATGGGGATTTATATTAAATTTTGCAATTTTTTTTTAAGTTGGGCAAATGGGTTACGATAACCAAGATCGGACATGAAGGTTTGGGATGTAAAAAGGGAAGAGAACTTTGCTAACTTGTTGCAAATTTCTGCAGATACCTTTGCAACTTTTAAACTACTTTTTCTCTGCCTTGTTTCTAGTTATTATCGTGGAAGAAATCTTCAGGCGCATATGGAAGACACTGAAAGTAGGTGCTTCTTTTCTTTTCTTTTCTTCCCCTCGCATTAGAACAACTCAAAGCTAAATGAGTACAATACTCCTTGCCAAGATTCATAATACTGAGCATAATTACTGAAAACCTTACCCAGCAGTGCTTTTTCCACCATTAGTAGAATTATTCAGAGGGGGAAGTGATTTTACTTCTCCGTGATTAATTTCCCAACAGCACAGTTGTTTAGACTACAGAATTGTTATCTGCAGTCAATAACAAAATTCCTTACTGGTTAGTTTAGTTCTGGTAATTTGTAATTATGGGATTAATGGTGAGCTTCAGGTTGTTGCCTTTTGCAATAGTCTTAGGAGGAAAGAAACATTTAGCTTGAATTTTACTGCATTTAAATTAGACACTTCTATTGCCATTTTTTTCCCATTTCTTTTTTTTTCTCTCTTCTCCCATTTTTTCCATTCACAGACATTTTTGGTTATGTGGGTTCCTTGATCAGACCTATC